>SJYV01016857.1:1594517-1714952 GCA_006410875.1 Neotragus pygmaeus | reverse complement strand
ACACTTGGCGTTTTTATCATTAAAATAAAAACTCAGAATTTATTATTATTAATAACTCAGTCCAATAAGTGCTTTTAGTTGGAGAATAGTTTTGTATTTTGAACATTCAGTTTAATTAAAAGAATTCATGTTTTTAATAAGGTTTACAAATGAAGTTTTATTTTAACCATCCTAACTTAAAACATCTATTTGAAAGTAGGCTTATTTTTGAAAGAAGGGAAAAATACTCATTGGAGGTAAAACTTAGATCATAAGATGTAAATGTCACTTTTAATCTTTAAAATGTCATTTGTAATCCTAATTGGCAGGTGGGGTTCACATTTCAAATCTGTGGCCAAGAAATGGAACCGTGCTCCTAGCTCTGTGGCAGGCACGAAGGGCTTGACATGTCCTCTGGGGAGATGATTTGCTTCTTTTCCTATCTCTTCTCATCCTCAAACTGTTAGCTAATATCCATAAACATCAAAATAAATGGAAAAGAGTCATGAGACATTTTGAGAATTTCACTTTACCCCTTAAGATAATTGGATGATGGCTGTTGGTTTAGAAATCACTGAGCTCACACTTCTCATCTCTTTCTTGCAGACCCTGTGAAAGATCTCAGCTCTGATCAAGGTGTATTTGGTCCCATGACACATTCATTCAAATGCTATGCCTTTCCTTTCTTCTTTATGTTCAGCTTATCAAAAATGGAGCCTCTTCTGTGGTCACTCTTTCCAACAGCACAGAGACCTATTAATGACCCAAGTGTTCACAGAAGCAGAGGTTTTCTTGGGGAAGAAAATTACTTGTCATTCTCTTCAAGTGGCTCATTCTGTTTGCAGTCGAAGCTGTAAACTGCTGGTAAGAAAATTACTTTCTGACAACACTCTCTCGGCTGGTGCACTAATTGAAATTGAACCGCACGCCTTAGATGAAGAGCAGTCAGAAAGTTCATGGGATGAATTGGTTGTTGTTTAGTCGCTCAGTCGTGTCTGACTCTTAGAGAACCCATGGACTGCAGCCCACCAGGCCTCTCTGTCTCTCTGGGATTTCCAGGCAAGAATACTGGAGGGGGTTGCCATTTCCTTCTCCAGGGGATCTTCCCAACCCAGGGATTGAAACTGGTCTCCTGCATTGACAGGCTGATTCTTTACAGCTGAGCCACGGGGGAAACCCTCATGGAATGAATGCCAGTCTGCAAAAGAGAAAGAACAGCCCACACTGGACCCTCAAAAAGTGACTGACCAGACTCAGTAGGCTGGTGAAAGTGGGGAATGGCTGCTAGAGGGGACCCCCATCAACTGAAAGAGGCTGGCAGCTCTGGGCAGGGGGTGGGGATACTTTTCCAAGTCCAATAGACTATAAACCTAGATGGTGTATTGATATGGAGTCCCTGAAAACTGAATGGAAATGAAGGCTAATTTTGTGACGATGATCAGTTCTTGTCTAGACTTTATTTTTCATAGAAATAAATTCACAGGAACAGGAAAAAGAGCAGGGTTGTCCAACATCCCCTAGACTAGGGCTTTCTGGCACCAAGATCCTTACCCTCCAGACTGCTGGGTGATTGGGAGGAGCCCAGGGTGCCAAAACACGGGCCAAGACCTCTGGTTTAGAGAAGTCTAGTGCCTCACGTCACCACACCATGAAAACATCATCTCCTACCCATGCTGTGATGTGGAAAAGGCAGGGGAAAAAAGCGTGCATAGAAATATCAGTGGGGAAGGAAATGGCAACCCACTCCAGTATGCTTGTCTGGAAAATCCCATGGACAGAGGAGCCTGGTGGATTACAGTCCATGGGGTCACAAAGAGTGGGACATGACTGAAGTGACTTATCACAGCAAGAGCACTAAGTCGATTGTGCTGCTGCTACTGCTAAGTCACTTCAGTCGTGTCCGACTCTGTGTGACCCCACAGATGGAAGCCCACCAGGCTCCCCGGTCCCTGGGATTCTCCAGGCAAGAATGTAAGGAAATGCAAAAATGCCGTCAAAGTTCTGCCGTTTTTGTTGTCTTAGGTCTAAATTTTATTGTAGGCAATATTTTGAAAACAATCCACGTACCTAGAAATCTGTCCTGAAGAGGAAAAAAATGAATCTACAAAGAGGCATTAATATTGGATTAAAAAAGACATTAATGTTGGGACCACTGTGAGAAATCATAAACATCATTAAGCATAGTAAAATAGATGGATTCTAAATCCATATTATGAAACTTTATGCTCTATAAAAGCATAGAAACATTATGTTCTTCATATGCTCTATGAAACTCTTTAAAAAGGCATTTTCTAAAAAGGATCATTTACATGGTAAAGCAGAGAAAAGCAGGGAGCAAAATTGGATACAAAGCACCAAGTTTGTAAATCAAACTTAGGTAGCACACCGAGAAAAGAAAATCAGACTACAGGCACAAAACAATAATGGATTTGTTTCTGGGTACAAGTGTGTAAATCGCTTCAGTCGTGTCTCTTTGCAACCCTGTGGACTGAAGCTCGCCATGCTCCTCTGTCCATGGGATTATCCAGGCAAGAATACTGGAGTGCGTTGCCATTTCCTTCTCCAGGGGATCTTTGCAACCCAGGGATTGAACCTGTGTCTCTTGCATTGCAGACGGATTCTTTATTGACTTAGTTACCCAGGAAACCCTGATTAATCTCCTGTGATGCTTATATTTAGATGTTTTCAAACATTAAAAATTTGAACTAAGCTGCTTCATAAGAAATCAGAGGAAGCCAAGAAGAGAGACCTCAGGGAGGATGTTGGGAGCCTGGTAGCGTCTGGCAGGCAGCAAAATTTCAATGGCTATTTATGAGACAGGAGTGGGGATGAACACACCCAGCGACCCTCTGTGAACACGCAAACAGCACAGGTTACAGAAGAGGAACTCTCTTTCAGCAGCATTTTAAAATTAAATATTTGGCATGCGGGATCTTCCACTTGGGCACACAGACTCTCTGGATTCTCTAGTAGCGGCACCTGGACTCCAGTGATCTTAGTTCCCTGAGCAGGAGTTGAACCTGTGTCCCCTGTATTGCGTGGTGGATTCCTAACCACTGGACCGCCAGGGAAGTCCCTCAGCAACGTTCTTAAAGGAAAAGAACTCAGAGTCAAAGCTTCTCCTAACCCTTGTAGATAACTTGGCTACTAATTTGCATTTTAATGATCAGTAAATAGCAGCAGGCAAAATTCTGTAACTGGTCATTTTGGCAACTCAAAGCACTGATTCCTCTTAGCTTAATTCAGTCTTTTCATTAAAAGGAGTAGACAACAGCTTTTGAAATCATATTACTCATTTACAGCGGGTGTGTCTTGGGTCTCCCTTCCTTCCTCCTCCTTCAACATGTTTTTAAAATCAACCCCCCAGTCCTAGGTGAAGCTTAGTTTCTTTGGGAGGGATGTGAACTTAGGAGGCCTGTTTCTTGTAGTCACAAATAAAAACCCAAAAGCTTAAGGCAGCTTCCGGAAAGGCGCTGGGTATCTCTCAGCACCTAGAAAACATCTCTCACACTCTCTGCAGGAGATTTGTTCCACACACTTTATGGTAAAAATAAATGTGACGAGCACAATTACCTAATGTAAACAGACTCTTCCCATCATACACATAAATCTAAATTTTAGAGACCGAAGTGAAAAAAGTCAGTTCAAAATCGAAATTCAAAAGTTCAGATGTCTCTAACTAGCATTTTTTTTTCTAATGGATACTTAGTCTGCCAATCTCTTTTCAAGTAAATCATAATTTTCAAGGGCTGCAGACAAAGAATGTGGCAAATAACAAGTGGCCTTCAAATACATCACCAAAAAATATATATAAAACACGGAATCCAGATGGAAATGACATTTAGCAGTGCCCAGAAATATGCAGTAGAATTTTCTAAGGCATCTGAACTTTGCAAGGGAACTCTAAATGGGCAACAAACAGTCAAAATGAAATCTAGTTGGGGAAATTGACAGACCCTGACTTATACCTACCAAGGGTAATGGAAATAGAGTCTTTTAAGGAAAAAATGGACAAGCATATGCTAGTTCTATGTGGTTGCTTAATTTTTCTGTAATAAAAGTGTTCAACACTAATTCATATAGTTGGTGTCATGTTAATCATTTTCATTTGAGACCTTTATATAATTTGTTTATTCATTTCTAACTAGCTCCAGATGATACCTAAAAAAAAAAAATGCTAATAGTCTTCAGTTTGAAATATGGTCTGTATAACATTTTGGAAGGTCAAAGTATTGCCAAAATAAAAACTAACAGAGTGCCAATGGTGGTGGGTAGACTTCTAAGGTGATCCCCAAGAACCCCACCTGGGGAGTAATAGTATAATGTCCCCCTTGAGCAAAGACGTGATTTGCAAATACAGTGGGAATCCCCATGATTAGGTCACTAATCAGTTTTTAACTAGTCAAATGGCAGAGTATCCTGGATGGGCCTGACCTAATCAGGTGAGTCCTTAAACCAGGGACTGGGCCCCTCCTGAGGTCAGAGATGGGAAGCATGAGGGAAGTTCTTCTGCTCGCTTTGAAGCATAAGCTACTAAGTTATCAGAGGATCACAGAGCTAGAACCTGAGTCAGAGGCTGCCAAAAAAGTGGGTTTGGTCTGTGAGAAAGCAGGAAACTCAGTTGTACAGCCAGTAAGACAATGGGGTCCTATGTCTCAATGACCCCAAGGAACTGAATCTGCCCACAAGAGGCAAACCTGGCTGAGGACCCAGACCTCAAGAGGCCACAGCCCAGAGGAAAACTTGGTTTCAGCCTTGTAAGATGTGAGCAGAGATCCTGGTCATGCCATGCTGGGCTACTGACCTGCAGAGCTGGAGCTAACAAATGGGGGGTATTTTAAGCCACCTCATGTACGGTAATTTGCAGTGGAGCACACTGCATGTTCTTCTAGGCACTGGGGATCAATGGTTAAGAGCATATTCCAGACTTCCAGTTTAACATGACAGAGGATTATATCTGCCAATAATATAATATCATATTTCTTCTCTTGAAAAACCAAGACAGGGAAAGGGAGAAAAAGTTAAAATGCAACCCCGTTTTCAAAACAAGAGGTAGCAACTGTAAAGCACACTATAGCATGTGAAGATGGGTGGTGAAGGGAGTGATAAATCCTGCCTTCGCAGAGGAGGAATCAGACCTTGCAGCCTGGAAAGGTCGTGCAGCCTGCAATGATTTCTCATTGGAAAACGGGCAATGAACGGGGTGGGTCCCAGGGGTACGGGCTGCTTCAGCTGTATACAAGTTGTCAGACCCCAGGCTCTCAGCTTGGTTCTGAGCAGGACTGTTCCCTGGAATGAGAGATGGGGGACTAAGTGCACGATACAACCACCAGTCTTCCCATCCAGTCAACTTTAAAATAAGAGCAACAGTATTTCTCAAGCAGAAATGGAAGGTCCCTTCCCTGGAGAAGTGAATTCTTAAAGTAAAAGACCTCTGGATATCAGCAGAGGTCCTCTCGTAGTTTTGACCACATCCCAAGAGGCACTTTATAAAATCTATGAGAGATCACACCTGTTTCTCTTCTTTTCTTCAACCTTCTAACCTTGGCCTTTACACTAGCTCTTCTGCCAGCAATGCTGGTGCCTCAGGTGGCCTCACTGGCATCATTCCCCCTTATCAACTTCAGCTGTTTATTCAAATACCAGCTTGCCATTGAGGTCTTCCACAAATGCACCTCCCATCCCCAACCCTCCCCATCACTTTCCTTCCCACATACTAAGTTTCTCCTTAGTGCTCATCACTCCACATACTGCTTTGTATTTTAGTGATTTACCATCTCCCCTTGTCATCCACCCTCTCTCCGTGTAAAATCTAAGATGACAGAGCATTTTTTGTCCATATAGAACAACACTTAGTAGGTAAACTAACAAAATTTTTAAAAATAAGAGAAAAGTTAAGGCAATTAAGAAAAACAGAAAGTTGCAAAGTAGATGGAAAGAAACATCATATACCACTTACCTCTGTGGTACATATTTACATCATCAAAGCAATGAAGACATTATGAATGAATGAAGCCAAAAAAGTAAGCTGTAACAATATGGGAGGATAACAAGAGAATTAGAGGTTTAGAGGTTTGATATACCACTTACCTCTGTGGTACATATTTACATCATCAAAGCAATGAAGACATTATGAATGAATGAAGCCAAAAAAGTAAGCTGTAACAATACGGGAGAATAACAAGAGAATTAGAGGTTTAGAGGTTTGATAGGTTACATCATCTTCTGCAATTCCGAAAATTAGTGACTCAAGAAATATACACTTAAAAATTTCAAAGGAAAGATGAGAAAAACAGCTTAAAGAGTTACAAGTGGTTTCAGCAAAATGTGAGTTTGCTGCTTTTGATTGTACATATTTTAGCTCTCTTTGATGTTTAAACTCTATGTTTTAAATATCATGTCATTTAATAAAAGGGAAAATGCATCTTTGCAAAGTTATAGGAACGCCTGATTCTTTTTAATTCTTATCACAGTGGCTGGCACACGGTCGGTATTGAACAAGTAGCTGTGAGACAGAGGGATGGGTTCTGACTATAAACACACATGGAAGATGACTTCTGGGTTTCACTGTAAATCCTATAGAAGTAGGATGTGTTTTGACAAGAGAAAGGTAAAACGCTTCACAGAAAGCTTTGTTTGTGATATAAATAATAGGTGAAAACTATACATGCACTGAAATTATGGTCAAGTAATAGCAATAAAATAATATATACGAAAAAAGTTTTAATGTTAGAAAATGTTTTTATTATATGAGTGCTGTGCCTCTATACCTATAGTTTTGGGCGGTATCACGTGGCCATATACTGCCACCTAGTGGTAACATCTGTAAGTCTGGTTTTGGCATTTAAGCCAAAAGAGCTATCCATCTAGATCCATCCACCCTTCTTTCTCAATTCATTAACTGAATCCTGAACAAGAGTATAAATACGGAGGAAAAAACAGACAGCAAAGCTAAAGTATTTTATTAATAATTTATTGTCAGTAAGAAAGACTGGTTAATGGTAGTTTTCAGTAAAAACCTTTACAAGACCTTGCATCACAAATATACAGACACTATAAAAATTGTGTCATGGTGGTTTTGGTTCTAAACGATTCTGCAGAAGGTCCTCATTACACTTTCCAATAATGAAAAATGTTTATCATCCTAAAATACAGCAACCCACTTATTTAAGACATGTTCATGGATCAGATCTGTCCTCATCCTATGTACAGCTGGAAATGAATGACTATACTGAAATGTATGAATGAAATGTCCTACTTCAGCTGAAAAGGACAGAGAGTGAAACCCTGGTTATATTAAAAAAAAAAAAAATCAGGGTGCTAGGTAAATGACAGGAACACCACCAAAATCCGGTCAAAAACAAAATGTACGAAGTTATCTTGAAAATCTAGGGGAAAACTATGAAAAATCAAATCTGTACATAAAATTTACAAAAAAAAAAGGAAAATTAAAATAATCAAATCTATATAAATACATGAATCATGCTAATGAGAGAGAGGAGAGCTGATTTTCGCTTCANGTGATGGGACCGGATGCCATGATCTTCGTTTTCTGAATGTTGAGCTTTAAGCCAACATTTTCACTCTCTGATAATGGGCTATAATCTATTTCCCTTTGTTTCTTCTGTATTCATCTGAATGCTCTATGAGCAAGCAACAGGAAAGAAATTCTTGGTAACCAACCAAATTGACTTTTGATGCATGGCCCTGCTATGACCAGAACTATCCCAACCAGCTGACTTGACAGAATCACTTCAAAACAGAAGCTAGTGAGCTGACTGAGCTCAGAGGGTAGACACTGAGAGGAAGACACAGATAGGAAACAGGCAATTAGAGAACATCCACCTTCTAACCCAAGCTCAGTGATACTGAGGTTCTGTGAAAAGCATGACCTATAGGGCAGGTCACTTGTTTAATGCCAGAGCAGATCTCAGTATTGGGCAGAATCCTGAGTCCAGAGAGAACTGTCCACATCGATTCATTTGACATCAGATATGAAACCCACTTCTGAGTTTTAGTAGCTAGCAAGACCAAGGCTGCCACTGCCTGGATGAGAGTTTGGGTGAAGACTTCTAGTCCAGTGAGCATGGCAGTGAGCACAGAAGCAGACAGAGTAGATGAATCATTACTGCCCAGTGCCCACTTTTGCTTACGCCGTGTTTTAAGGATGAGAGAAAGATGACATCCTTTTTTTCCTGTAGTAGTAGGGGACACAAGTGGTGATTCCGGGTATGTTCAGGGAGATGTCAGTATCTGATGGGCTGTTTTAGTCTATACCTTTTGCCTCAGTTCAGTTCAGTCACTCAGTCATGTCTGACTCTTTGCGACCCCATGAATCACAGCACGCCAGACCTCCCTGTTCATCACCATCTCCCGGAGTTCACTCAGACTCACATCCATCAAGTCCGTGATGCCATCCAGCCATCTCATCCTCAGTCATCCCCTTCTCCTCCTGCCCCCAATCCCTCCCAGCATCAGAGTCTTTTCCAACGAGTCAACTCTTCTCATGAGGTGGCCAAAGTATTGGAGTTTCAGCTTTAGCATCATTCCTTCCAAAGAAATCTCAGGGTTGATCTCCTTCAGAATGGACTGGTTGGATCTCCTTGCAATCCAAGGGACTCTCAAGAGTCTTCTCCAACACCACAGTTCAAAAGCATCAATTCTTTGGCGCTCAGCCTTCTTCACAGTCCAACTCTCACATGTATACATGACCATAGGAAAAAAGCCTTGACTAAACGGACCTTAGTCAGCAAAGTAATGTCTCTTCTTTTGAGTATACTATCTAGGTTGGTCATAACTTTTCTTCCAAGGAGTAAGCGTCTTCTAATTTCATGGCTGCAGTCACCATCTGCAGTGATTTTGGAGCCCCCCAAAATAAAGTCTGGCTCTGTTTCCACTGTTTCCCCATCTATTTCCCATGAAGTGATGGGACCGGATGCCATGATCTTCGTTTTCTGAATGTTGAGCTTTAAGCCAACTTTTTCACTCTCCTCTTTTACTTTGATCAAGAGGCTTTTTAGCTCCTNTCAGGCACTTGGGGGGGTGGGGGCGGGGGGCGAGTCTGCGGGGTCAGACCTCCGTGTGCTGCTGCGAGTCCAGCGGAGGGACTGTCACCTCCTCGAAGGGGCCGTCGTCTCCGCTCTCGTAGTCACTCATCATGACCTCCGACTCGGCTTCGCAGCACGCGGACACGTCGGAGCAGGACGCCGTGGAGGCGTACACCGACAGCGGCAGGCTTTCCACGGCGGGGGCGTCAAAGGTCCGGGGGTACCCCGCAGGGTAGGGGGCGTAGGGTTCTCTGCGGGCGCTGCCGTCGCCAGCGCCGGCTTTCTGAGGTTCGGACAGGTCCACGGCGTAGAAGCTGGGCAGGTACTGGTTCGGGTGGAACCTCTGCTGGCCTCGGGAGGCGGAGCCCGGGCTCCCCGCGGCCGGCGCGTCCCTGGGCGGGTGTATGGATTCGAACTGGTCGCTGAACTCTGGGGGCAGGGGCGGGAGCTCGTCTGCGCCGGGGAAGTCCTCTGGCGGGGGCGGGAAGTCACTCTCGATGTCGTAGCCTCCGGGGTAATAGTCCGTATCGATGGCATTGGGATCGGCCGAGTACAGGGGGGTCTGCTCGTCGATTACCTCGTAATTGGGGAATTCCTGGATGTCCGGCAGAGGAACGCTGGGCATCCAATCCGACGTATCCCAGTGATACCCTTGTTGGAAAAGAAAGCCAGATGTTAAAGTGTTTTCCTCCCCAGCGTGTGCGCAGCGGAAAAGGGCCCAGCGTATGCAGCACCCCGCGCACCGAGGGCCACCGTCGGGGAAGCCTCGGTCCCTGCTTTGACCCCCTCCCCTCCCGCACCGGTTCTGAGACCATCTATGAGTTAGGCTCTGCTCCTGAAATGAGGACTTACAGGTTTAGGTAAGTACCTAACTTTCAAAGAAACGTTAAGTTTTTAACAGAAGAAGCAGTATGCTAGCGTCTAGAGGACATGCACTTTTCTTCAAACGATTCCAATCATCCTTTCAGCTTTCCTGCCGTCACTGAGAACCCTCTGCCCTCTATGAAGAAGAGTGTTAGTTCAGCCTTAGGACCTTGATAAAGAAATTTTGTCCTTGCAGAAAGGCGTCTCAAGAATGTCACCTGATCTGCACTATTTGTCATTTAAAAAAGATACCAACGAATGTGTCTTTCAGATAATAAAAATAATCACTAGCATGCAAAATTTTAAAAATAAATTTCCTTTAGAATGTCATAAACTTAATGTTACAATTGTACTATTTTCCATGAGTCCTCAGAAAGACAATAAATATTATTTTAGTAACATAGCAAAGCATGCCTCAAAATCAAACGAAAGGCAATTAAACTGACAAATGTAATACAATTTTTGATAAACTATAGTAATTTTGTTTCTTGAAAAAGGACTAAGGGTCATTTTCAACTATATAAAGGTATAATTATTAAAAGAAAAAAAAAAACTCTTCCAATTTGGGGGTAGCCTCCCACCCCAGGATTTTTGAAATCCTTTGGCAGCCAGTAAAGGTGAGGCAGGAGCGTTTAGATTGCAGGCCACAAACAAGTATGCAGTAGTTATGGTGCAGACACGTGCAGCAAGTCACCACTGGGTCAAGTCTCCGCCCCTTTGTTTAGTGAAAAATCAATGAACAACTGGCATGCATAAGTCACCTCTTGATTTGCTGAGGTCAGGAGCAGCCAAAGACTCTTGGTTGCAGAGTAGAGAGAAAAGAAAACACTTGTAATTAAAAGAGAAAGATGGCTGAAAAGGCAATAAAGATAAGTCCATAACACAATATAAACTGTTTTATAAAGGCCCAGTCAGCCGTGTACTGTGCCTTCCATGCCATTATCTATGAAAATCCCAACCGGTGAGAAACTTGTGTAGCACAAATAAAATGGGATGTGGGAGCGGAGGGAGAAGATGAGGGATGATGAACTAGGGGTGTGGCCAGGAAACTCGGACAGGATTTTACTTTCTTTCTCTTGTTTCTGGCAAGCTACTCCTGAAAACGCAAAATTTTGTTAGGAGTAATTGAAATGGAGTCTACAAGGCTCTAATAAAATGTAAACTGATAAGGAATTTAAATGACCCCCTCATGTTACTGAGAAACTACAAAATCATTTTTTTTTTCCCCTAAGGCTGGGTAACATCAGGTTGCTTAGGTGATAATGCAAAAGACATAAGCTATAGCTACATGAGAGACACAAACTTCACAGCACAATATAGCCTTCACATGTCCCTAATTCAGAGAAACCACGAACATGCTCAGATACTGATGAACAGCTAAGAGAAAACCTCACCAGACCTTGCCCTAGTTGAACATGATTTTATATTCACATTGTCCACCTTTCCTTAGAGACACCATCAGCTGACTTTAACCCTGAGCCCACCCAAATCTGTCTGGCCTCTCCTCCTGGAGTCCCTGTTTTGCACACAGAACTTCGACACAGGGCAGAGTCAATGTGAATCACGTAACTGTGGAGCAGGCTGCTTACCCTGGCTAAGCTTCAGGCTCTTCTCTTTGAAATAGAGGTGGAAATCCCTTAGTTATTATGAGGATTAAATCAGATAATGTAGGTCAAGCACTAACCACTGACTATCATTGTAATTCTTACTGTGGAAATAAATGGCTAGTAATTTTCTAAACTAGACCCATGCTTTCTGTGAATTCAATGATGCTCTTGAAAACCCAGTGACAAAGTAACTTGGAACAAATAAGATTTGATTGACGGTTCTCTTCTAGGAATTTAAATCAAAAACTGAAAAAATTGTGGTGATTTCTAAAACATGAGTAAGCCAGTATTTAGCTAATATTTACCTCTGGAACTGTTCTAAAAACCCTGCTAAAAATGTGGTAGTTTCTTTCCAAAAAGAGGATTGACAACTTCTGTTTACTAAACAGCCATTCCATTATTCTTAGTTTTCCATTTTAAACTCAACTTATACTTAATATGTCAAAGATATTTTTCAATGAAAGAGATTGCCATGAAAGAACTATTCGAATTCTGTTTCTTTAAGCTCAATCAATATATTATATAAATATTAGGGTTTCATCATGGGAGAACTAAGATTCAGTAGACAAAATACAGATCCCCTTCTGATACACCAAGTAAAGACATGGTAACTTCCTGGAAACTAAGTGTAAGGCTCACCAGTAACCGAAATGAGTAAGCTGCACCCCATCAAACTTGGCTTGAAAGCATCCTTCTCTCACCTGTCTCAGCGAACCTATTTGTTATCCCAGCAGAAAGGATTCCCTAAGCTTTGTGGGCTCCCAGTGGTGTAGGCCAGTAGTTCTCCAAGTGTGGTTCTTAGACCAGCAACATCAGAATTAACTGGGGGCTGGTTGGTTAGAAATGTGCATTCTCAGGGCCCCAACCAGACTTGCTCAATCAGAAATCTTGGAGGTAAGGCCTAACAAGCTTTTCATAAGCCCTACAGTGATCTGATTTCTAGTCTGAATATACCTGTGCACTTTGCATGTGATAACTCGAATTCCAGTGCACTGATGGAGGGCTAATTTGAAATAATTTAAGGTAGGAATTTCTTCAAATTTTGAACAGATTAGGCTTCCTATGAAATGATTTTTACTCTACCAAATATAAAAATATTGCCTTCTATCATCTTCTACAGTTTTCCTCGACCATACCAGGGAAAATACAAAAGGTCAGGTATAGGCAATTATAAAAGCTGTGTTACACTTAGTTTTACTCCTATGCACATGAAGATAATTTTCTATATTAAAATATTTTTTTAGATAATTAGAATTACTTTTAAATTCTTCCTACTGTTTCCTGTAAAGGCAGTTTCCTAGGGTGACTTCTGGCAACTGTGTAAATTCACTGTGAATCACAAAACAGTAACAAAGACCAGAGACATAGGTAACATACATAACATACATATATAATGATATTTTGCAACACCTCTGGATTATGAATGGACACACCTGCACAGCATAAAAGTATTCAACCTCTTTAGAAGCATCACATAAGGACTCTGTACAACACTACAATGGCAAAAAGCACACCACTCCAGGGACAGTCACTGTGAACACCAACACAGAACACACACACACAACTATACCTTCTTCAGTCACCATGTCAACGACAGCATTGACAAGGTGTATTACAGTCACTATGGAAGCTTGTGAAAAGGCACAAGAGCAGTAAATTAGAAAGACCTTCAGTGAGTCAGGAAACTGCATTAAATATGATTTCTGCATATTATACAGTTTCTACCTCATAGTTTAACGACGTGAATACCTGAAACATAGCTATATAATTATGTATGATCTTTGCACTTGTTCCTTATATGTCTCAGATTTTTCCAATCAGGTTATATATTTGTTATCATTAATCAAAGGAATAGAGTAACGAGTAACCATATTATACTGTAATTCAGGAAAAGAACTTTCAGCCATAGATTTGTTTCACAATTACAATTATGAATCAAGTCAAGACAAAACAACCCTGATTTTAACATCCCATGGGCAAAAGCTTTCACATTCAAAGAGTCAAATACTTGGCTAAGCCAATTTTCTGGGTCCATTTAATACACTCATACATTGTTTGCAGGAAAAAAATTAAGAGCTGCATAATAAGGTAAAATATGCAATATGAATACAAAAACGGCTTTGTCTGTATTCTCTGTACTCCCACCCCAATTTTGTCTTTCTGCAAACGAGCTAACAGCTGGTGAGCTAACATACCAGCAGAGAAACGCAGACTGTCAGCCTGGCTGTTGTTTCCTGTGTAAATCCCCTTTTCATTCCTCTATTAAACTGTCTCAAAGTATTTATGCCAAGATAAGTAAGTGTGCACGTAATAGGCAGAAGGACAGCCTCCGAAAAGGCCACATCCTCGCCCTGGGAACAGGTTACCATCCTTGGCCAAAGGGACTTTGCTAATGTGATGAAGTTACAGAGCCTGGGATGAAGAGACACCCCTGCATGATCTGTGAAACCCCCATGTAATCGCAAGGGTTCTTAAGGGGAGCAACTTTCCCAGCTGTGGTTGGGAGAGCTAGGACTACAGCAGACAGACCGGTGAGGTGCAGTGTTGCTGTCTTTGACAGATGGAGGCCATGAGCCATGGAATGTGGGAAGGTTCTAGAAGCTGGAAAAGGTACAGGACAGGGTCTCTCCTCTGGCAGCTCCAGAAATGAGATAGTCCTGCTGATATCTTAATTTCAGCCTACTGAGACAAGCGTCACACTTCTAAACTGCAGAACTATAACAAATCTA
Organism: Neotragus pygmaeus; assembly: GCA_006410875.1. Classification (NCBI taxonomy): domain Eukaryota; kingdom Metazoa; phylum Chordata; class Mammalia; order Artiodactyla; family Bovidae; genus Neotragus; species Neotragus pygmaeus. Next base: position 1,700,726 of record SJYV01016857.1, on the reverse strand, counting down.
TCTTGTCTTAAGCCACTACATAATCTATTACATAGCCTTAGAAGACTAGAAATATGATTTAAATATACTCAATACAGGCTTCAAATTTATGATTCATAATGATTAAAATTATGATATAGGTTAAAATAAAGACACTCCTGGATAGTATATTTTTTCTCACATTGTATTATCTGGCAAATAATTTTCATAACTAGTTTGACCATAGCTTATTAAAAGTATCTAGGACTATTAAGAAGAATGATGTTTCAGTTAAAAGGAAAAAAAAAACCTAGGAAAAGAAAGAAAATAGTGGCAAAATTCTGAGATTTATGAAGGGCATTTAAGGACAAAGATATAAATTATTATGTAAATTGGCAACTCTATAATGTTTTAGAATTAAACTTAATGAAAGAAAGAATTCTTACTTTGATGTTGGTTTGGTAAGCAGAGCTCTGTCCAAATACTTTATCGCTAAATAATAAACTGTCGTACCTTCATATCATATATAACATGCATATATAACATGCTTGAAATGGCTCAGGAATGAATGGAACACACATATGGCTGCCCTTAGTTTTGAAATGGTCTCTGCAGTATATTATGGACTATCTACTCTGGGTTTACAAACATTCAAATAATTATTAGTGAGTTATTTCCTTCCATCAATAAACTGTTTACACATGGCATTTTTATGCAAAAAAATTACAATCAAACTAATCCTGACATTCAAAAATTTCCACTAAAAATTCACTTTTTAGGATTTCTGGATACTGAGTTTTCTCTACTGGTATGTGCTAATATGATAAAGCTACTTATCAATGCCATTCACCCTCAAAGAAACAAAACTGGCAGCAAATATCCCACTGTCAAACTTTCTTCATTAGAAATATAATCCAACTTACTAGCAATCTCTTAAACTGCGCTCTCAGTCAGTACGCTCTGATCCAAATGGGAGCTGAGGCCGCAAGGGAGTCGGTGGGGAGAGACAAATAGAACCTTGTAACAATCACAGGTGCTGCTCAAGTTGCCCGTGTCAGACTATCGCATCTCCTCTTAGGGCTGTGGGGGTGCGAGCGTGTGTGCAACGCAGGTGTGCTCAAGGAAGCTGGTACGAGGTTGTTTTTGTTTTTTTTAAATCCACATAACTTCTATAGCATTCACTGTCATGGAAGAAAGGTCGCTGCAGAACTAACTGATCAGACAGAGCTTATCTTTCAATCAGTTACATTTTCTTCCTACTTATGACCAGTCACTACCGTTCCAGTTCCTAAGCATGAAGGACGTTTTCAACATCGTCCCCAGCGGATGTTCATGCAAGGGTGTGTAACTGTGGTCGGAACTGAAGTGTGAAGACCGTCTGAGGTGGAACAGCGACTGTGTCCCTGCCCTGTGTCAGGTGAGTGGGGCTGCGGACGGTGAGCGCTGCGGATGCAGGTTTACTCACCATTGTCATCGCACGACTCCGACTGGAAGGAGCTCAGGGAGTGCACTTCAGACAGGCTTTCCCGGGCGCTGTACGGCTGAGAGGGCTTCTCCTCCAATGGCTTTTTGGAGAGACAAGGATCGAGATCCACTACTTTAGCTAAAAGGCGATGACAGACAAGAGTTACACGCCACGAAAGCAGGAGACTCTCTTTTCTTCCCTGCTGTATCCTGACATGAAGCAAGTGCGACCCGTGGACTGCTTGGGATTTATTCAATAAAAGAACATCGAAAGAAAAAACAAAGAATCATCTCCAAAACAGAGCAAAATAAAAAACCTACAAATACAGCTGGCAGACTTAAGAATAGAAATTCTCGATAAACCAGCCTATAGTGGAGACTATCAGACAATATGGGGAATTAAAATTTTATTTGAAAATGGTAACATATAGCTTTTTCAAGGCACCCAACAGACATCAGGCCACTTAAATATATTTTTGTCGCGTCTTCCAGCCACATCTGAGAAAAAAAAAAAAATCCTATCATGCAAATGCCCTCCCGATTTTTCTGTCATAAAAATCCCCCCACCGATTAGAGTTGAGAATCGAGATCAATTCCAAAAACGAAATGATCTTTCCAGATGAATGGAACACAACTAGATTCAATTCCTAAATTAAAGCAACATTGTGGCCACAGTGCTAGGTCAGGGACGCAAAGCCAGGAAAAGGTTCCCAATCGTACCAGAGCTCTGTGGAGTCTGGGCACGTTCATCACTAACAAAGACGCTACAATGCTGCGAGGTCAGGGACATTTTATCGAAAAGAAGAAAACCATTCTTACTATCATAGTCGAAGTCCCAGCTCGGTTTCTGGATGGAATCGCTGTCAGAAGGAGAGTTTGAAGGCGGCGGGGGAGGCAGGTTTGGGGCCACGCTGCAGACGGCCACGGCTTTCCGGTGTCCATGCATGGACTCAGGGTTGAAGGTGCTGAACTCAGGGTGCTCGGGTATAGCCGACCCTTCGAAGGAGTTGCGGTCAAGGTTGTTTCGAGAGTCACTTGGAATGCTTGGGGTGTAGGAGATGGGCCGGACAGGCACCTGGGGTGGTATGTCGGAGTAAATGTTCTTATTCAGCTTGGAATCAAAATACGGTCTTTGCAAGAAAGCCGCGCTGGGTCCCAGGTGTTTGTCCTCGGGTTCAGGCTGGGGTTTCTTCTTCCGTCTGATCATCTTGCGGCAGAAGACGAACAGCAGCACCAGCAGAAAGATGCCCGTGATGAAGACGACGATGCCGATGCCCTCGGCCAGGCCGATGTTCCAGGGGGTCGACACGTACTGGTTGGGAGCTGCATCCTCGCAGTGCTTCCCCTTGTACTCGTGGCTGCAGTTGCAGTGGTAGGAGCCGTGCGTGTTCTCACATAGGGCCCCATTCCGGCAGGGGTTGCCAGCACATTCATCAACGTCGCTCTGACACCTGCCAAGACAGCCCAGGGTTAGAAGAGGCCTTGGCAGCATCACAGAGACTAAAGGCTAATCATCCCTTCCTAGTAAGACTCAGCCAACGCTGACCTGGGCTTCCCAGGCGGCACTAACAGTAAAGAACCCGCCTGCCAGTGCAGGAGACACAGGAATAGGTGAAGGCTTTTCGAGATGTATAGCACTAGGCACTTGTATGTAACAGGCACCAAGTTTTTAAACTGAACCTGGTAGAAAGTCTAAGGTGAAATGGCCCCTGGAACCGAAAACCATTTCATTCAAAGTCGACAACAGGCATCTTAGTGCCTCATATTCTCCACCAAAAATAATGATCGCCTCTCAGACTACGCAAGGCTCACAAAAGATACGTAAAGGGTTGAGAAATGTTTTAGATGCTACATAGACGATGAAAAAAAAGTCTATCTCATAGATGGGTAACAACCCCATGAGCATCTGTTTTTTAAAAAAAAATCTTACTGTTTCCACAGTTACTTCCTGCAAGTACTCATACGTTCCTTGTTTATAAATAACATTTTTAAAGTATAAAAGCATTTTATATTCAAAGCATATAGTATTCCAAGCATTATATCATGTTCACTTGTTGAATTTTTTTTAAAAGAATGAAAAGATAAATTATACAAAGAGTCACTATGAGCTCTGAATTCAAATTCTAAAGCAACACAGTCCAAATCATTGAAGTTTTGTTGCATCTGCCAATCACTGTGACCCTACAGAGAACTGCAAACACAGATCTTGAAAGAAGTCAGTTACCTTTCTCCCCTAAAACCTGAGTCACACTGACAGACAGCACCATCCAAACTGTCAAAACACGTTCCACCGTTTTTACAAGGTTCATCTTTGCAGTAGGGGCTGAGCTGGCACCTGAAAGACAAGGGAAAAATAAGCATAAAAACCCAATGTTTTTTCTGCAACTACAGGAGCAAATGAATGTAGACACTGCATGCAGACACAGTGACACTGGAAGTGCTAATGAATGATGGAAGTCTGGGAAAACCCACACACCTCTGACCAGTATACAATCCTCTGCACTGGCAGACGAAGTCTCCGCTGTCCACAACGCAGGTGCCGCCGTACAGGCAGGGGTTGGAGGAACACGGGTTGACGCTCACCTCACAGTAGGTCCCGATGTACAAGGCGTTGCATTTGCAGTAATAACCTAAACCGGCAAATGGGAACCGAAAGTACTATCACTCAGTAACTCAAAAAGAGAAGTCTCAGGGTATTGGTTTTTATGTTTAAGTGAAATTTTAGCTCTCTAAGACTTGTAAATCCTGTTCGATCCCCCATACCCTCTGGGTACAAAGCTGTCTGTATCACCAAACCTTTCACTGCTGGTATCACCTGAATACGAAGGACTGAAGAGGGAACTTGTGACTCGATCAAGGTCATCCTAACTTACCCAAGGGGGCCCAAGGCCTTCTGGAAAACCACACTCCCACCCCAATCTTGAGTGAGCAAGGCTGGCAGGCCCCTCGCTGAGCCGGCAGGTAAAAGGAGACTTAGGGAGAACTACGTGGAACCAATTCCAATCCCATGGTTGGCGTCCTTGTGGCTAGAAAGGCATTCAGGGTTAGCTGTGGTTTCCTGTGCAGAATGACACACATCTGGAAAAGCAATGTAGTGAGGCCACCGCTCAGCGGGAGAGAAACTGTCCTCTCCAGCCGCTCCCAGGATGAACCCTAAGCCCAGCTCCACTTGAGCATCACTTACGCCGGCTGCGGTATGCGACCAAACAGACTGCACACGAAGAAGAAAAGCAGAAATGCAGGGAGACCTCCGCCCCCAGTGCATACATGTGGATGGATCACTCAGGAGAGGCTCTGGTGTGAGGCTTACCTCCCGTTGGGGAGGGGTGGCAGACGCCCCCGTTCTGGCACGGGCTGCTTGAGCAGTCCTCCGTCGCCGTCAGCAAGCACCCGGGAGACACATCCACCGACTCCTCGATGTGCGCGTAGCTCCTGGGTCTGTTGTTTAAGGGCAGCTCCTGCCCGTTCAGGTAAATGGAGTCCATGCAGCCCCGGAAGCCATTGCCCACCTGGGGGCTCCGTCCGTGCCGCGAGCCCTGCTGGCGGACGTGGCCCCCAAAAAACACGTGGCTGTCGAGGTTGAGGGTTTTCAGTGTCCCCGGGGCTGTGCCTGAGGCGGTGTGGACCTGATCCAGAACCAGCCTGGCGTAGTTCCCATTCACCTCCAGGGACACCGCATGCCATAGCCCGTCGTTGACCTGGATGCTCTGCACCGAGACGATGCCTGGGCCGCTGCCACAGTCGAACTTGTACTGCAGCCTTCCGTTGTGGATCTGCGACAGAGACAATCACCATGCACGTTACTCTCTCGGAATCGTCCAGCCCAGCCTTGGATCACGCATCTAAAGGAGGGGCTGGGTCTGCCACCTGAAGGCAGCAAGTTAGTGCAAGTGGGGATGAAAGGGAAAGTCGCTCAGTCATGTCCGACTCTTTGCGACCCTATGGATTGTAGCCTCCCAGGCTTCTCTGTCCATGGAATTCTCCAGGCAAGAAATATTGGAGAAGGTAGCTTTTCCCTTCTCCAGGGGACCTTCTTGACTTGCGGATCGAACTCAGGTCTCCTGCATTGTGGACAGATTCTTTACCAGCTGAGCTACCAGGGAAACCCAAGGCCTCGCATTGAAGTACTAGAGAACACGTGTTTCTTGGTTTATTGTACAAATAATAAAACCAGGCCTCTCAGGGATATCAAAGTTCCAACTACATCACCTAAAGGCATTATGTAAGTAACTGACAACTGCTAACCCAACAACACACAAGAGCATCAGATTTTGTTTAAAGTCAAAAACAAATCACTCTTGATTAAAAAAAAAAGAGAGAGAAGCTGATCATCACTTCAAGTGCATGTAGGACGACCTTTCTATAAACTCTCCATAATATTAGTAAGATTAATATCAGAGTTTGAATGTAATGGTCATAAGAACCTGAAAATGTTTGTTAAAAAAAAACAGAAGTAAATGTCTATGTTACTGTAGAGCAAAAAGAGCCTTTCATCCCACAGAACTTTTGTGTTGGTATCAATGAATCATTTAAAGGAAGAACTCCATCATTTCATGTTGCTTATCTTATGCTTTTAAAAAATGGCCCATCTGAACATACAAGGGAATTTATACTTTTAAAGTCTCTCACAATCGGAGATGCAAATATGCACAAACACTCACCTCCAAGATGCTATAGTCGGTCCCTCGAGCATACATGACAACTGCGTGGGCAGAGTACGTTCGAAGCCTCATGGTCAGCTTCATCTCTAACTTGTTTTCATTTTCCATTAGACGATATTTCACAAAGCTGTTTCCAGTAAATGTTACGGATGCACTCCCTGGGAATCACAAAGAGAAGAAATAAATCAGAACCAAGTTTAAGCATATTTGTATGAGTTGTCCCCCCACCACCATGCCCTAATTCAAGTTTTGGATCTAAGATTATACAGTGTAAAATTCAATTCAGTGGGAAATGTCTATTTGTTTCATAAACAGCAACAGCAAAACTGGATTTCCATTTGCAGTGAATGAGTTAGACTACTGTAAAACAGAGAGAAATGAATTCTAAGATAAATAGATCCAGGTATGAAATATCCATTAAAAAATCATTCGAAAAAAATTTAGAAAAATACGTAGCCTCAAGGTGGTTTGCAAAATGTTCTCAAGCAAGACGTAAAACAATTCATATTCTACAAAAACGATGAAACTAATATCAATCCAGAGATGAAAACGATTTTGTAACATTATTCAGAAATGAGAAAATAAAAATTAAACAAATCAAAAGACCAGTGACATACATACAGTGGGGTCTATTAACATGTAAATAATGCCATTAAAAATAAGAAACAGACAAATAATCCAGGCAATCAAGCAGATAGCATGAATTGGCCAATCACAGAAGAGGAAGTGCTACCAGGCCATGAACAAATGAAAAGACAACTTTCACAAGTAGCCAGAAAAACGGCAATTTAAGTAATTAGATGTCATTTCATCCCTGGTGGCTCAGATGGGAAAGAATCTGCCTGCAATGCAGGAGACCTGAATTCGATCCCTGATTGGGAAAGATCCCCTAGAGAAAGAAATGGCAACCCACTCCAGTATTCTTGCCTGGAGAATTCCATCGACAGAGGAGCCTGGTGGGCTACAGTCCATGGGGTTACAAAGGGTCGGACACAACTGAGGGACTAACACTTTTACATTTTTTCACTCTTTTATTCTTAACTGAACCTCTCACCTGGGCACTGACCAGACTTGCCACCTGGACAGACGCAGGTATACGTCTCCTCTCTGGGGTCAGTGACACATTCCGATCCTTCAGGGCATGGGTTGTCTTCACATCCATGATGGACAAGTGGGCATTTTTCCTCTTTGTTTAAAAAAAAAAGAGGGGAGGGGCAGAGCTAATGAATAGGAATTTCAAGAAAACGGATCTTTCCCGTGTCGCCATCAAAGGCTGCAACATGAACCGATCCGCACGCCCATTTCCAGCCCCGTATGTGTTACCTCTGCAGAGGCACACGGCCGTCCGCCGGTGGCGTGGGGTCACAAAGCTCAGTCTGGCCGTGCTGTGCGTTGACATCACACTCTCATCCACAGACACCTTCTCGTCACAGAACTTCCAGGGGCAGTCGAGGCCCGCACACAGCTTCCGGAACACCTCCAGGATCCTCACACCAATGATCTCCTCGATGTCCGACACGGAAGAGTTGATCTTCTGCAGGAGCTGTCTGGTGGAAACGTGGGCAACACCCGACCTCTCTACAAACAGCAAGACGTCCAGGTGCGGGTGAGGCTCGGCGGGCTGCAAGCTGACGATCTGAATGTCGTTCCTCCTCACACCCAGGATGTTCCGCAAAGCTCGCTGGAAGTTGCGCCAGTAGTCGCCAACGAACTCTTCTGGGGTGAGGTTGGCGAAGCGCACGGTGACCGTCTGGTTGAGCATCTCCTGCGTCACCTGTCTGACCTGCACCGTGATGTCGGCCACAGTGGTGAACTTGCCATCTGTCACGCTCACGTTGAGCAGGTACTGCCCTACGTCCAGCTTCTTGTGCGCGATCAGCTTGCCCCCCGTACTGGACACGGAGAAGAGGTTGTCCATCTGCGGGTCGAGACTGTAGGTTAACATGTCGTACACGTCTTGATCAGTAGCGTGGATCTTCCCGATGACGCCACCCGAATACTCCTCTCCGAAAGCAGTGATGAAAATCTCCAGCGGCAGGATTGCTGGAGGATAGACACTCTCTTCAATGACCTTGATGTCAATATAAGTCAGAGACGACAGCTGAGGCTTTCCATTGTCTGCCACCTGTGGGAAAAGGAGGGAAAAATCACCTTCGTCTGTGTCATTGTTCACAACTTCTTAATATAGACATATTTACACTGCTCAAGTTCTAAAATATGACCAACTGATAGATACTTAATTCTTTGCTTGAGAAGCATTATCAAGGGACAGGGTAGAAAGCTTTTTCAGAGTACATATGTTAATTGGTCATAGTGGAATTGGGGGTATGATGCTTGAATTCATAGGAAAGAGATTGTTAATAGTAGTGACTTAGTGGTAAAATTTCACTTTTCACTTTCATGCATTGGAGAAGGAAATGGGAACCCACTCCTCCAGTGTTCTTGCTTGGAGAATCCCAGGGATGGCGGAACCTGGTGGGCTGCTGTCTATGGGGTCGCACAGAGTCGGACATGACTGGGGCAACTTAGCAGCAGCAGCAGCAGCGGTGGTAAAATTAATTGTGTACAGTTCTGGCATGTACGGGTTGTTGAAAGAAACCACAGGATAAATACTTCTTTCTGGCCCTTTCACTGATTCATGCTGAAACTTAGCTCCACCAACATCTATGCTAAAGTGTGTGCTAAGTCACTTCAGGCGTGTCTGACTCTTTGCGACCCCATGAACTGTAGCCTGCCAGGCTCCTCTGTCCGTGGGGATTCTCCAGGCAAGAATTCTGGAATGGGCTGTCATGCCCTCCTCTAGGGGACCTTCCCAACCCAGGGGATCAAATCCGCATCTCTTATGTTTCCTGGATTGGCAGGCGGGTTCTTTACCATTAGTGCCAGCTGGGAAGGTCTACGATAAAGTAGCCAAATAAATAAACATGCCCTTGCCAAGTGCTGTGGGATAAAAAAGAAGATCTGACTTTTTTTTTTTTTTTGAAAACCAGACTGTAATTCTAATTCAGTTTTGCAGTTTTGTCTTCTCAAGAGGCATAAGCTGTTTACACATGAGAAGATAGATCACCGCAGTGGCTCTTTTCCATGAGTGCTCAAAATTAAAAAAAAAAACCATGAAGAAAGGCGTGAATACCTTAACATGCAGTAAGTAATGATCCTTCACTTTCCTATTTATGGCGGCCGCCGTCAGGAGGGCTCCCTGCTGGTTGACTTCAAACGCCCCCTCTTCGTTCCCACNAGTGCTCAAAATTAAAAAAAAAAACCATGAAGAAAGGCGTGAATACCTTAACATGCAGTAAGTAATGATCCTTCACTTTCCTATTTATGGCGGCCGCCGTCAGGAGGGCTCCCTGCTGGTTGACTTCAAACGCCCCCTCTTCGTTCCCACTCACGATGCTGAAGAAGAAGGGGGGGCCGTTGTGGGAGGAGTCCCTATCCGTCGCCACCAGCTGCAGCACGCTGAGCCCCACGGGCTTGTTCTCCTGCAGAGGGGAGGAGAGCCACACAGCTGTCAACAAGACGCCGCACATGCCTTCCAGAACAGGACATTTACAGCAAACAGACATCACTGCTTCATTCGGAAGGAGGAGAGGGGAGGCGGGCTGGTGGTGCTGGGAAGAAGCGGAGGGAGAATGGGTGGGAAAGCGGGGACTGGAGGGGAGGGGGTGTNCGCACATGCCTTCCAGAACAGGACATTTACAGCAAACAGACATCACTGCTTCATTCGGAAGGAGGAGAGGGGAGGCGGGCTGGTGGTGCTGGGAAGAAGCGGAGGGAGAATGGGTGGGAAAGCGGGGACTGGAGGGGAGGGGGTGTGTAGAGAGACTGGGAGGGGAGAGGTGCTTGGCGGAGGAGTGGGAGGGTCTGCGTGGGGCAAGGAGGAAACGCAGAGCAGAAGGTAAGGTTAAGAACCAAGCTACTGAGCCTATCTTAAAAACCAAAGCCCAAAGAAAGAAAGACGAAAGCATTTTGGAAATGGCTCATCTTTTAGTGCTGACAGAGAGCCCTGTAATGTCACCCTTCCCATTTTTCTCAAAAGCGGTCTTTGGAAAAGGAAAGTTATTTCAAACGATCCATCGAGGCCCGTGAGAGCACACATTTCAACAGGGGCGCGTTCCAGGAGCCCAGGACCCACGGTCACCTGGATGATCAGGCTGTAGTTCCCCCTGGAGAAGACGGGGGCGTTGTCGTTAACATCAGACACGTCGATGTTCACGGTGGTCGTGGCGACTCGGGGGGGACTGCCATTGTCAGAGGCCTGCACGGTGAGCGTGTAGCCTGAAATCTTGTCGGGGAAAACACAAAGAGAAGTGTGTCTGTTTCCACAAAACCAAAGAACAGGGTTCAGTCTCAAGCGTGCTTCTGACACCCCCAGGGGGCTAGATCTGAGGGTCTCCATCCCCTGAGCCCTGCAGGCGGGCAATTCCCTAACCTGCACACAGGGGCATGGCCACAAGCTACCTGCAGAATGGAATGTGTCTGCCCGACAGAAAAAGTTACTAACACGAAGGAGGATCTCAGATGCCTCTCAGAAACACACTTGCTCTGTTAAGGTGTTCTAACTTTGAAAACGTGCCCATCTATTAACAGAAATTAAGACAGAAAAGGAACACAAATGAAGAGAAAAGGTGTGCACACGTGTTGAAGAGTGCAACCTTCCCTCTGCCCCAGCGCGACTCTCAGCTAGAAGCAGACACATCTAGCTGTCTCCTGCCCTGAGGGCTCACTCATTCTCAACGCTCAGGACTCTCTAGCTCATCTTCCCCACTGATGTCGCACTTGGATTGCCATCAACTATCTCAGTCTCCCAAGACGCTTCTCTTTGTGACTTCCTACTGGAAAAGGTGACTTATGTGGGGTGGCTGCTTTTCTAGGACAGCTCCTTTTAAGGGCTCTCTTTCAGAGGAAGCAGCGAAGACGCCAGTCCTGCGAGACATGCCCATGGGAGAGGGTGACTCAGCCTGGAGAACTCACCTGCCACCTCACAATGGACATGAGTTTACTCAAGGTTTTGAGAAGTTGGTTTCAAGTCAAAAACACTAACTTTTGTTCTGCCCAGCATTACTGCAATCCTAAGCATTAACAGTCATGCTTCTCAATCTCTTGGAAAGTCCCTGCTCAACAATAACGGGTCAGAAAAGGAATTAAAGAATGGAGATTTTATGATGTATCTCAGCTCTATCTCCCCAAACTCCTTTCAACTTGGATGTGCCCACTTTTCTTCTGAAATCACAGTCTGCATTACCCCCGATGCCCTTCTAATCCCTGGAGCGAAGGCTCTTTCACGTCTTCCCTTCATCGCCTCTGCGGCAGCTCCCCTCCTATCTATGAGAGAGGGTGAGTAAGTAAGTGGATGGGCGAATGGGTGGAGGGATGGAGACAGGGAGGGAGGGAGGGCTNCTACTGACATGGTGATGAACAGGGAGGCCTGGCGTGCTGCGATTCATGGGGTCGCAAAGAGTCGGACACGACTGAGTGACTGAACTGAACTGAACTGACAACATATGACCTGTCATTGTACCAGTGAAGTGCTGAGCAGTCTAGACTATCTGGCAGAATAAGGGCTTCCTCACATTCGAGTGGTACGTTACCTGTTTTAGAGTTGATGCTGAATTTTCCGTGTTCATTCCCACTTATGATAGAGTAGGTGATTTCTGCGTTTGCTTCAATGTCTCGACTCGCTGCATACACTTGAAGAACTTCAGTCCCAATGAGAATATCCTCAGACACCGTGGCACCGTATTCACGGTATTCAAACACGGGCGGGTTGTCATTTATGTCCAAAACAGATATGACAATGGTGCTGGTAGCTGTCAACCTTCTGGGCAAACCGTGATCGACAGCTTTCAAAGTCAGAGTGTATACTGCCTGGAGTTCTCTATCCAAAGGCTTTTCTAACTGAATGATCCCAGATAATTCATTAATGGAGAACTGCCCATCAGCAGAGTTAAGCAATGAGTAGGAGATTTTCCGATTCAGTCCTGTCAAGACACCACATCATGTCAGAATGCTTTATTTCAAGAAATGTAAGCATGCTATTTAAAAATATGTACACCTACGGCTGTTTCATGTTGATGTTTGATATATCCTAGAGTCTTACTTTCTCCCAAAAAAAGACTTGAAAGATCTGTAAAACTAAAACAATATATTGTTTGCTTCTGTTATGTTCCTATGATACTAAATCTCTTTGTCACAAATGCTTTAGTCACCAAAAAATAACCCTTTATCAATTAATTCAATGGGATATAAAAATCAGTTATCACAGGCTAGAATTTTAGAGGCATCACAGTAAGTTCACCATGCACAATTTCGAGATTGTGAATATTCATTAAAAATGAGTTCCTTATTCTGAATATTTCATTCACTTTTTAATGCCAACACATTTTTTTAAGTTTTTTTTTTTTTTTTTAATATGGACCAGTTTTAAAGTCTTTACTGAATCTGTTACAATATAGTTTATGTTTTGGTTTTTTGGCCACAAGGCGTATGGGATCTGAGCTTCCCAAACAGGGATCTAAGCCACACACCATATACTGGCAGGGAAGTCTTAACTACTGGGCCACTGAAAAAATCCCAATGCTAACACAACAGTGAGTTACTCAACATGCATCAGGTTGGGTACATGAAAGGGGATGAATGTGTTTTAAAACAGCCGCTCAGGCCACAGTCTGAAGACAAGAGCATCTTCCGGGCTATACCTGCATCCGCGTCCGTGGCCTGTACTCTGGTCAGGAGTGTGCCCGGCTCTGTGTTTTCAAACACGGTGATGGTGTAGGGATCAGCAGAGAACTCGGGGGCATTATCATTCACGTCCTCCAACGTGAGCACAATGCTAGCTTGGCAGAACCTTCCCCCCCCATCGGCGGCCTTGACGAGAAGATGGTAAGTTGCTTGCTCCTCGCGATCAAGGGGGGCTGATGTTTTCAGTTCCCCTAAAAACAAACAAATACCCAGGGGCTCACTTGAAACTGAAGATGTAACTGCTAGCAGACATTCTTCTTCCTCTTACATTTATAAAATCTGAATAATGGCCTTCCTTTGGAGAATAATTTTGTCGGTGACAGAGTCAACAGCTGCGGGAGCCCTCTGAGTTGGAGGTTGTCAAATCCTGCTAGGGGCCAGCTCTAAGCCATAAAGATCTCCAGGCTGGGGTTTCTTGTATTATATACAATGTCAAAAAGCAGAAGAGTTGTCAGTTTACCAAGTTCAAGGTATTTTTTAATTGACTCAAAAATTAGATTCAAATGTCTGTAATTAATTTGGGGGCAAGCTTAATAGAAAACTGTTACTTGATCCCCAATTTTAACAAAATACAAATTCAAAGAGAAATACAATCCTAGAGGTTTAAAGACAGGTAAAATATCATTAATCATTTTAATGAATATGCTGAATTATAAATTTATAGTCACAAGTTCAATAAAACAAACTATATGGAAAGTTGATAAAGCAGAAAGCTTGATATACTTTAACTTCTGAGTTGTTTTCCTTTTTTAAAGAAGGTGATATAAAAAACTTATTAATGTTAAATCCTTGATTCAAGTAGGTGATATTGCTGCTGTTAATTTTTTATCTCACCATAAATTTTACACAGTTAATTGTTGCTTACCTTTCTAAAAGATGCCATTTTTGTAGTAGAAGAGTAAAATTTACAAGAACAAAATATAATTTCAAATTATCTATGTGATCCAAAACCACCTGAATATGTGACTTTGTTGAAACAGAATCTGTTTTGCCCAAATTCCACCTTTACCTGTGTCTGGATTTAGTTTGAATTTTTCTGCACCTGGACCAAATAATGTGTAAGTAATTTCAGCGTTGGAACGGATATCTGCGTCTGTCGCAGAGACCTGCATGATCAGCTTCCCAGGAAAGGCATCTTCTGGAATCGTGTCAGAATATAAAGTCTACAAAGATTGTAAACAATACCGTTAACTTAGAACATTGAAAGTTAACATGACTGCCAAGGGAGCAACAGAAATCATTCAACTGGGGTCACAGAACACATGGGAAATGAAATCCCCCTAAAATCCAAGGGGTCTGCAGAACTATTTTTCTTACAAACGAGGAGTCGGGTCACAGCTAACAACCCCATACGTGGAACTAAGCTCTTCCTTGGTACCCATGTTGTCCTCGTGTTAAAAACCATGGGCTCCGCAGGGGCAGAAGCCACACCCTGCACTCTGGGTTCCTCTAGCGTGTGCAAAAGCAAGGGCTCTAAATACAGTCTGCTGGAGCAGAAGAGAGCTGTGTATCAAGAACTCCTGGCCTAATATCCCCCCCTCCATAACCTCACCCCTAGAGAAAGGGAATCCCTTCAGGAAAATGTAACAGAGCATGTTTAGAGTTAACATACAACTGTAATCCTATCCATAATCCACAGTATTTTTGAATGATGTTTTCAAGCTTTTTAAACATACCCCAAAAGTACTTCTGAAACTACTCCAACTCTGGCTCCATCAACCCCATCTCGACTTAAACACTAAGAACTTACAACGTGGAAGACATCTGAATTACTCCACGTGCAGTAGCACCATGTGACTGTCCGACTGAAGGGTTTAAGAAAGAAATCTGAAATCAATATATGACCTTAAAGACAGGAGTAGCCTACCTTTTCACAAACGGGACTGTTGTCATTTGCATCAAGGACTTTGACTTCAACTATAGCTTTGGATGAGAAGGTCCCATCAGTTGCTGTGATGGTCAGAAGGTAATTGTCCCTTTCCTCTCTATCCAGAGGTTTCTTCACATAGACCTTCCATTCATTCTGTATATATTCAATAGCAAACTGCCCCAAAGGATCCCCGCCTATGAAATCAAAGGAAGGAGATGACGGTCAAATTTGTTGAAATTGAAAAACAAAAAGGAATAAGTGGTAGGAAAAACAAATTGTACAAAAGATGTATAATTTAAAAATTAGTTTTCAAAAAATAATTCCATTTACATTCGTTTTATTAGCTTTCCCGTGTACTAAGCTCCCCCAAGCCTCAACAAAACCAAAAAACAAAGCCAGCAGCGTTAAAATGTGTATCTGGAGACAGCACTAAGCCAAACAGGATTTAAAGACTATCAGTAACACTTTTGCCTACANTCGTTTTATTAGCTTTCCCGTGTACTAAGCTCCCCCAAGCCTCAACAAAACCAAAAAACAAAGCCAGCAGCGTTAAAATGTGTATCTGGAGACAGCACTAAGCCAAACAGGATTTAAAGACTATCAGTAACACTTTTGCCTACACTGCAACTGTATTTTTTAAATTGTAATATCTTTTTTATATACTACGTATAAAGTTCGACAGAATGAATCATAAAAATCAAAATCTGACTAATGAAACAAGGACTAGCCTTGCTCAGGCAAAGAACTTGAAATACAGCTTAAGAGATGGTTACTTTATACTTATTTTAAATATACTACAATCCAATCTTTAACTCTCAACTGCCATAAAAGAATGTATCTCAGAATCCATGCTTCTGATACTACTTGATTTGAAATTAAACCGTTTACACGTGTTACCTGTTATGTAGTATGTAACTTGTCTGTTGATCTCCTCAGAATCAGCATCTGTGGTGCTCACGATGGCAATCACACCCCCAGGAGGGTCGTCTTCACTCACGGTCCCTTTGTAGATCTCGGCTGTGAACCGAGGGGGGCTGTCATTGACATCAGTGACCGTAACATCCACAATGGCTGTGGAGGAGAGCTGAACCTTCTCACCGTGATCTGATGCAACCACCTTGATCTGGTAGCTGTCTCTCTTTTCGTGGTCCAGTTCCCTCAGCGTGGTGATCCAGCCTGTTTCCATGTTAATGGCAAAGGATTCGATGACATCCACGCTTTGCGACTGATCTAGATTATACATGACCTGGCCGTTGCTTCCCGAATCCAGATCAGATGCCCTGATCTGAATGACTCTGCTCCCTGCCGGCAGGTTTTCAACAATAAAGGCCTCGTATGGACTAGATTCCAAGACAGGGCTGTTATCATTGGCGTCCTTCACCTGGATGCTAATGTCGACAGAGGCCACCAGCTCGTAGTCACCGTGAGTGCACCTGGCAAGCACGGAAAACTGGAACCACTTCGTGCTCTCGTGGTCAAGACTCTTCTCCAGTTTAAGCCTCCCGCTCTGCCTGTCGATCACAAACAACTCATCTCTGTTGCTCTCGGGGGTATTCCCTTTAACCAGGCTGTAAAGGACAGTCCCACTGTGTTCTGCTCGAATGAGGTCTATTTCGGTTCCGATGGGCACGTCTTCAGAAACTGTATAGGAGTAAAACGGCTCTGAAAACCTGGGAAGCCGCATTTCTGGTGGCAGCACTTTAACATAGACGGGAACAACCGATTCCCTTTGTGGGGACCCGTTGTCCACAGCTCTGACGAAGAAAGTGAAGACCTCGTTCTCCAAGCCGATTAAACTTTCCTTTGTAGTAATTACGCCGGATGCTCTGTTGATTTCCAAATTCTCTTTAACGCTTTCAGAATCTGCTTCAATGGCATAGGTGATGTCGGCGTTGGAGCCCTCGTCGGCATCACTGGCGAGGACTTTGATGACTGACGTCCCTTTGGGAGCGTTGGACCCGATGTTCACCTCAAACTTGGTTGCTCGAAACTGCGGGGCATTGTCATTGTCGTCTGTGAGGATGACGTTAATGGTGCAGAAGGCAACCTTGCCTCCCGCGTCCTTGGCCATGAAACGAATGGGGATCACTTTCTCTGCTGGGGTTTCTCGATCAAGCTTTTCTAAAGTAAAGATCTGCCCCCTCTCGTTTGTGTAAAACCGGTCTTTGGCAAAGTCATTGACGATGTGGTAGGTAACATGACCATAAATACCCGAATCCCTATCGGCTGCTTTGACCTCGGTCACCAGAGTGTGCAGGGGAGCGTTTTCAGCGAGCTCCACTTCATACTCGTTCTGAAGAAACACAGGACTGTGCAAATTGCCTCCAATCACAGTCACATGAACCTGAGCAGAACTCCTAAAAACTCCATCCGATGCAGACACTTGGAGGGTGTAGGATGGCTTCAAGGCGTGCCGGCGCAGGTTTGAGAGTGTGATGATCCCTGTCTTGCCGTCGATGACAAAATTCTTATGGTCATTGCCAGACAGGATGGAATATTCCAACTTGTCTGCATCTGAACTGTCTGCATCATAGGCCCTTACACAGGTCACAAAATGCCCGTGGGCAGCATGCTCACTAATTCTGGCTTCGTAAAGCTGCTGGTCGAACAGGGGAGGGTGATCGTTGAGGTCAGTGACATCTACCGTGACGACCACATCGCTGCTCAGAGGGGGCATGCCGCCATCAACAGCCCTCACGGAGATCTGGTGCTGCCGGAACTGCTCATAGTCCAGAGTCCTGACGAGCGAGATGAGGCCAGTGCCACTGTCTATGTGAAAATGATCGTGGCTCTTGCTGTGATTCCCCACCATGTGGTAGGAAATCCCTCTGTTTGGTTCTGAGTCAGCATCTGTTGCTCTGACTTGAACCACAGACGTCCCAATTACAGATGCCTCAGACAGGGTGGCGGCATACGACTGCTGGGCAAACACGGGAGGGTTGTCGTTGATGTCCTCCACAATTATGTCCACAAAGACCTCAGCATGAGCGCCAGTCAAGGAGTCCGTGGCTCGGATGCTCAGTTTATATGCCGGGTGGGACTCGAAGTCCAGGGGCGCCACGACACTGATAACTCCGGTGTTGAAGTTAACAGTGAACTGGCCTAAAGGATCGCCCTCGGTGATGCTGTAGTGCACTTTCAGGCCCTCCGGACTGTTGGCCTGTACGTGGACAACGGGGCTGTGCATCTGTGCGTTCTCTGGGATCTCGGCACTGTAGAAAGGCTTTTCGAACACGGGCATGGCTTTGTTCATCACGGTGATGGGGACGATGACCTCGGCGGAGAAAGCTGGATCTCCTCCATCTCTGGCGACCACTGTGACGAGATACTCTTTATTCAAGGTGTCGGGTTCAAATGGCTTTTTCAGTGAGATCTCCCCAGAGGATCCAATCTGGAAGTGTTCGTGGCGCTCCTTGAAGGAGTAATGAACCTCCCCGTTTTGGCCGCTGTCCCTGTCGATGGCGGTCACATGGCGGATAACCTGGCCCACAGCGGCATCCACTTTCACCAGGGCGTAGTAAGGGAGGTTGACAAACACCGGGGCATTATCATTCTGGTCCTCGATGACGACCTTCACGATGACGTGGGCCACAGCTGGGGGCTTCCGCTCCCGCGTGACTTCCACCACCACGTCAAAGGCCTCCTGCTGCTCTCGATCGAATGGTATGCCGGTGGTTGACAGAACTCCGGACGTGCGGNGTCCTCGATGACGACCTTCACGATGACGTGGGCCACAGCTGGGGGCTTCCGCTCCCGCGTGACTTCCACCACCACGTCAAAGGCCTCCTGCTGCTCTCGATCGAATGGTATGCCGGTGGTTGACAGAACTCCGGACGTGCGGCTGATTCTGAACCTGGGATCTGGGTTGAGGATGTGGTAAAACAGGGGCTCGTTGATTGGATTCCCAAGGGCAGTTATGACAGCTAGTGTTCTGGCTTCGGTGGAATTCTCTTTCACTACGGCAGAGTAGAAATCCTGAGTAAATTTCAGCTGGCTCTCCTTACTTTCTTTCACGTTAATTTTGACGGCCGCGAAGCTTGCGAATCTGCCGTCGGATGCTCTGACGGTCAGCTCGTAGCGGCTCCTCAGCTGAGTCGTGTTCTGTACAGTTATGGTTCCAGTCTTGCGGTCCATCGAGAACTTCTCCCCAATGTTGCCTTCAGTGATGGAGTACATTAACTGTGAGAACGCACTTGAATCGGCATCAGTGGCATTCACCATGACGACCTTGACTCCTCTGTAGGTTGGCAGCAAAAGAGATGCTTCGTATAATGATGTGGAGAAGACAGGAGGGCAGTCATTAATGTCAATGACGTGTATAGTCACATTAGCTGCATATTCAGCAAATAAACGTGGTGTTCCCATGTCATGAACTTGAACAGTAAAGTGAAATGTGCTTGTTTCTTCGTAGTCCAAACTTAGGACGGTATGAATAGCACCCGTGCTAGAATCAATGGTAAAGTATTTGTGTACAGATGGTTCAACGATGTGATAAACAAGCAAGGCATTTGATTCTTTATCGGCATCAGTGGCTCGAATAACTAATGGGACGTTCCTGTCTGTGAGGACCACGCTGTTAATCGAAGCTGATTCACTAATGAGCCCTGTATACTCTGCTTGCATAAAAACTGGCAAGTTGTCATTTTCATCCAGCAAGTGCACCAAAACCGTTGCATTTGTAGACAAGCCAGCCATGTTAGTTCCTTGTATTGTCAATGTATAGATGGGCAAGGTTTCAAAATCCAAAGCTTTCTGAGTGATGATACTTCCAGAGTGTGGATTAATATCAAAGGCATCAGCTACATTTCCATCCTTTATTTCATATACCACTGATGACTGGCTGTGGGCTGTAACCATTCCAACAAAACTCCCAACACCAACAGTTTCACTAATTTCAACAGAATATTCTTTTGATGTAAACCTGGGAGAGGCGTTGTCAGCAATGGTCACAAAGACCCGCACAGAAGTGATTTCACTCATTGGTGGGTCGCCTTTATCTGTAGCTTTCACCATTAAGTCATATGCCACTTGGTTACTTCGATCTAATTCTCTGGCAGTTTTTATGGAGCCCAAGATGGGGTCGATCATAAAAGAATTTCCAATGTTTCCTGGGAGGAGATGGAGAGAGGCATGTTGAGAGAAAAATACAAGGACCGACCAACATTCGAAGGGAACTGGCTTCATTCAACTTGTCTCATTTCTCAATGCGTTTCATTTTTATCCACCGAAACTAAGGCAAACTTTTCCAAGTTTTATCTATAAATTATCAAACAAACAAGCAAACAAACAAACAAACAAAAACCAGAATCTATATCACTCTGCAACTAAAGCTAAAACTCTCTGGTTGAACCAGGAATGTGTTGTGGGAAAAGGTGATTCTCCTTCATAAAGCAGTGAAGTTAATCATTTCCGAGAATCCCTCAAACCCCCTTTGGAATGTATTCATTGCTTGCAAATTCTCCAGAATCTTATATGAAAGGGAAGACTTCAATTAAATTCAACAAACTTCAATAGAGTTAGTCCTCATTTTAAACATTGGGAACTGATGAAGAAGCCTGTATGTAATCTGCCCCACTTTCCAGGTTTTGAAGATTTCCATAATATTCCTTCGATTTTGTTCAGGTCAATTTAATTTCTAGGTGAGTGTTTCTCAACCCAGAGGCGATTTCACCCAGAGGGACGTTCAGTCATGTTTGGACATATTGAGGTGACCACCACTTGTGGCGCGAGGGTGCTCCTGACCATCCAACGGATAGACACCAGGGATGCTGCTAAATTCCCTACAGCACACAGCACAGCCTCACAACAAAGCATTTTTTGATCCAAAAATGGCAATAATGCTAAAACTGAAAATCCTAAGATAGTTTTACTTGCTTTCTTCAGACCTTTGACAGCTACATTATCTACAACAGCTACACATACTCCACGATATTTCGTGGTTTTGCATCACTGACTGAAACCTATCTGAGGTAGCCAGTTTACTANAATAATGCTAAAACTGAAAATCCTAAGATAGTTTTACTTGCTTTCTTCAGACCTTTGACAGCTACATTATCTACAACAGCTACACATACTCCACGATATTTCGTGGTTTTGCATCACTGACTGAAACCTATCTGAGGTAGCCAGTTTACTACGGTTACACAGTTTACTATCTTTTTGGGTAGATCATGGCAGTGTGAGGGTCCTCAGATCTGATTCATCTACAAACCCTTCGTCCCTTGCCTGTCTTCTAAACAAAGAATCCAGAATCATTTGTTTGAGTCATAGAATTGAACTTGTTCTCCCCAAACGAATTCCTACACTGACGGAAAACAAGGTTGACTTGCCACTTAACTGCTTTCTCAAACCCTTGCTTTCCTCTCGGTCTGCCATAAAGTATGGCCCCTTCACGGAGCAGAAATACCCGGAGTGACTTGCCAACCAGGGACTCCCAAGGCAGCAGTAGCACTCCCTCCCCCACATCATTACCAGTAAACACTTCCTCAATGGCCTTCATTTCCTTCCTTTAATACATTTTCCAAAAATCCGTGATAGTTCTTCCCAAGGCCAGACCCAGTCTGGTTTTCATTAAGTCTGCCTGGCTCCGCATCCAGGCCCCGGGGCCGTGTCCTGACCTGCAGCAGGACCGAGGCCCGGAACGACTCCAGGCCGCGAGGCGCTGGGCTGAAGCCTGGCCCCGCGAACGGGGTCGAATTGCCTCTGCCAGGCCTCGCAGACACTAATTTCCGGCCTGTCTGTATTTACGAGAGCCAGTGACCCCGGATCCTCTCTCGCTGTGTTTCAGGCACTCGTCGGAATTTCGAGGGCCTTTCTCAGCTACCTGTGCATCTTCCTGCGTCCACAGCTGTGGCTGGGGGGCTGCCTGGCCCGAGACAGGGGACCGTGGAAATCTTGGACAACCGTCTGCATCCTCGCNACCTCTCTTTGCAGAGACGCGCCCTCCTTGACTGTCCCGCAGGGGCTAGGGGCAGTAGCTCCCGCGGGTCTTTACCCTCCCGGCCACCTGCGAGAGGGCTGATTGGAAGCCGCCTTCTTGCTGGGTGGCGCCATCTGACCCACATGGCTGTCTCGGTGGACTGACCCTCCCCCAAGGCCCGGTCCACACACTTGATGCAGCGCCTTAGCAGATACCTCAACCTGGGGACTGAAGCTTTAGCTGGTTTTCCATCTGAGTTAAAAATTCTAGTTTATGCCTTTCACGGGTCGGTGAAAGTTCTCATTTCTTTCACGAGGCCTCAGATACATGGGGCTGAGCTGATCAGATCAAATGAGAACATTTGTTTCCTATGCAATCAAGAAGCCTGTGTAAACATCCTCAGTGTGGAATGCCTCCAAATCTTGCTTGAGAACTCTGTTTGAATTTTTTCCTTCTTTTGGGCAGAATGAGCCCAGTGTGGATGCCAGCATCTTTCTGGGTCTATACAGCAGGTTTCGGACAGAATAAAAGAAGAGCTGCAGGGTTCCGATGCCTGTCTGGTTCCTAGGGGTGGGGTGCTGAGGACCACAAGCCTCAGGGTTTCTGAGGATGTACAGACAGGCCGCAGACCAAAGGTCAGTCTGCCCATCACACTCCCTTCAACGTCATGTTAATTCTGAATTCCACAAGATACACAAATGGAGGGCCTGGGGACACTGAACAATGAAAGCTTCACTGAATAAAGATTAAGAGGGGTGGCTCANTCCTTAGGACCTGGCACTCTCATTGATTCATTTGTCCATTCCACAGATACTTTTCTTTGAAGCAACTGTCAAATATATCACAAGTATGGCCCTGAAGGATTTCCCAACCTAGTGTGGGTCTTCTTTGCATCCTAGTACTTTAAGAGAAAGAAATTTTCTCTCCCAACTATCTCCAGGATCCCTTCCCTGGAGGCTTTAAAGTGAGCAAGCATAAATTCTTTCTTGAATTCTCTCTGGCTCTGGGCACTAGTATTTACAACGTGCACGTGTGCGTGTAAAGTCACTTCTGTCATGTCCAACTCTTTGTGACCCTATAGACTATAGCCCGCCAGGCTCCTCTGTCCATGGGATTCTCTAGGCAAGAATACTGGAGTGGGTTGCCATGCCCTCCTTCAGGGGATCTTCCTGACCCAGGGATCAAACCCATGTCTCTTATGTCTCCTGCATTGGCAGATGGGTTCTTTACCACTAGCACCACCTAGGAAGCCTAGAAGTACAACTCTTATCCCCAACTCTCATTCCCTCTCTCATTGCCTAATGCCTGTTATTAAGCCAATCTAAAATAATTTATTATGNATGTCTCTTATGTCTCCTGCATTGGCAGATGGGTTCTTTACCACTAGCACCACCTAGGAAGCCTAGAAGTACAACTCTTATCCCCAACTCTCATTCCCTCTCTCATTGCCTAATGCCTGTTATTAAGCCAATCTAAAATAATTTATTATGAAACAAATATAGATTCACAGGAAGTTGTAAAGGTAGCACACAGAGACTCTCCACATCCCCTCAACCAGTTTCCCAGAGTGGTGACAACTAATGCAACTGTAGTGCAGTATCAAAGCCAGAAATTGACATAGGTGCAACATGGGCATAGTTCTCTATTATGTTATCACATATGTAGATTTGAGTAACCACTGCTGCAATCAAGTGAACTGTTCCATCACCACAATGATCTCCCTCATGCTACCCCTTTATAGTCTCATCAACCCTCTCCCCTCAACCATTCTTAAACCTTGGCAACCACTAATCTGGTCTTTATAAATTTGTCACATAAAGAATGGTATATAAATTAGATCATGTAGTATGTAACCTTTTGAGGTTGCTTTTTTTCGCTCAGCATGATACTCTTGCTAGCCATCCAAGGTGTTGCATGTGTCAATAGTTCATTTCTCTTTATTGCAGAGTAGTATTTCTTCTAGGACATTTCAGCCCAACCTTATTTCTCCTCTCCTAACATTCTGATTGGAGAAGGCGATGGCACCCCACTCCAGCACTCTTGCCTGGAAAATTCCATGGATGGAGGACCCTGGTAGGCTTCAGTCCATGGGGTCGTGAAGAGTCGGACACGACTGAGCGACTTCACTTTCACTTTTCACTTTCATGCACTGGAGAAGGAAATGGCAACCCACTCCAGTGTTCTTGCCTGGAGAATCCCAGGGACGGCGGAGCCTGATGGGCTGCCGTCTATGGGGTCACACAGAGTCAGACACAACTAAAGTGACTTAGCAGCAGCAGCAACATATGCATTTCTCTTATTTTGTACAGTAAAAGCTTCAGATACACAAGGCCTTACTTGGAGGAATGAATGCATTCTATCTGCACCAAGAGGCTCCTCAATCAGGTAAACACGTCCTCAGTGGGTCTGGGGGGGCGTCCTCTCCTGGAAAAGCCTTCCCCTCAGCTATTCTTACTGCCTCTCCATGCACCCGTTCATTCGTTCACTCTCTCAGGCTCTGCCCAAATGCCTCCTTCTTGGAGAACGCGATGGTGAGGCGTCCCTGACTGTCCCACTCATCATGGCTGGTCTCTCCCATTACCCTGGTCTTTTTCTACAGCACACTGTACTGCCACTTTGTTCTTATCTGTTCTCCCCCTGGAATGTCGGCTCCACTTCAGCAGGGCTTGTCTTATTCGCTGTTTTATCACCTATTCCTAGAAGAATACCTCATACTTAGGAGACACTCCACAAATATTTGTTGAATGAAACAACTTTTAGACATGTATGAAAAAAAATTAATCACCAAACAGGTTAATCAGCAGGTTAGAAAAAATTTATACATTCATTAAATACTATATTTCTATTTAGGGTTTCCCAGGTGATACAAGTTGTAAAGAATCTGCCTGCCAGTGCAAGAGATATAGGAGACTTGGGCTCGATCCCTGGGTAGGAAGATTCCCTGCAGAAGGGCATGGCAACCCACTCCAGTACTCTTGTCTGGAAAAATCCCATGGACAGAGGAGCCTGGTGGGCTGCAGCCCATGGGGTTGCAAAGAGTCAGACATAACTGACTGACTGAACATGCATATATATCTATTTGGTTTTCTTTTTCTCACTGACACTATACTTCAATCACTGCCAACAACCATTTATTACAGGCAGCACCTCATTTAAAAGAACTAACAAAAGGAATGTGTAAGGACTAACTGGAAATCTGTGATAAAAATTTTCATCAGCAATGTGAAATTCAGAAATCCTCTTTACTACGTGCAGTATTTCTACTTTGATAAAGACAGCTCTGAGCTTGTCAATGATAACAAGAAGGTTAAACAGGAACACAGCTGGTTAGTTAATATATGGATCCTACCCATACACATACTAGAGCAGAAACCATCAGATTTGCAGATGGGAAAGCAATGTCATGTTTACGAGGAAAAACCCCGAGGGATGCTGAGTGGCTAAAATGCGTCTTTGTCTGATTAATAGCCACGTTCACCCAATACTGAAACACACAGATGGCATTTGTGAACAAATTAACAGGGCAGTGAGCAAAGTCTGTACTAGGGTGGGGCCTTGGTCATTCACTTTAGGGGAGATTATCGCTGATTTCTGAAGTCTTAATTTGCTCCTTCTATATGAACAAGGCAGTTATCCGGACAAACATGTAAATGTGTGCTTGTCAGCTGTTGAGTGTATCATATATACCTACACCCCAAAAGGCAGGTCAGAGAGCTGTGCTAGGACCTGCCTCTTCCCACAGGGGGACACGCCGTGGGTGCCCACTGCCTGACAGTACAGCAAGCTCTGTCAAGTTGCAACTGCAATGACGTTTAACCTAAGTCTGGGGAAGAAAACCAATTCTAGTCAATACATATTTTTACTGAATGTCTTCTATTTCCAGACATTACAACAGTTTTGAAGACACAATCATCTACTTTAAAAAAATAAATAAAATACGATAGCTCAGAGTATGGCACAGATGTATCTCTAAACACATAACTGTTTCTGAAAATATTCTTCAGTGACTTCCTTTTTCCCTAAAGACTTGTCATCAGACCAAACTTTTTGCTCAATAAATTGCTGCTAATTAAACCACCAATGTTATGGCCAGAATTTATAGCTACTCTTCTGAGCTTTATTAAATGACACAAGTCAGGAGCAGGTGAGCATGAGAACACTGTTGAACGAAGGCTGTGTGACCATTTTATAGTTCTTTCTAGTCAACAAATTTACAGACACATAATTCTATCACATTTTAGTGGCAGTCATTTCCTAAAAATCAAGTGGAATAGTATGATTTTTACATTACCAAATCTATGAAATTATCTTCTTTTAAGTCCAAATTTTATATCCGAATAGGCCCCTTGTATTATCTGGTTTTTGAGTGGAGACACAGTTCCATTCCTGGAATACCAGATTACTAATACCATCAGTCATTACAGGCATTTAAAGAATTCTCATGCCTTCAGTCAGGCACCGACAATCATATTTCAAACACCCAGTTGTTGAAAATTATGTGAAAGTTAAGGGAAAGTTTAGCATTTTCTCCTACACAAACCCAGCAAGTTTGTCTAGGAGAAAATTATTTTATTGAAGTGCTCAGGCATGCACAAATGGAATGCACTGCTTTTTTTAATGGATAAATTTCTGAACCAATGGAAAAATCATCTTTATTCAAGTCACTAACTACACTACAATACATTTCAACACTGCAACTTCAAGCAGTATATGAGGTTTCATTTGAAAGATATGGCCTAAATTTGGATATTTTCAGGGAAAATATGAAACTTCAAATATATTAAGAAATAAAAATTGTTTAATCACATAAAATACAGTGATTAAGCATTGTTTTTTAAAAAGTGCCCTCCATTTGCTCAGCTTTAGATTATGTGATCTAGAGTTAGTTATACCCCTATCAATTCTAATGCCTAAAAAGATATATAATTCCTAAATATACAGAGGTATGGACCTATCTAAAAAAAAAAAAATCTCAGTATTCTAAAATCACCATAGGGAAAGAATGGAAGAGAGTATATTAAAATAAAAAAAAAAATCAGGTTAACAGGATGATCTCAATACTCTAAGATCACCATAGGGAAAGAATGGAAGAGAGTATGAGCCTTGTACTAACAATGGCAGAGAGAGATGGGAAATTGGGAGCTGCTTTCTCCATATTTAAGCACTAATATTAATACTAATACTCATAGTATTTGGCATGAGTCGGGCAAGTCCTGGAGCAAGGTAACTTCTGAATGGATAAATCACATGCTCTAAAGCAGACCCCGGCTTCATCGGGGCAGAACTCGTTCGCAAGAACATGCATCTGTGGACTGATTGTAGCCCCTACCCGCCAAGCACAGGCGTGAATGCTCCTAGCCGGGCATCTGGCACATAAAATGGCAGTCCAGATGCAGACACGGAGGACTGGAGCGCGGCATGCCGCCGCTCTGCCGCCACCACTGCTGAGCTCCGTGGAATCGGCAGCGGGCCTCTGGCGCAGTGCCAGGTGCTAAGTCGCGTCCGCCTCCTTGCGATCCCAGGCTCCTCTGTCCATGGGCTTCTCCAGGCGACAATACTGGAGCCGTCCAGGCCCACAGTTCCAGCTGCACTTCCCACCCTTGCTGCCTCCTGCCCGACTCCAGCAGGGCCCCAGCCCTGTCAACGTTTCTTCAAGTCCTTGTCCCAACCCAGGGACCTACTGCAACCACCCTCTTCCATTAATGAAATGCACCTGTGAAAGATGCATGGGCGTGACAGNAAAAAAAAAAATCAGGTTAACAGGATGATCTCAATACTCTAAGATCACCATAGGGAAAGAATGGAAGAGAGTATGAGCCTTGTACTAACAATGGCAGAGAGAGATGGGAAATTGGGAGCTGCTTTCTCCATATTTAAGCACTAATATTAATACTAATACTCATAGTATTTGGCATGAGTCGGGCAAGTCCTGGAGCAAGGTAACTTCTGAATGGATAAATCACATGCTCTAAAGCAGACCCCGGCTTCATCGGGGCAGAACTCGTTCGCAAGAACATGCATCTGTGGACTGATTGTAGCCCCTACCCGCCAAGCACAAGTGTGAATGCTCCTAGCCGGGCATCTGGCACATAAAATGGCAGTCCAGATGCAGACACGGAGGACTGGAGCGCGGCATGCCGCCGCTCTGCCGCCACCACTGCTGAGCTCCGTGGAATCGGCAGCGGGCCTCTGGCGCAGTGCCAGGTGCTAAGTCGCGTCCGCCTCCTTGCGATCCCAGGCTCCTCTGTCCATGGGCTTCTCCAGGCGACAATACTGGAGCCGTCCAGGCCCACAGTTCCAGCTGCACTTCCCACCCTTGCTGCCTCCTGCCCGACTCCAGCAGGGCCCCAGACCTGTCAACGTTTCTTCAAGTCCTTGTCCCAACCCAGGGACCTACTGCAACCACCCTCTTCCATTAATGAAATGCACCTGTGAAAGATGCATGGGCGTGACAGCGGCAGAAAAGCGAAACCTGGAAGCGGTGGGAGCTGCATGGCACCCTTCAGCGGACGTGACCCAGAGAGAACTGCGTGAGTCGGCACTCCCGTCCTGGGGCTTCCTGCTCTGCCCCAGAGAGCAGACTCTCTGACTAAATAAAAAATGTTAAATCACTGGGCCAGCCTTATTCTAAGAGTATCTGTGGAGGAACTGACTGTGTAGTTAAATTCATTTTGGAAATCCTGACTTGGTCAAATAAATTTTCTTCACTGCAGGACTTCTCAGAACCTTGAACTATGCTAACATTATGAAATCTTTGAGAACATCACCCTAACGTAGTTAGGACTCTCTCTCTTTGCTTTCTGATGAGTTAAAAGTTCAATTTTTTTTCCTCTTTCTCCTATCAGTTTAAGCAGTTTTCATAGTGATACACAGAAATCTTTCAACATCTAGAAATAATTTTAGAAGAAATATCTTTCTAACAAGTGCAAAGTTGTAAACCTATACAGTGCTCCAAAAATACCTGATTCGATGGAGTACCGCACTTCAGCATTTTTCCCTTTGTCCTTGTCCAGAGCTGTAACCTGCAACACAACCGAGCCGATGGCTGCTGACTCGTAAACCCGCCCTTCGTAGGAGGAGCTTGTGAACCAGGGGGCGTGGTCATTGGTGTCGCTGACATTAACAACAATCCTTGCAAAGTTGCGCTTCACAGGAACATCTTGATCTCGTACCTAAAAGAATCAGCATATCATCAATCCTGTTAAGGTTAAAAAATCACTCTCAATCACATGGAGCCCTCCAGGAACCAAATGGTAGCAGAACAATGAACAGAAAGCCCTACCATGACTGTAAGAATATGCTGGTGAATGGCTTCATGATCAAGCTTTTCTGACGTATAGAGAGAGCCGGTTGCAGGATCAAGACGAAATTTCTTGAGACTCAGTGGATCAATACTGCTCTGCAGAGTGTAGATCAGTTTGTTTTTTTCATCTTTATCCACAGCACTGATTTGCAAGATTTCTGTTTCCGGCACTGTGTCTTCAGGAATAACAACTTCATATTTTGATGTAGAAAATTGAGGACGATGGTCATTTGTGTCTATTACTTTGATGAATACCTGCAATGACAAAATGACTCACATAACAATATTCCTAATTACAATGTTTTAGTGTTAAAAAAAAATCAGGAAAAATTAGATGCACATTGGAAAAAAAACAGATTTTGAGCAAAACAGAATTCAAACATGAGAAATAAAGGCAACTAAAATCTGGAATAANGACCAAACATTTATACTTCTCTGTGACCTTTTGATGTACTTTTTAAAACCTTATTTTTATATTAATAAGGTACATACACAGTGCTTTTATTTTAAACACAGTGCTTTTATTTTATTTTTATGTTGGATATTACCACAAAAAAATGTTGCAGGGAAAATGATGCAATTTAAAACAAATTCTCCACTTACAGATTTTACTATTAATTTTAAATTCTGAGATGTGCACAAAAAGCAGGAAACCAGAAATGGGCTCCCCTCAGTGTGACCTAGACAAGACATTGAGAGCTATCATGAACACTTACCGATGATGTCAAACCAGAGAGGTATGCCTGGAGGCTCAACAGCTATGACTCCAATCATGTGAGCAACTGGATCACTTTCCATTACAGTAAAGGTAAAAAATGATTCTTCAAATGAAATCGGCTCCAGGGGTGGTTTTGGTTTGGAAATCCATTCAATGTGGAGTCGAGTGGTTGACGACTTTTGGGGGCGACCGTTATCAACGGCCTTAATCTATAAAATGTGGGCAGAGAGGGGGGGAAAAAAACCACATATGAAAAGTTGCATCGCATAACTGAAGCATCCATTGGTTTGGTCTAACACTGAACCAATTTCAAACACTTAATATCCCGTGCTGTCTATTCTGTGTGTTTAATGCCCAACAAAAAGAGCAACCTTTTCACGCCTCGCTGAACAGAAATAACTGGAATAATGAAGGGAAAAACAAACCCACACTTCCCACTGTTAGGTTACCACACTGAGGTCAGTAAATGAGAGAGAGAAAGTTGTGAGAGATTAATAGTCAAAGAACAGAAGAAATTCGAAGACTAGATCTTCACTCACCGAAAGAATATCATATTCTCCAGCTCCAGAAAACTTCTTGGACAAAACCACTCCCGTTTTTGGCTCAATAAAAAATTTGCCATGCTCATTCCCCTCTTCGATGCTGTAGGAGATTTCTGCGTTGGGACCTTCGTCTTTGTCTGCGGCGATCACACGATACAAAGGCTCTCGTTTGGCGTTTCTTTCCCGTTCTGGCTTTTCCCGCTCTGGGAGTCTGATCTTGTAGAACTTTTGCAGGAACTGAGGCTTGTTGTCGTTTTCGTCAAGGATCTTCACGATGACTCTTGTGATGGTTGACTTGGGGGGGCTACCGTTGTCTGTCACAGTAACCTGTTTTGTTTTGTTTTTTTAAAAGGTAGTATCAAGAAATGTTTTTAAGATATACTGTATAAAAAGTGAGTGTCTTCCTCCTAATGATAATCAGCTTTTGTATAATCCTCTGCAGTTCACAAGGCACTATGGCACACACAGGTTCTCTGACCACCGCCCTCTGAGGGGGCAGGACCACCTCTTCACTTTCACACAGCAATTCGGGGTGGGGGGCGGTGGGCAGGGGATAGGAAAGAACAGGCTCTGAGCTCCAGCTCTCTCCTTACCCCGTCATCCCTCAATGTGACAGTCACCAAAATGTTAAGCTCTCACAAACTTAGTATTTTTAAGTGAAGGAAGAGGTACATGAACATTTTGCTAAGTACTTAAAGAGTCCTCTTATATATGTTTAAAAATAAAATCTTAACATGCTGCATTTAAAAAGTATCACTTTTAAACCTCATCAATAAAATAAGTTAAATCAGCCAATTAAAATACACATTAAGTATAAAGAGCAAGCCTTTTAATAATAGCAATCATTTTGCTTGGCTCTCTTTCATTGTACAGAAGTTTTGGTAGAGAGGACACAAACACTTAAATTGAAGGCCAACTTATTAAAGAAGGTTTTCAGTAAAAGAAATGCAAAATAACTTTCATTCTAGGTATTCATGTACTGAGTTTAAGNTAATAGCAATCATTTTGCTTGGCTCTCTTTCATTGTACAGAAGTTTTGGTAGAGAGGACACAAACACTTAAATTGAAGGCCAACTTATTAAAGAAGGTTTTCAGTAAAAGAAATGCAAAATAACTTTCATTCTAGGTATTCATGTACTGAGTTTAAGTATGAAAATCTAAGATTCTTGAGGATTACACTGATGAATGCTTCTGTATGCATAAGAAACAATTTCACCGTCAAATTACATGTTCATTTTCCCTTCAATATGTACATTAAAAGGAATGACCTCAGTTATTCTCCCCTCATCCACATCCTCCCAAATTAATCAATGTAATACTAAAAATACTAAAGCAGGCTGAAGTTTCCTGTGGAACTACGTTCCTTTTAAAGCTTGGCAGGTGTAAATTCTGTTGTTTATAAAAGTATGAATGAATGCATCCTGAGGGTACTTGTCAGGAAGTAAAGTTAACTGCTTTAATTAAAGTACATGATTTTCCTTCCCAAACTCTCAAGATAAAACCGAATTGTATTTACTATTTTAAAACTTCTCAAAATATTTCCTTTTGATCAGTTTTCATATGATCCATAGGGAAAAGGAAAAATTAAAGAGAAATACACTGTGTACTATGCTTTGTAGCATTCATCAAATTGTTCCTAAGTTTAGGGTCATAACCAGGTGCAAGTAACAAAGCTTTTCACATGTGACTTAAAAAAACAACAAACAAACAAAAAATTCTTTTTTAAGATAGTCAAATCAATGCCAACTCTGGCCTTCAAATAAATTACCACAAAAGGACCTCAGAAAAACATACATGATATTATAAGCAAACTAATCTTATTTCCCATCAACATCTTAATATCATCTTTGAAGCCCTAAGTATCTTATACCTTCTCCCATCGGCCTCTGACATTCACTGAGAAAACAGGCTCCAGAGAGAGGCACACAGGTAACAGGTGTGTGGTGCGGTTCTAACCAGGGTGAGAAGACCACACAAGGAAGGATGCCATCGTTTGCAACCTGCAGCTCTGGATGTTTTGGCATCTGTTTATTTTCTGGGAATAAAAAGGTGTATAAGGGAGACCTGAACTATACTCACAGTGCTTTCTTTATTTTCCTTTTTCTTAATAACCAGAAGCTAATATAACAATGTAGCAGCAGCTATGAATGACTAATGTGAGACCGCTCTTTCTCATAATATTTATGATTACAATAGTCTTCAAATTATTACAATATCCTTCAAATTATTAAAAATAAAGAAATGCTTACTTCTAATATGTGTTCATCTTGCTGCTCTCGGTCTAGTTTCCTTGCTGTGGTTGTGATGAGACCTATGAAATGATAACAGCTCATGAATCCTCACAAAATAAAGCCCATTACAGAATACCGTAACTGAAACCACACACTGAGAGGAGAAGTCTGAGCAAATGCTTAATCTATTCTCGAGTAATAAATTATTCATTCATATATAGCTAACTATTTTATTGACAAACATACATATTATTTATTAACATAGTTTATACTTTCTCAGGGCTTCTCTGCTGGCTCAAATGGTGAAGAATCCGCCTGCCATGCAGGAGACCTGGGTTCAATCCCTGGGTTGGGAAGATACCCTGGCGGAGGGCATGGCAACCACTCCAGTATTCTTGCCTGGAGAATCCTCATGGACAGAGGAGCCCGGCAAGCTACAGTGAGTCCATGGGGTCACAAGGAGTCGGACACGACTGAGTGACTAAGCACAGCACATTTTCTCTTCTTAACAGTTCTTAAACATACAAGATAAACAACAAGGATTAAGTGGAAAAAATCAGTTACATTTAAAAAATTTGTTTAGTAGTTTCCACATTACATTTTCTCAGAAAAAAATTTTATAAAAAGATGAAATTATCCAGGATTTCAACCTCATTTGTATCTCCTGTGACTGCTGCAGAGGTGATTAAGAATTGACAGAAAAAGCTTCTGTAACTATATCAAAAAGGACTACTGGCAAATATAATGTTGACTATGATTTATTACCTCTGGGCCATCCACCCTCAAACATGAGGAACTGTCATAAAAAGTAATGGGATTTTCCAGTAAATGCTAGTCAAATAACTATCATTTAATTTCCCCAAAAAAGAAAAAAAGAAATGATCCTCAAAGAAACCCCATATCCATTATTCCTTTGATTTTCCTATCAAATAAGAATATCTATATCTATCTAAACTGTCAAAATATGTTGAAACCTAGAAATTAATTAAATTTCATTAATTTTAATTCATTAAAATTAATGAAATATATTTTTATATTTCACACAAATTAAGAACAAAATTCCTCCAATCACTAAAATATCCTCTACAAACTGTGTTGATGGCGGCTGGTATAAACTGACTGGTTCTGACATCAGATGTGAGGATCAGGTAAGGCCTTTAGTTGGCAAATCACCGCTAAGACTAAGCCTCCCTTTGCCCAGCTTTCTGTGGCTTTCCACAGAGAAATATCTCAAATAATTCATATTTAAGAACAGATTTTATCATTCTAATTGATTTTCTCCTATTATCCTAGCTAATTTCACAAAACTACCAATTGAAGGCTATTTAAAGCATTTCTCTAAACTTGTAAATGAAAGGTTTGTGTTTTCCTTTAATTCAAAGTCTTTTTTCCCCTTAAATAGTCACTAAGAATCTACATCAACATTATCTTCCCCACAATTCAGTGAAGCAACGCTCTCTTTTTAATAAGGACAACAAAAGACTATATTGTACGTTGGAACCTGGGTTTTTTCCAAAACCATATTTCTAGATTAAAAGAGGTTCAAGGCAAATGGTTCACAATGCTTAACGGTGTGAAAATGTGGCTTACTGTTGCACAGGCTTGATTTTCATTAGTTGAAAAACTTTTAAAGTTAATCCCCCTTTTCTTCTTCCTTATCAAAAGTTTACCATACTTTCTGATTGTGGTTTTAAGGAATTCAAAAATGACAGGAAATCGCTGTGATTAGTCCCACCTAATTGTCCTCATGGACCCATCAGAAACTGGCTCTTGATGTTAACATCGCAAGAGGCCAGAGCTTGTCATGTTCACAGCAAAACATGGTTCTGCTCTGTAGAACATGATGATTCATTACAGGAAATCTTAGCAAATAACTTTCTGTGACCAATAAGTAACTATCTTAGCAAATACGATTCCTCACTGTACAGTTTCCTTACAGCACACAAGACTGTTAAAGAGGATGACCTTATGTCCATATTACCAGTTCAGTGTAAAGACAAAAGATTTCCCCAGGTAGCTCAGCTGGTAAAGAATCGCCTGCAATGCAGGAGACCCTGGTTAGATTCCTGGGTCAGGAAGTTCCCCTGGAGAAGGGTTAGGCTACCCACTCCAGTATTCTTGGGCTTCTCCGGTGGCTCAGATGGTAAGGAATCTGCCTGCAATGAAGGAGACCTGGGTTCAATCCCTGGGTTGGGGAAGGTCCCCTGGAGGAGGGCATGGCAACCCACTCCAGTATTGTTGCCTGGAGAATCCCCACGGACAGAGGAACCTGGTGGGCTATAGTCCACGGGGTAGCAAACAATTGGACATGACTGAGCGACTAAGCACAGAAAGGTGAAAGGCAAACCTATCACCTGGGTTTGGAATTAACTGAATGCTCTATATACTTAAAATTAATTCTCCCTTAATTCAAATGGAATATTAATTCCATTCAAATGCAATGAATTCTACTGTTCCTTTTTTAAATCATCCCAGCTGCTCCTACCCATTCCTCAGCCTCTCAGTTTAAAGCTCACTTCTGAGGTCTCCTGTGACAAGCTTAGCCTGGGGTTCTGCTCCTGGGTTTTCTAGGCTCTCTCATTTGCTCTGCCGTAACATCACCATATGGGCATTCCAGTCACTCATTTCAGTCTTTTTTGTATCCTTCAAAGCCCACAAGACTGCCTTTCCCATGTACCTTGCTTATATTGCTGTATCTCTATTACCTTAAAAACACAACTTAAATGTGTGAACATATGAATTTCTTAAAACCGTAAGACTAGATTTTTAACATATGTATTAGAGTAAGAGGCACATAACCTACACTAAACTTGGAAATGATATAAATTTATAGCTTATATAAGAGAGGACCATTTAACATGTATTTACAGGTAAGAGGCGTCAGGCCTTGAGGCCGGTGGTCTAGGTGACGGTGGTGTCCAGCAGAACACAATTAGAGGCACAGATGTCAAGTGCAGAGAAGTTGCCAGAGGCAGAGACAGACTTAATTACACCCCAAGAACAGAAAGGAGAGTGAAGAATGGTGAACAGTGCGTGTGTGCGTGCTTCATCGCTTCAGTCGTGTCCGACTCTCTGAGACCCTATGGACCATAGCCCACCAGGCTCCTCTGTCCATGGGATTCTCCAGGCAAGGATACAGGAGTGCGTTGCCATTCCCTTCTCCTACCAAAAAATAAAGGGGAGGGTTGGCCAACCTTATTGAAGTGTCCAGAACGCCATGAAGGAACCTCAGAAGCAAAGGAGGAAGTCCCTCTGCCAAGCAACTTCAGGGAAGCTTGGAAAAGGAGATCAAGCGAGAGCCAGGGAGGCCGGAAGACGACCAGGAAAGGGATTTCCCTAACGAGGAGGGGACGGTCCGGCAGGCTAGCAGAGTGTGCGCGATGAGTGATTATAACCACAAAGGAAGGAAGACAAAGATCCAGACGTGGACTAACCAATACAGGAGCTGCGAGCCAACTACACGTAAGGTGTTTCAGCCCTTCCTTCCTACGTTCGCACACCTGTACCAAAAGGACGCCTGTCCCGAGGGCCACAGTGTCCCGGTCCCTAACACCACATCGGGGAGGGGCAGGGCAAGCCTGACCACGGGGTGGAGTGAGGGGCCTGCCCCTCGGAGAAATTGAGTGCTTCCTGTGGATTCCCACACAGAATGAACTCTGGAGAGAAAACGAAGTGCTTTAGAGGAGCAGGAACATCGAGGAAGACTGTGGATGCTCTCTGGAGGGGCGCCTGACCTCACCGGCAGGTCCCCACACTGGGGGCAAACACGAGGGAAATGCTATCCTAGGAGCCATTTAGCTTCGGAATTCGTGACGCAGTTCACTTCCATTTTCACCTCTGGAATTTTTTCACATCTCAAGCCTGCTAATCCTCCGCCTTGCCTGCCTGACAAACATCTATTTTCAAAAATGAATCCAGGGCATACCTTTTCTACATACATGCTATTAACCCTGTCAGGATGAAATATCTAATAAGTGTATCCATTTCTTTCTCTTTAAACACGGGTGCTCATCTGTAATGTTTACCACTAAATCCCAGAAGCAGCTATACTTCATAAAATAGTGCACTATTTCAGAAATAGAGAGAAGCCTTTAAGATGATCAAACTCAGCTACCTGAGCCGGAGACAAATTAAATTCTTCCAATTCACCAGTAAATCAGCATCAAAGCCAGGATTAGAATTTAGTTTTCCTGAAGCCCAGATGAGAGGTTTGGGGTCTAATCCTCCTTCCCCATCACATCACACTGTATAATTTCCTTCACTTTGGTATTTCAACTCTCTGAAAATTCTCAACTGTCACTTATGTGAAGTTTAAGGAAAAAAAAACAGCAACTGTTAATCATTCATCATTTAACAGGTCAAAAAAAGCAACTTAGAGAATAAANATCAATCACCTCAGATATGCAGATGACACCACCCTTATGGCAGAAAGTGAAGAGGAACTAAAAAGCCTCTTGATGAAAGTGAAAGAGGAGAGTGGAAAAGTTGGCTTAAAGCTTAACATTCAGAAAATGAAGATCATGGCATCTGGTCCCATCACTTCATGGAAAATAGATGGGGAAACAGTGGAAACAGGGTCAGACTTTATTTTGGGGGTCTCCAAAATCACTGCAGATGGTGATTGTAGCCATGAAATTAAGACTCTTACTCCGTGTAACGAAAGTTATGACCAACCTAGAGAACATCTTCAAAAGCAGAGACATTACTTTGCCAACAAAGGTCCGTCTAGTCAAGGCTATGGTTTTTCCAGTGGTCATGTATAGATGTGACAGTTGGACTGTGAAGAAGGTGGGTGCTGAAGAATTGATGCTTTTGAACTGTAGTGTTGGAGAAGACTCTTAAGTCCCTTGGACTGCAAGGAGACCCAATCAGTCCATCCTAAAGGAGATCAGTCCTGGGTGTTCTTTGGAAGTACTGATGCTAAAGCTGAAGCTCCAATACTTTGGCCACCTGATGTAAAGAGCTGACTCATTTGAAAAGACCCTGATGCTGGGAAATATTGAGGGCTGGAGAAGGGGACGACAGAGGATGAGATAGCTGGATGGCATCACTGACTCAGTGGATGTGGGTTTGGGTGGGCTCCAGGAGTTGGTGATGGACAGGGAGGCCTGGCGTTCTGTGGTTCATGGGGTCACAAAGAGTAGGACACGACTGAGCGACTGAACTGAACTGAATTGAACCCTACCTCAACATTCAGAAAACGAAGATCATGGCATCCGGTCCCGTCACTTCATGGGAAATAGATGGGGAAACAGTAGAAACAGTGTCAGACTTTATTTTGGGGGTCTCCAAAATCACTGCAGATGGTGACTGCAGCCATGAAATTATAAGACGCTCACTCCTTGGAAGGAAAGTTATGACCCAACTAGATAGCATAGTGTATCAGGGCAAAGAAAATTTAAAAAGGACTTTTTCTTGCCCATCTCTCTCTTAATAGACAGTCTGGGAATAGACTGGAAGCCAGTCTTCCTGGAATCTGTTAGTAGGCTTTTCTCTATGTTTAATTACGCAGACTGAGGTCATATGAGGACTTTCCAGGGGGTGCTAATGGTAAAGAACCCGCCTGCCAATGCAGGTAGATGTAAGAGGCTCTGATTTGATTTCCTGGGTTGGGAAGTTTCCCTGGAGGAGGGCATGGCAACCCACTCCAGTATTCTTGCCTAGAGAATCACATGTACAGAGGAGCCTGGCAGGCTGCAGTCCACAGGATCGTGCAGAGTCATACATGACTGAAGCAACTTAGCATGTATGCATGAGGTCACATGCCCACACCTCTAGATCAATCATTCTTAAGAGGGAGGAGGATGCCAGGATTGGCTTAGACCAATCAGGACTCATCCCCTGGGATGGTGCATTGAGTGATTTTGGGAAGCAAAGGAAAATGGAGGAATGACTACCAGCAAGCAATCAACAGTGCTGGTGGGTACTTCAGTCAGTTCAGTTCAGTCGCTCAGTCGTGTCCAACTCCTTGTGACCCATGGACTGCAGCACGCCAGGCTTCCCTGTCCATCACCAACTCCCAGAGCTTGCTCAAATTCATGTCCATTGAGTCAGTGTATACTTGATGCTTCCTAAATGCTAAGGAGTGAACCAGTGGTAGAGGCAAGAGACGGGTATCCCGCAAAGATGCAGGCTCAGTCACTCATGTCACGTCATGTCCAAATCTTTGCGACCTCATGGACTGTAGCCTGTCAGGCNCAGTGTATACTTGATGCTTCCTAAATGCTAAGGAGTGAACCAGTGGTAGAGGCAAGAGACGGGTATCCCGCAAAGATGCAGGCTCAGTCACTCATGTCACGTCATGTCCAAATCTTTGCGACCTCATGGACTGTAGCCTGTCAGGCTCCTCTGTCCATGGAATTTTCCAGCCAAGAGTACTAGAGTGGGTTGCTATATCCTTCTCCAGGGGACCTTCCTGACCCAAGGATCGAGCCCGAGTCTCCACATATGCTGCATTGCAAGTGGGTTCTTTGAATGTGTAGGAAGAAGTAGGCTTGAGTCTCCTTTGCAGGCTTAGTGTTCTTGGCTTGCCCAGTGCCCCTGACACTTAATAGGCTTTCTGGGAGACCTTACCTAGTCAGGTAGACAGAGCAGCCTAGTTGCAGAGGAGGAAGTAGCCACCACCAGCCACTGTCCTCTCTCATGTGACAATCTGGTCCTGTCCTGTGGCCTCCCAGCCTGGGCTCTGGCCAGCCCTCTGACACTGGGACTATCATCTGCTGTTCTTGAAGCTGAGTCTGTAGGGGGAGACCATGGAGATCTCCCCAGCAAGGATGGAGGTGGAAGGAAGAAGGAGGAGGAGGGGCTCTCAAAAAAGCTAAAAGCCAGAAAGAGAGGTCAAGGGTATGCTGAAATGGGTTGGAAAATTCAGTCCTCATTTATAGGACACCTGCCAAGCCTTTTCACGTTTATTGTCTTATTTAAGTACCCCACGGGGTAGGGAGACAGATTTCAGAGGCTCTGGATGCCCAGAAACTCAAAAGGCTTTGCCCAAGGCCACTTCTGTGGTTCCCCATTGCCGCCGTA
This sequence comes from Neotragus pygmaeus, assembly GCA_006410875.1. NCBI lineage: Eukaryota > Metazoa > Chordata > Mammalia > Artiodactyla > Bovidae > Neotragus > Neotragus pygmaeus. Next base: position 1,661,293 of record SJYV01016857.1, on the reverse strand, counting down.
ACAAACTTAATGGCTTTAAACAACACACATTTTTACAGTGCTGGAGGTCAGAAATCGAAAAGTCAAGGTGTCAGCAGGTCCACGTTCTTTCTGGAGGCTTCGAGAGAGTCTGTTTCTTTGCCTTTTCCAATTTCTTTTTTTTTTTTTTGAAATGGGGAAGTGATTTAATGTTAAACAAATATACCTTACTACTTATATCAACGGAGTAATCCCACCATCATGAGTAGTATATCAGATGGAAGATCATTATGTAAAAAGAAAAAAATAGTCAAGTGGAGGTTTAGTACAGGGTCACTAGAGAACACAAGGAAAAGTTTGAGTGACTTGAATACTGATGTGGAGGTGAGGCAGGGACAGGGCCAGAAAGCCAAGGCTGTTCAGAGTCAGGCAGTGAGCGGCTCCTGGCAGCAGGGAACTCGGGCCAGAGGGAGGCCTTCCAGTGTCAGGCCTGTCAGAGGGACCCCCTGGAAGTGAAGGGGGAAGGGTGTGGCCGGAATGGNATTCTCCAGGCAAGAATACTGAAGTGGGTTGCCATGCCCTCCTCCAGGAGATCTTCCCAACCCAGGGATCGAACCCAGGCCTCTTGCATTGCAGGCAGATTCCTTTTACCATTTAAGCTACCAGGGAAGCCCTTGCTCCAAAACAAAAGCTAACTAATGCATCAAATGAATTCATCTCTAATTGTTTTCTGGCTCAATAAATCCCCAAATATTGTGCTATGAGCTTTAAATGTAATATCTCACTCAATCCATATGTATACATATGGTGATACCTGTACCATAATAAATAAATATTTTTACAGGCTCAGAAATTAACTTGCTTACTCAACATCATCGAGCAAAGGGGCGAGATGGGAGTTGAGTAAACACAGAGCATCAGAGCCTGAAGCCACATTAAGAATGAAAAGAAGCCAGGGAGGGACGATGGAAGGCTTAGGTTCTGGAAGGAAGGGTTTGAAGTATCAGCACCATGGATGCAATGAGATGGCAGCTGGAGAAGAAAAAGCAAACAAAAGAACAGAATTTCTGAATAGGATTAAAGTCCAACTGCCTGGAGAGAGAAAATAACTTGTGATCGGCAGAAGGAGTTTTTAAAGAACCAAAACTATGAAAGAAAAAGTCCTGACTCTAAAAACAAAAAAATGCTGTGTGGTCATGCGTTCACCTTGCTTGGCAAAAAATTTACTTTGAGTCATTTTCCAGTTGTTCTACTTGAAAATAAGCAGAGGAAGGAGAAAGATCAAGGAAGAGAACAAAAGCCGGCTCACATAATTAACATTTCCCACTATTCTGATTACTCCTGCAGCCAGTCTTCATCCTTTTGCTTATTTTAGAGAAACGCATGAACTGCAGCAACATACATTCTGGAAAGGCACTGTGGTCACAGCACTCCTGGAGATGATGGACAAGTCCCACCTTGCGCACCGCGTGATACACAGCCCCTCCAGCATGCGTGGTCACCGAGCACTGGAAATGGGGCTGGTGTGAATGAGACGCTGACTTTTTAAATTAATTTAAATGACTTAACTCATCTCTATTCCTTTGGAGAGTCTCCAATTTCAAATTATACATGTCAAAACCCAATTTTAACATCCACAACAGTCAGAATCTTTTTCTGTGGTTAAAATTTGAAGCGGTATTTCAATAGCAAACATATTGTTACATCAAGATCCAAATTCTGCAAGCAGCTGTCTTAACTCTAAATAGTGAAAATAGCAAGATTTTGAGATGCTGATACTGTTCGATTTTTTTTTTTTAAGTTTCCATGGTGCTTGCTCTGAGTTGTTCAGCTATCACAAAACTACAGGAACTAATCAAATGTATGGAAAATAAAGAAGGCAATACATCGGTAATTATTAGTAATAACTGTCAGTTACTCTAATTTTTTTACTTTAATTTTTGGAAAAGACCCTGATGCTGGGAAAGCCTGAGGACAAGAGGAGAAGGGGGTGACAGAGAATGAGATGGTTGGATGGCATCACCGACTCAATGAACACAAGTTTGAGAAAGCTCGGGAGATAGTGAAGGACAGAGACACCTGGCGTGCTGCAGTCCATGGGGTCCCAAAGGGTCAGACACAACTGAGTGACTGAACGCCACCACCATTCCAATTTTTAAAATAAAGTATTAAAGCAAGCAAAGGATGGTGAGACAGGAAAGTCAGAGACACTGACTGCAGAATTCCTTGTGGCGCACATGACCAATACTGTTCCCAGGGACTTTCTAGCCTCAGGCTTTGTGCCCAACCAGCTTTAATAAAGTGACAGTGTTCTCAAAACAAGACTGCTAATTGCAATTTACAAAGAGCACAGCTACAAGTCTGAGTTCTGGAGAGTGGGTAGACAGAGGACACCACAGGAGGGGGGAGGACAGAAACCAGCCCAAGGACAGTGTTTTCCCATTCAAATTTCTAAGACTCCGCTTCCAACAGGTGCAATGGAAATCGTATGAATTTCGCTAATTTTTGGACAAGTCAACTGGAGAATAAGTATTAAGCAGTAACCACATCCTCCGTATCATGCTCGGTTCTCACCTTGACCCTCCAGGACCTTAGCCAGGACTGAACGGCCACAAAACAAGCAAGATGAGACGAGGACCTGTCGTGGGAAGGCGGAGCAGACCTGCCAAGGCAGGCAGGGAGGCGGGCATTGCTACCGGAGTTCGCATCTGAAACTACAGACTGCCTGACAGGCCAAGAGCGAACTTCCAGTTTTCTACAGTTATCACTCAGCATCCGTCCCCTTGGAGCTTTGGCCCTTGGGCCCAGCGATCCTCTGCAGCTTGGCGCTGTCTTTATTTAGGCGGTGTTTAAGGCTGCATGTAACCACAGCCTGTCTGGAGCTCTCTTGGCAGCTGCCGCCATCTGAGCAGCTATTGTTTGTCTCTGCAGTCCTGGTGCCAGCGGGATTAGGCTTGGAGCCAAAAATGGAACTCTATTCACAGGCTGTCAAGGCTGGAGGGGCGCTCGGAACTCATTTAGTTCAAGCTTTCACAGTCCCGTGGAAAACCCTCAAAGAATGAAATCAAATGACCAGCCTAAAGTCACACAAGCAGGGGCTGAACAAGAATTTGCATCCTGAAATCTCCAGTCTTCTCTTCTGGCTTTAATTCTGTCTTGACTAGCTGTTTCTCACTGAAAAAATGGATGGTGCTGAGACAGGAGATAAACGTAAGATCAAAAGCCAAAGGCAATTTACTGGGAATTGTCTTCAACATTCCCACAAATGTCAGATACAGCACTGATAGAGAAGGGAAGAAACCCAACCCATTTTATAAAGTTAACATCATGTTGATGTAAAAGAGGCTAATCTCACTTAGGCACTTAAATGCAAAATCTTACAATACTGGTACTTAAAATTATTTTAGCAAATGATATTCAGCAACATAGAAAAGAACAGAATACTCCTTGAAAGAATTTATCTTAAGGATTCAAGATGAACAGATTTTGTGGGGGGGAAGCCTATCTATTCCAACATATGCAGAAAAAGCAGTGCACAAAATCTGATTTTTATTAGACTTTAAGGATAACATATTTCATAGTAAAATAAAAAATAAGCAGGGAGAACAGGTAAAATCTAGAGAGTCTTCCTTAATATTTGCAATCATTTGGGAAAAGACCACAAATAAGTAAACTTTTTTTTTTTTTTTTTTAATGAATTCCTCCCATTGTAAAGTGACTGGCCCTTCATTTCCTTCCTGTGCAGCTATCAAATGTTACCGGAAACCCTCGGAAGTTGTTTGCAGCTATAGCTGTTTCCTATTGCACTTTGTTCAGCCACAATAAAATGCGGCTTTTTCTCTTTGATTGAGAAAAAACAGTTGTAATATGACACTCGACTAGAACATGGATGGTTACCCAGCATACCTATTCACTATTATAGCATTTTATGACTTTCTCATGCTTTGCTGCTGCTAAGTCCCTTCAGTCGTGTCCGACTCTGTGCAACCTCAGAGACGGCAGCCCACCAGGCTCCCCCGTTCCTGGGATTCTCCAGGCAAGAACACTGGAGTGGGTTGCCATTACCTTCTCCAATGCATGAAAGTGAAAAGTGAAAGTGAAGTCGCTCAGTCATGTCAACCCTCAGCGACCGCACGGACTGCAGCCTACCAGGCTCCTCCGTCCATGGGATTTTCCAGGCAGGAGTACTGGAGTGGGGTGCCATTGCCTTCTCCTTCTCATACACACATACATATATATATATATAGTAATCCCCTCCTTCTCATGCTTTAGGGATTACTATATATATATATGTATGTGTGTGTGTATATATTTTATGTATACACGTATACATATATACACACACACATACATTATTCTATCTGCAATTAAAGAACATTTCTTACATTGAACATAAAATAACCCTACATTATTCTATTCTGCATGTAAAGAAATGAATAAAAGTTCCCTGTATAAAGTTGTCCTCTACAAAGCATATGAAGCTATAACTTGGTTAATTTGACCATGAACATCTCAATGCAGAATAAGGGATAAACAAAAATGGAGAAAATGGTAAAGATTTGATAAATATACATATAACCAACTGTGAAAGGTGGAATTTCAAGCTCTGAAATATTTTTAACAGGATATAATAGCACAAAGAAGTGTGAAAATCTCAAAACTTGAAAATATTTTATCTTCTAATGAGAAACAGTTATTTCTCAAAGTAGAAGAGATATGAATAACAGTCTATCATCAACTTGATAAATGTCTTCTGAGATTTCAACTTTGGTAACTAATATTCTACTCCTATTCTTTAAAGAAGAATTTTAATAACCTGGAGAAGCAAAATACAGATCTCATCTTTTTTATTCACTGCTTAGAGTAATGGAAAATAAATGTAATTCTTACTTCAGGAATATCAAGTATTCTACCCTCTCAGAAATAAATCAGCAGTACCACCAGCCCAACTAGTAAATACATCAACATGTAAAGGGTTGGAAAACTACTGCCAAACTGATTTTGTATAGCTTACAAACTAAGAATGGCTTTTACATTCTTAATCAGAAATAAACAAAAGAATATATTGTGACACAGGAAAAATATATAAAAATCAAGTTTCGATGCTCATAAGTAAAGTTTTATTGGCACACACAGCCATTCTCATTAATTCCCCTGCTGTCGAGGGCGACTTTCACTCTGCAGTGACAGAGCTGAGTGGCTGTGACAGAGGCTGTGTGGTGTGCAAAGCTGAAATTATTTCAGACTTGGCCCTTCATGGCAAAGGTTTAATGATCCTTGCCCTACACAGTTAATAAAACTAAGTTTAAACACTTAGTGTTTTTCACAAGCTTTGTGCTTTTTGGTCTGAAAATAGTACTAGAAATAAGATTCGCCTAAAATGCAACCATCGTATAATTCAGCAAAAAACAGAGAAGGTACAGAACAAAACAGATCTGAAACCGCATGTACATCCCAAACCCGAAAGCCCATCAAGTGGGATGGGGTCCTGCATCCAGAAGCAGCAGTTATGAAACGCATGTCTTCCTGGCTCCGACCTCAGGGGGCCTCTGCCTCTCCCTGAAGCCCTATGCAGAGGCGGTTTAGTGGCTCAGTCGTGTCCGACTCTTGTGACTCCATGGACAGTAGCCCACCAGGCTCCTCTGTCCATGGGATTTCACAGGCAGGAATCCTGGGCTGGGTTGCCGTTTCCTTCTCCACTGAAGTCATATAATTTACTTGAAAATTGGGAAAAACACAAATGGAGAAGACAGCAGACTGTTGGCATTTGCAGTCTCTGCCTATTTCTTGTAAAGATCAACTACGTGAGGCTGCTGTAATATATATAAAGTGCCACATGCTTAAGAAGCTACACTTGTCACCGCCCTCCTGGCTCCTGGAGAATGTTTTATTTCGGCCTGATCTGAAAGTGAGGTCAGGGGTGGAAGAGTGGGACAGGAAAGACCAGAACACAGCACAGAAGAGCAGCAAAGGAAGGAAAGCCAAGGGCTGCTGGCTTCTCTTTGGCTGTCTCCTTCAAGGTCAAGTCTCAAAGGTAACAAGCATGCGACGGTCTCACAGAAATCAGCCCACAGAGACGGAATCTGTGGCTTCTGTGATTCCAATGGTGCCACATGCTCTGGATCTAATAATAAGAGATTTAGACTAGAGATCAGGCTCCAAAACACATGAAATTTTAACTGTACAGAATTGAGAAAGAAACAGCTAGGAAAACAGTAAGCTGAAACAGCCTCAAGAAATTTTTAAACCATTTAAAACTTTAAACAGGTGGAAACAGATTCAATAGTTGTCAAACAGCCTAAACCCTTTGAAGATGTTCTTGCAGACACACAGAAATCACATCCACAAACACACTCTATATTCAAAAAGGACACCTCTGCTTAATACACATTTCCGATAAATTTATTTTTAACCATAAAAAATTTCTTTTCCAGTGTTTGTTCCTAAACAGGAAAATGTACCCCAATGAATGGGAAGATACAAAAAAAACCCCCCAAAACCCACAAACATTTACTAGACAGTGTAAATAAGTGGATCAGTGAAATGGGTATGAAAGGTACATGGATAGGTACCTATATTATTACAATAATGTGGCAAGCCCATCAATGACTACAATAAAGTAATTTTCCTAAGGTACAGCCTCTAATGCTAATAAGGGAAAAACCCGAGATATTTATCACTGTGTTCAGTATACTACCACCCTGGTGAAAAAGATGAGAAAAAAAATAATGCATGTTTGTTTGTACATGAGTATAAAAAAGCACAAGCAGTAGTTGCCTCAAAGTGCTTGAAAATGTAGGCCTTCTTGTCATTCAAGAATGGTGAGGCCACCAGATCAGAAGACCACTGTCACTGAAAAGACAGTTTATTATTCACTGCAGCCAAGTGGGTCTGCATCGGGGTCAGTCAGGAGGCAGAAGGAGCAGGAGAAAGAATGGGTCGAAACCTTCTCTGCGGTTTCCGGGGAAAGGGCAAGATGCTGTAGCTCACGCAGGGTTAGAACTGCCTGGTATGAACTATCTCAGTGGGCCCTGGTCCTCACTACACCATCCGTGACTCTCAAAAGAAAGTATGGTGAGTGTAAGGACCTTTACCAAAAAAAAGTATATACTCTATGAGTCTATTTATAGAAAATTTTAGGGAAGGCAAACTAATATACAGTGATTACAGGCAGATCAGTGGCTGCCTGGGGGCGGGAGGAGCCAGCAATAGAAGGGAGAGGCTTGGGGAACTTAGCAGGAGAGACGGGTAGCTTTGCTGCCTGACTGTGGAGATTGTTTTACAGCTGGATAGCTATGTCAAAACTCATCCAATCGCAGGCTTTAACTATGTGCAATTGATTGTACATCAATAACACTCCAATACAACTTTTTTAAAAGTAAAGAGCAATACTTGCTTTGTGTCCAAAACCTGTAAAATACCAACACAGAGATAAGGGAATAAAAGTGTGAAAGTGAAGTCGCTCAGTCGTGTCCGACTCTTTGCGACCCGTGGACTGTAGCCCACCAAGCTCCTCCGTCCATGGGCTTCTCCAGGCAAGAATACTGCAGTGGGTTGCCATGTCATTTCTAAAGCACACACAGGCCCCAAATGAACACTTGGAAATTACATGCCAACTGTAAGCGACCTATCAGACCTCAAAAGTTCAAGCTGATAGCACTGACTAGAAAGACACTTTGCTGGGGCGGCTCCAGCTTGCTGAGGTTCCCTGTGGAGAGCGGAGCCTGGTAGTGCACACTGGTCCCCATTGTTTGGGCCCCCTTCTTCTCTGTCCTTGACATTCTGCAAAGGAAGTTGTGACGCATGTCTGTGCAGGAGCCAGGCTGCCAGGCCTCAGACGATCTAACACTCTGCTCCTGCCTCTCTCCCACCTCGAGCAACTGCATGATTTTTGTTAAAAGAAGCAGATTTACCCTGATACTGAGCATAATCAAACAAAAAATGTTATAAGAACTTCTGGCGTTAACAAAAGTGTGTATTAGAAAAGAAAACTGGATCAAATCGCTTTTGCTTGTCCCTTCTATTAGAAGGAAACACCCTGCCACCCCAGCTATAAACAACATAACTGGAACCATCTGAGATGCAGAAAGGCAGATCCAGGCACAAAATACATTTATAAACGTTCATCCAAACTTGTCACTGAGAATCTCCAATTCAGCTGATCAAACCCAGTCCTAGACAAGGTTTTTTGGTTCCGTTTTTTAAAAAAAAACAGGCGTCTCACTATGACAATAGGAGAGAGAAAGGTTCTGGGGGGATGTTTCCTCCTCTCCAGGAGGACTTAGTGAGGTCACCTGATCTAAGTTTATACAGAACATTCCAAGGGATTGCACAGAGACTCTCCAAAATAGGTCATTATTTATAAAAATAACATAAATATTATGCTGAACGCTTCTTCTGGTATTTACGCCTTTTCACCAAGCACAGCCATTCTCTCATACACTCGTCAAACCGGGTTTCTTCTCCTTCCAACTGTCCCAACATGAAGAACACCCCCGAATCCCTTCTCCCTCCATCCACTTGACCACTTGCTCTATCGGCACACTAACTTTTCCAAGGGGCCTCATCCTCCTTACTGCACCACCACATCCGTCATCATCACTTTCCCACTTCCTCCAGAGGCGTTTATCAGCACCTGGGCACACATCTCACATTCACCTGTCTCTCTCTGTTATTTCATGCACGCAGACTACCAACTCTCAGAGTACCTCTTCACACGCTGAATAGACAGCAGCGGCTCAGTAAACATCTGATGTGTAAAAAATGATTTGAATGGCAATGAATTCAGATTTCCTTCAGTCTGCTGGAGGTTGTATTAATCACCAGGTTTCTAAGTTTCTCTTCACCACTCAGAAGCAAGCAGACCCATTTTACTCCATCAGATCTGCTCATCCAAAGGACAGGCATGCATTTATCAATCTACTGAGATCCTGGTGATCGCACGCAGTGTTAACAGAGCAGATAACTAACACATGCACATGGGTGAGGCCACGGCATCTCTCCCAGCTGCAAAGCTGCTCATCCCTAATCATAAACGTAAGGACCTGGAAACCAGTTTTCTCCAAGATCTCAGAGGTAACCCTCACTACGGCCGACATCTCATGCCTTACAGCCCGATGATTTTCTCACTCTGCCATTAATAATTAAGCAACATGATTCTGGGACCCCAGGTAGTGTGACGGGTCAGCACATCACAGGAACTTTCATCTACCTGACTGTCTTCACCAGCTTTCACAATCTGGCCTCCAGTGATCCTGACCAGCCTACTGAAAGTCAGTCTGCTTTAAAAGTTCTGAGGCACATGTATCCTTTGAGACGTTACATTTGGACCCTGAAGATCATGCCCAAATTATCTGCTGAGTTGCGGAAACAGAAGCATCCAGAGGCGGACCTTGTGGGGCTGTATATTTATTGTTTTCTTTTACAGTGCCCATGCTAACATATGGTTATTTCTAGACTTTTCGAGACTTAGGTGACTTGTGGAGTGATCATTTTTACAAAACACAGTTTACTACGTGCTTCACAACAAACATTCCTGAGTGCTAACTATAGTTATTCTCCACTGTTATCTGCCTTCAGCTCATCAATAAATAAAACCTCTTGGGAATCTCAATGTATTTTCCCCCACTGTTTTATAAACAGGATCTATATGTCGCCCAAGGGTCTGGGAGCTAGCTGTGGACTCGGAAATGGGATTTCTTCTCCCCAAAGATAAGGAAGGGTTTTGAGGTTTGAGCAGACATCCCTCCCAGAGTTGTCAAGACAGACAGACTTAAAGGGAGTGGTGATGCCACATTAATCCCACTTCTTCAAGACATAACACACCAGCAGCATCGTCATCATTTCAGAGGCCGCAGACAGATAACCAAGGTTTCAAGGCTCCACACAGTAGCTCTAACTTGTATAATGTCTCTCAGTTGCTTTCTCCTTCTCCTCAAATACACATTATGTCCAAACATACAGTATCTGCTCAGATATTCCAAAGGGCATATGTGTAGCCTGCTTGCCTGTCTCTTCACAGAGGACTTAATCTAATCTACAAGAGAGATGATATAAGAAAAGTGAAAACATTTTAAAGTCTAACTAATCAAGCAACTGTTTAAAAGGGGTGGTTATGTTCCTGAATTACCACCTCGAGGCTGTGGCTTCTACATTTCTCAAGGTCTGTGACCAACGCCCGTTTCCTGCAAATAGTTTCTTGACTGTGAAATCATCCTCTGAAATTTTTATAAATATCTTATCTTTCTTCTTTTATATTTGACAGTGCATTCTAAATTTTTTAGCTCTTAGTTTTTTCCTTTTATTTCACCAAAAATGAGGCTGAACTGACTTATGAGTAATGCAGTGAAACAGTATAAAAGACACTGCTTAAACAAGCCTTTAGTAACCAGAGGTGTTGCTGATTCCGATCTTCATGAAAAAGTAAAGTGAAATTGTTTCTCACTCAGTTGAGTCCAACTCTTTGTGACCCCATGGATTATAGCCTGCCAGGTTCCTCTGTCCATGGGGATTCTCTAGGCAAGAATACTGGAGTGGGTTGCCATGCCCTTCTCTAGGGGATCTTCCCGACCCAGGGATCGAACCCAGGTCTCCTGCACTACAGGCAGATTCTTTACTGTCTGAACCACCAGGGTGTTCTTGTACAATCTCTTAGTTCCAGTGCTTATTCTTGGGCTCAAGAAACCCTCTTGGCATCCTATTACTAACACTTCCAAAAGCAAAGACCCTCAAGTCCTGTTTCTCTCACATAATTAAATTCTTATAGGGCTCAATCATTCTTAATCAGCTACTGGTTTTCTAACAATCCAAACCTCACTCTTAATCTCAATCAGAGGAACACATCGGAATTTGGCCAAAGAGCAAGAGCATATTAATCTCAAGGCAAAAGTATAGTCAAAAATCAATCTTGTATACTTGTACTTATCAAGAAAGTCTTTAGGACAGGTTGGAATATGGTGACAAGAGGTTTAAAAACTAATTTTTAACATACTTTTTAAGACACAAAATATTCAATACACACATGCTCCCTTATCAGGCATCTTTCTATAAGCAGTTCTGTACATGGATATTGAACTCAAGCTTCTCTCCACCTTAAAAACTGCTTCCTTTTAAGTTCAACAAAGTAAATTATAAAATAAGAACGGCACCAAAAAAAGGAATAACAAAGACTGGCAAGGAAGCTGAGAATGCCTTCTTAATTCTGGTTTTTATATATTATTTTCTTGATATATCAAATAGACAACTCAATAACTGAACAGGACAGTTTCCCTAAATAAGACATAATAAGCAAAGGCCGGACAGAGGTATGTAAATTATAAATCTACCTCTTCATAATCTAGTTTATGGAAACTAGATTCTATGGAAAGTACTGACTCGCTGAATAGTCGAGGTTCAAAGGCCAATGATCTCCTTCAAGAGAAGTTTTATCTTCCTATGAAGGAACTGTCCTCTTGGTGTCAAGCAGTGGCTCCGATTTTAACTCTGATCAAGAGAGCTTGTAAACTGCACTTGCAAACTTTTCATGCATAAATGGTAGCTAACTTTTTACTACACAAAGGATAGCTCTGCTGAGCCTCTGTGTATGTGTATGTGAAATAGAATAAAGAGAACCAAGACTTAAGGAAACAGCTGATGCACTGTCAAATGTAAAAGTTCAAACATTCGTAGTTTATAAGGACTTTGGAATCAAGGAATTACCTTCGTAGAATGTTGGACATTCAGAGAAAAAAATGGTTAGAAGGAAAATTGGACGTGTGAGTTCAAGAATTTGCTCCCAAATTGAAAATTACTGAATTCTGATCCTTTACTGCCTGCAGACACACAGCACTGCTGTATGGAAAATTCCAGAACAACATTAAAAAAAAAAAGTACTCTGAACTGTGAAATAAACTCTTTTGATAGTTTTCATAAAATGGAGAGTTTGGAAAATGCAGCAGCAGTAGAATTTGCAGTTAAGTTTAAAATACATTACTAAATTTAGGAGCTAGTAACGAAACTACAATATTTGCTTTTTCACCTGCAAATGAAACTCTACTAAGAAGCAAAGTAGTTTTATAAAAGCAAATTGAAAGGAAAAAAAATGGGGCTAAATTTTCATCAGAGAATAAAACCTTGTCTTGAATAATTCTAAAAGAAAGTGATTTATCAAAAATGAAAGAAAAGTGGTAAATAAAGAAATTTAATTCTTAAATTTCCCCAAATCAAGAGCGTTACAAGCATGGATATTTCATACATAACAGTATTAACACATACCTGTTTTAGAATTAATTGAAAAAAATCCCTGTGGATTTCCACTTGTGATTTTGTATGTCAGCTTGTCATCAGAGCTAGAGTCTGGGTCAAATGCCTCGATCTGGACCACAGATACATCCTTGGGAGAGTTTTCCATTATTTCCGGATAATAAACAGGCTCTGACGTCTGCGGAGCGTTGTCATTCACATCCTCCACCTCTATGTAGACCTCTACAAAGGAGGACAGGGGCACCACGCCCTGATCAGATGCGTAGACTGTCAGCCAGTAATGAGAAGTCGACTCGCGGTCCAGTCGATCTGAAGTCTCTATGACACCTGGTGAAGGGAGAAGAAAAGCGTGAAGCACGATGTCAACAACAATAACAATCTGTCACTATAGGAAAGTGTCAGCCTACACGACAACTCTGACTTATGCGAGGCTCACAGCGAAGCCCTCTTAAGCAAACTCTCTAACCTCTCTGTGTCTTGGTTTCCTCTTCTGTACAATGGGATAACAACAGTATGCTGATTAAATGAACCAATACGCTTACAATGATTAGAATACAGCACTCAGCACATACTATCACTCGTATAGAAGTTTCTGTCATCGTTAGTATTAGGTGCCAGGCACTATGTGGAGTGCTTTGCTTTACAAAAATTATCTGACTTAAGTCTCAAAACAGCCCAAAGAAATGAATGGGCAAATATGGTCTCTTGTGTCCTGAAATCCTTCCGTTTCTTTCAATAGCCTTAAACAAATGGCAACACAATCAAGATGCTACAAACATCAGTGCTCTCATCACGTTACAAGCTTCATAGGGGCAGAGAGAGCCTCCTTGTCAAATACCAGTTTATCCATCACATTACTATTTATTATTTATATAACTATTTATTAAATGAACGAACAAGAATGAAAGTATATTTTAACTGGACTTGGTACAGAATCGTCCTCAAACGGACCCAAACTCGGACTTATTAAGTCAACTAGTGAGAGGTAGAGCTATAAAATTACAAAGAAGACGGTTAGAATGTCTGTAACATTTTGGCCCAGACCCTGGAATCACTCATAGGCTTACTTAATCTCAGGATGATTAACAGCGGAAATACCCATTTGTCTTGGGCAAACCCCACCTTTTTATTCAATGGTGTAATCTTGTCATTTGGTTTTCCCAAAATACATCCCTGCATTTTTCCTCTTGTGCATTGAGTGTACGTGTGCGTGTGCATGTGTGTGTGTGTGTGTGTGTGTGTGTGTGTGTACTATTCGCTCAGTCATGTCCAATCTTTACGACCCATGGACTGTAGCCCACCAGGCTCTTCTGTCCATGGGACTCTCTGGGAAAGAATACTGGAGTGTGTTGCCATTTCCTTCTCCAGGGGATCTTCCCATCTCAGGGACTGAACCTGGGTTTCCTGCATTGCAGGCGGATTCTTTACCATCTGAGCCACAGCAAAGAGCATCACTGTGGATTAATGCTACTTTTACTGTTCAATATGATCCAGGTTGAACTTTGGAAATCCTACAACTCTAGAATCCCTAAAGTTTTCCCATGAATGCAAAATACTATGGAAAAAGTAACAAAGATCAATTTAATCTGTGCTCAGAAATGAAGCAGTATTTATTCTGACCAAATGCACATCTGTATTTCTTACTTTTTGATCACAATGTAAATTTAAATATGTGCTTATCTGAGGTTATTAATATTAAAAAAAGACCTCCTTTATTCTAAATGTTAAATAATTATATCTAACCCTCCCCCAAAGGTTTTCAACTTATAAAGAGCAAACCTAAATATTAAAATGTGAAGTGGATTATCATAAAATGAATATGTATTGCTATTCAGAAGCATTACGACTACTGCTTCATTAATTCTTACCAAACCCTCAAAATGGATCTCCTCCTAAAACTACAGAACAAAGACTCAGAACTCGTAAATAAAAAAGGAGCTAGCTGGTGTCTGCACAGCAGATAAGTCAAACATTAGAGTCCTTCTCTTGTCCAAACATGAGTCTATGCATACTGAATCTGTTCACTAAATTAGCAAAGTTATATCTGTTTTTAGCCTGAAAGAAGAGTGCCCTTAGTAACCATGGGAAAGTAATCTTTTCCAGTTTTTCTTTTTTATCACTCTCATCAGTTGATAACAAAGGACATCAGGGAATAACGGAAAGTTCTAAGGGGATTACATAAACAGATGAATGCACAGATGCTTTTCATTTCTGCCATGTCATGAAAATGTAACATAATTCACTTGGCAGGTGAAGCACAATTAGAAAATTTCAAGACAGGTACACGGTACTTGTACTCACCCCTTTTGAATTCTACTCCTCAACTAGTTCATTTTAAAAACTGTGTCTCCCTCTCAATGTCATTTGTAGGCATTTAATAATAATAACTAGGAAAAGTTTTGTCGGTCTTTACTATATATCAGGCACTATAACTATCTTACCTGCATTATTTTATTCACTCCTTATATCTAATCTTCCCATATATGTGGTGTTATTATCCTCATTTTGTGAATGAAAATCTCAGATTAAAAGTGATGAGGCTTTCCCAGAGTCATAGGAAATGGCAGAGCTGGAGTTCCAACACCAGGAATCTCTGACTTCAGGTACCAACAAAATCCCACCAGTCTTACCGTTAGCATGACAAAGGTGCAGGCAACCAAATTTACTGTGAAAACCCTGAAAAGACAGGTCAGTGCTGTACTGTCCATGTTTTTGCAGATCAGTATTCAGAAGGAGTGATTAAGTGTTCATTCACATACAATAGGCTGTTTTTTTTTTGTTTTTTTAGTGTCAGGGTATTAGGAAAAAAGAGACAGAAAATGCAAATACATTACAAGATTTAAATCACAGACAAAAACAGCTATTGATTTTCCATCCAGTTCCATGTGGAGTCTGGTCTGAAAGCATCCAGACTGCAGTGCACATGTATGAGACAGATGCTTCTGCTGGGAACTGCCCTCTCTCCCAATCAACCTAGCAACTGAGGGGGACCCCACCTGTCTGTGCCTGACTTCTGAGCCACACTGGAGGGAAGGTGTCAAGGTCCAGGGAATCGCCAGATATACCATCAGTTCAAAGTGATACACCAAAGCCGCTCTACTCAAATATGGGAGAAACTAGAACTGCTTGAATTAGCAATTAAACATGCCTAAGTGAGATACTCAGGTGTTCCTATTTCATGAATTCTTGGACTGTATATCTTTATGTATATTTCATATAGTGACTTCTGAGATGTTCATGTTTTAATGTCTTTTATTATATCCTTGTAAAAGAGCAAAATTACTTAATACAGCTGATAGTTAACTAAAAAATAAGGTGAATTTTTAATTTCCAAAGGGAAAGGAGGGCATATTGAATAATCTCTTTAGAAAAAAATGCTTAATGAGTAAATTTGTTATATTTATAATAATTTAATAGTATAAGGATTTACTGCATGTCAAGGACTTCATTAGGTGCTTACACGCATTAAATCACTTAAAGACAGCAATCATTTGATTTTCCCCCAAGCGTCACAAACGAGGAGGCAGAAGTTTAGACAAAGTAAGCAAATGGCCCTAGCCTTAAGAGTGATTGAGAAGCACAGTGATTAAGGAGTCAGTCAACAGCTAAAGAGGTGGAACTGAGATGTGAATGATCCAGTCTGATTCCAGCTCTTCTCCATCAGGCTATACTCTTATCATCAGCCACAGATTCACTGTCACACACACACCCACAGCAGGGGTGCTGGGCACCACGGACGTGGGTGGGGGCTGCCATGACGAGACCCCACAAGCAGTTTCCCACTGTGGAGGTAAGAGTCCTTCCCAAACTTCAAGGACAGTAAAGCAGAGAGGATTCCAGGGCTCTGCTTGGTCACAGAGGTCCAGGGTCCAGTGCCTAAGCGCTATTTTAATTGCAGATTCTAATTCGAATCACTATTCTGAAAGCACAGCGTAGGTGGGAATAGACCATACTTTGGCAGAGAGATTTTTGCAGAGAATTTATACGAGTCCAGAGTAAGGTACTTCCTTAACCAGGGGCTCATCAGAATCTCAGTTATTCTTTATAGGCATCCTGGTTTCTGAGACAACCAACAAAGCAACTACTTAGAAATCTGGCCAGAGCACTTTTTATTCTTTCAGTCCTTACTCACTTATTCCTTATTCCTTCAGTCATTATTTCAGTTTTTGTACACGTGTCACCATTCTTTCCACCATCCCTCCTAGAGCCACAGCTAGCATGCATAGATGGCTCTCTTCTGTAACTGCAGTTATCTTAACTCATTCAAAAGAAATAAATTTTCAAAATTCAATGATGAAGACTTCTTCATTAGTACCTTTAACACAGGAAAACAACTACCAAAGACTCTCAGGTATTGCTGGAAGTGAATCGACCTACTGTGTTCATTCTCAAAACTAAACCCAGTCCCATTTTTCTCAGTCCACGATCTTCTACCAAACCAGCTTTCAATAACTCCTGCTTTCCTACACACTGGGTTATATATTCACTTTTCCTGCAACAACCAACAAAAACTATAAATACCTAAACTCTGGTTTTAAAGAGATTTTTTTTTTTCAACACACCCACAATTACACCCCATTTTATTTGGCACATATATACATCCATATGCTGACTTCCAATGATTCCCCTCTTGTCTTCAAATACCTCCTTCTCTGCACCTATTTTTTGTTCCTCTGCCACTTTCTGGCATGCAACAATGGCATGCAACCAACGAGATGATCTGTAAGCCTGGGCTGTTAGAGACATAGAACTGATAGCCCAGGGCTGCCGCAGAGCTCCCTGCAGCCAGACGAGATAATCGGCAATGCATCAGAAAAAGCCAGTGAGATGGCTCTGGTGGAAATGACACCTTTCTTGTCAAAAGGTTACAGCGTGCAAGCAGCAGGCAAGGGAAGGATGCTGCCGTGTGATTCGACACTGCGCAGTCTGAGCCCAGAAGACAAGTTCGGACAAGCCTGGTATATATGCACCATCCAGCAATGTTCTAAGAATCATTTCTCGGCTTTAATGAAACACGACGGAAGCAAGAGATGCCTAGCTTCTCCAATCTCAAGAATACAAGGAAGGCATTTTTCAGGGGGGGTTTGTTAAAAGCTGAAAAATTTGAAAGAAGCCGGAAATCTGGAGCTATTAAATAAAAATATTTATCATTCCAAACATACTCTCTAGGATTTCAAAACTACCACCAGATGTCACTATGGAAACTGATTTTAAATATGCCTACAGTGGAAAATAGAGCTGAAAGAAAAAATACAATGTAACTGTTCAAAGAGGTCGACCAATGTGGCTGAAAATACAGCGCACAGCAAAATTTCTTTCAAAAAGGTTTCATTCAGGCCCATGATTAGACAGGTACTGATGGTGTCTTCCTTACACAGTCCAATTATTCAAAGGCTGTAGGGTACAGTATTATTTGCTCAAGTAAGTAGCCCAAAAGTAAATAAGAGTTTCCAAAAATAACTACGTTCTGCTGCCCATCCCTGATGGCTAATGGCCTGTTAACTTGAACACTGGCCTTGGACAGGAACAGCCAGTAGTCTCCCCAACTGCTGCTGGTCAGCAAGATGCTTTCAACACAGCTATCTTTAAGGCAAACATACAATAATATGTAGTCACTATAGTGCCCCAAATAATTTAACTGATTCAAATTTCCATGGCCAGAGAGTACCTTTTCTTCCTAGAATTTTCCTATTTTCTTGGTTTAACAGGTGTTGGCCCCATATCAAGTTTTAGTACCAAAGCCTTCAACAAAACCATGCTATTTCAGCTTCTTTAGCTACTCCAGCTAAAAAATACTTATAATCAGCAACAATTTGGCAACATAAACTTGTAAACCCTACCCTCATCTCTGATATACCATATCATCACATCTTTTTTTTAAAACTTCTCTGCAACCGAGCTTATGGCAGCAACTGTAAGAAAAGCTTCTTAGTCAACCACCAGAAAAACTTCAACTGTAATTTTTGATGATGTTTTCCCTGAAGGCAACAAGGGGTTGACCGTTCTTTTCTCCATTTCTATAGTCTCATCATAGACAGAGTAACTCTTTTGGAACTAAATGTTTTATCAAATGTAAAAACAACACTCACTTAAAAAGAACAGCTATCTTCTACAGACTAGAGATACAACACTATGCTTCTGCAATTAATCTGCAAATGGTTACTCCATTTGTTTCTGCTCATTACAGAAAAATCAGAAGTCGCTCAACTGTCATATTAAATAGCAATGTGTAGTGGGCTGCTGTCTATGGGGTCGGACACGACTGAAGCGACTTAGCAGCAGCAGCAGTAGTAATGTGCTACAAGGCATTTGTCTACGATAAGCTCCCTTCTAAAAACTAAATCTTTTGAGGGCATGGATTTGTTGCCTGTTTTGTTTAGGGCCTGGTAAATGGGTGCTTATTAAGGATGTGCTGAAAAACAGATGTTCATCAAAAAACAAGGTAAGTATGAAAAACAAGTCCCAAACAAGAGTAATTTAAGGAAATATGACGGCTAAAGGTCACGTGGGGTCCTTGGGAGGATCCTGGACCAGAAAAAGCACACTGGATAAAAACCAAGAAACTGAGTAAACTATGGGCCTTAGTCAACAAGAACATATCGATGTTAGTTCATTAATTATAACAAATAGACAATAATAGGGGAAGCTGTGTAGGGCAGGGGACCATATGGGAACTCTGTACTAGCTGCTCAACTTTTCTTTAAATCTACCAAATTTTTTCAAAAGACATCAGAGATAATGAATACGTAATGCTTCTTCTTTAAGGGATAAAACCTTTTCTGAATTTTCTTTTTAATCTCATTTTCATTAAACAAAAGATTCAGACTGATAATGTTATTAATACAACACCTTGAGAGATCCTAGTGTGTCCATAGGAAAATCCTTGTTATGTTGGGCTAAAGATTTAAACATCAATCCAATTATTTATCTGTTTACATTGTAACTTCTAAATTTACTGTAAATGTAAGAAAGATCTGCTATCACTCAAGTTTTGCCTTGATAACATTAATGTGCAAAGGTGATAAAATGAGTTTCTCGATATAAGAAGTTCTATTTCTGAATTTAACCACTCTTGAAAATGACTGCACCAATCTGACATGCAATAGTATCTAACAAACGAAAACACTTCAGTTCTTTTAGAAACATTAAGTACAGTAGACCATAATATAAATGTGTAATATTATATATTTAATGTTTCTGCCTGTTTTTGCATTAGTTGGCAAAATTGCACAGTTATTGCTGTCTAAAATACAGGAACAAATGAGATAAGAGTCTGTTAAATGAAAGACATTTCAGATGCTAAAATGGCTATACAGTCAGTCCACCTAGGGAATGACACAGAAAAAATGCTTTTGGTAGTCAAATAAAATTTCATACTTCCTTTCACCTCAAGTATATAAGATGTTATCGTGTATTTTTATTGGTGTTGGTAAGTACAAAACATAAGGAAAATATAGAAAGAGTCATGTTTAATAGTCTTGCAGACAAAAATTCTCTGCCAAAAAAAAACCTTAATACTTCTAAAAAGAGAGTTATACATAATTAAAATTTTAAATGCTCAAGACCACACAAATAGGATAAATATCCCATGCTTTTGATAAATTTTAAAAAGGTCAAAATGAGTCCACTAAGAAGCAAGCCCCTATGCAGCACATCAGCACAAAGCACAGTCCAGTGTGTACCGCTCTGTCTTCTCATGGCTAAAAAGAGTAAGTCCTGTTGCAAAGGCGAACAATATGGTACCTACTGCGACCACCATCCAATCTTCCAAAAGCAAGAGTTTGCCGTGTTATTTTGTGAGAAGCCATTTGTGACTAAGAACACGGCAAAATCAAGTGAAACAGTAATGATGATGGTGATATTATAAAGCAGCAAATCCATCTATTATACAGAGTTCACGATATACCAGCTACGACTTCAAGTATTTCTCAAATCTTTTCATCTTTACAGAAACTCTAAGAAGTGGGTTGTTAGTTAGTTTAACAGAGTTAAAAAGAGATGAGGAAACCATGTCTATTTCAGATGAGGCGACAATGTCAGCCACCTGCCCAAAGTCACACAATTAAGTTTATTCCTGGTGGAACTGGGGCTCAATCCCAAAGAGTCTGGCTCCAGCCATTCTGGAACACCTTTGAGTCTCTGGCTGTGTCCTCTGATTGGAGAAACGCACAAGGGAAACTCAACACAGCCTGCTATTTCCTGGGAAAGTCCTGTCTTCAACAGAACGCACAAATGGAGAGACTAGACGGAAAAAATTGGTTTTGTTGTTTTCCCAAAATTTGGGGATATGGGTAAAAGATCTGATGCTGCAAAAGCCTTGCTGTTCTGTGTCATTAAAACATTAAGCATGTTTCATAGCATTAGGACAAAAAGGGGACGTGGCTAATTATTACAGTACATATGACACAGCTTTAAAAAATGGTCTATTAATTACAAGGAACAATGTCAACAGTATACAGACTGAGCAAAACTATAAATCTTTATAAAACTGTATATATAGAGTACAACCTTGATTTGGTTTAGTTCTATTTCAAACACCAGAAGTACAAACACAGAAGTATATGCCTGGTGGGCAGGGGTGGGGGCAGTGGGGAAAGTCCAGAAAAAACAAAGTGACAGAGGGACAATAAAGGAAATCGATGAATTAAAAAAAATTTTTAATGTAAATTTCCCTAACCATGAATTTTAAGTCATATTTAAAAGGCATACAATAAAAAGCCAAGTCAAACTTAAGTACCAACACTCCTTTAAGAGTTTTGCCAGTATAACCTTCTTTCATTTTCTCTTTATAGCTTAGATATNAATTTTAATGTATTTCCCTAACCATGAATTTTAAGTCATATTTAAAAGGCATACAATAAAAAGCCAAGTCAAACTTAAGTACCAACACTCCTTTAAGAGTTTTGCCAGTATAACCTTCTTTCATTTTCTCTTTATAGCTTAGATATACTTTTATCTCTTTCATTTAATCTGAGTCAATGGATAACAACAGACAGCTTCAATGATTTAATATTCAAAAGTATTTATTAATATATATGAAACTACTTCCAGTGCCAGATCGAAGTACAACTTTATGAAATAAGTTACATTACAATGAGAACTAAACAAACAAACAAAAGACTACTTAAAAGTCTTATTATACATAGGAAATTATATAATTATATTGCATTGAATTAGATCATAAGTTAACAATTAAAGGGAAAGCTTCTTATGCAGTGACTGTCAATCTGTTTTTTCATTATTTAGATTGCCTGTTTAAATCATTTTAATTAAACTGTATATCTATCAACTCTTTCAATTAAAACTGCTGCAATAACTTTAAAATCAGCTGAGGAAGCTTTTTGACTTGCCAACTTACTAAAACATATTAATTAAAGTTCATAATCAGATTTTAAGCATCATGTTTCAAGTCCAGGGATTGCTTTAACTTTGCAAAGAGTCATTCCCATGGCAAGTCCTGCTAAATCATGTTTTTATGCTTTGTGGGAAATGGTTCCAAGTTCTGATTTCCATGTCAGAATAATTAATATTGTTAATGAGGGCTTCCATGGATAAGCTCGTTTAAAAAGGATCATCCTTGGGTATCAAACGTATCATCTGAACACATACTACTGCGATAAAACTATGTACACCAGCCAGTCTTAGGAGGGATTAAGATCCAGAGGATGCACATCACATACCAATGGCACCACTTCTAGCAGTTTGTTTCTCATTTTAAAAGGCTTTCAATTTCAACGTGGATTACTTTTTCCACCTTATAGTTACTGGATGTACACTCAGCATATGGTTTATATATGCCATTTCGTTGAATCCTCACAAGTATTCTATAAGCTCCACAGCCTCTCCTCATCTTCCATATGCAGACACAGAGGGCTAGAGCTGAAAAATCACTGGACTAAGGTCATCATCATAGTACAGATTCATCAATGAATTAATTAAAGAATTCCCTTAGCCTTAGTCATCTAAGCACTTACATTCACTAACCTATCTTAAGCCTCAAAAGTTGAGTAACTTGCCTTAAGTTCCCCAACCAGTTGCAGAGCAGAGAGAATCCAAAACCTGGCTGACTAGTCGACAGCGGAAACTCACAGCCACCAGGGGGCTCCCTTCTGCGTTTCCTGTTCTTACGGGGTAAAGAGAGGTGATTTAACAGGCATGGCCAACTCTTCAAGTCCCGGTTCTTTCCTCATAAACCTGGGAAGGTGATCGTCATGGGTTTTCCTGGTGGCTCAGTAGTAAAAAGAATCTGCCTGCCAATGCAGGAGATACAGGTTGGATCCCTGGGTCAGGAAGAGCCCCTGGAGAAGGAATGGCAACCCACCCCAGTATTCTTGCCTGGAGAATCCCGTGAACAGAGGAGAGCCAAACATGCTACAGTCCATGGGGTCACCAAGGGTTGGACATGACTTAGCAGCTAAACAGCAACAAGGTGGTCTTCATAAATCTATCACTATTGATTGAAATAAAAACTCCACTCATCAAAAGTTTACCTCACCTGCCCCTAGTGGGAGGAATGAAAAGAATTAAAGTATAAAGGATCGAACCCATGTCTCTTGTCTTCTGCATTGGCAGACGGGTTCTTTACCAGCTGAGCAGCCAGGGAAGTCCATAAACCCAACTAAATGTGGGCAAAATGGATCCCCACACAAAGTTCAAAGTTCCCATGTGACTAAGGTTAGGATAAAAAAGGGAAAAGGATAGAAAAAAGAATTCACACAGTCCTATATCCATCAAGTCAGTATATTTATCATGTCATCTTGTTACAGAGAAGTGCAGACTTTATTTCCATTAAATGAAGCATAGAGTTATAGGCACTGTAATTACTGAATATCACTGTAAGAATATCATAACTGAGTTAGTTGTGAATGTGCTGTTATTAATCTTAAAATACTGAGAGGTAGAGATGGAGTTCTAAATCTTAAAAGCAGGTTGTAAGCATTTTGTGTCAGATAAAAACTGATTGTTTTAAGAAAACCCTCCTTTGGAAAAGAAATCTTGGTGACATCTTAATCCAGACTCCAATACTTAAGAAAACCTATACCAATATCCAATACTCCAATAACAGATTTTTTTCAAAAACTGTACAATACTGGTTTCATCAAAAAGAATTTACTATCATTTAAGGTGGCCTGGATCTTACTAGAAATTACTCTGGAACCTGGTATTACTGATTTATACCTTCTTTCAGTCATTCAACAAACACATGGTTCCTAAAATGGCCAGGCCTAGAAAGAAGTACTAAAGAAACCAAGATAAGTAAGACAAATTATTATGGGGGAAGGCAGTTAAACAAAATAGTAATGTATTCTTTCAAACTGTGTCTTCAGAAGGGCAACATAGTATTTTAATGACTAGTTATCGGAACTCTTATTTTCTATTATTTCTATCTCGTGCATAGAAGTCATGCAAATCCACTTTGAGGTTATTAGTGCCTGACTGAATTTTAAGATGCAATATGTAACATATGATTTTTAAAAATAAATTATAACATTAATTCCATTTTCTGAGAAAAGATAGGGAGAAGATGTATATATACACTAAAACTGGTAGATTATAGGGTAAGTGAAATTTTTCTTCTTTGTGTTCACATTTTCTAATTTTTCTACAAGAACTACATATGTGTGGCAGAAAAATGCTTCTTTTAGCCCACATGTATAAAGGATTAATCCAAAGTGTATCAACTAGAACTTGAGAAATTTCAGAAATGTAAAAGCAACCTTTAAAATGAAGAGTGACTTCGAGGTTTTCTTAAGCCGGGTAACAAATGCCTGAAACACTTGTACTGAAAAGTGTGCTCCAAGATGGAGAAGACAAGGGACTATTCAATGATTCAAATGTCAGTTGAGAGGACTATGCCTCATGCCAAACTCCTTAACACACTCTCTTGCTAAAGAAGGAATGGAATGAGATTCCTTGGCTACAGTCAAGTATTACAGTGGCCACTGTATAAACATAGCGCTTTCCAAAAGAGACAGTTGTCTCCGGAGTCCTGGAAGGCACCGGGCTGGGAGAAGAGCAAGCGTTCCTTTTCCTCAGGTCTGTTTAGGTTTCTAGAAAACAGATTCTAAACACAGAAAAGTGCAACTACTTTTCTTAAAGTAAAACTTGAGACCCACATGCAGTTCAGCGACCTATATGCCATTCAGCTATGCAAAAGGTACATGTGTTTTACATGATCGGAATCCTAGTTGAAGAAAATAAAAATCTCTATACTGTATAAATCTCCCCCTTTCCTAGCTACTCCCAGGAAGCATTTTCCTTTACTTTTGATCAGTGAATGAAACTAACTTGTTTCTCTATTAAATTCCATTTTAATAATAAAGCAGTTTTCAAATTAAATTCAAATTAATGTACAAATTGAAAAGCTATAATTTAGAGGCAATATTCAGCTACTTTTAATACCCAATTTGCTGCCAAACCTGTCTCTAAAAGAACTCACAATGCAGGTGAAGCTAGCCTAGTTGCAAACTCTCTCACTGCCACTAATAACTCTGGATAAACTGTGGGTAAATTGTTTTATGCTAACAAATTAAATCAAACACCTATAAATAATGACCTAAACTCATCACAAGATTTGATTAAACCTTACTAAGAATACTAAGGCCAAACACCACTTTGTATTGTACACAATCCCCTCTCTATAACTTCACCTATTTTCTGAATTCACATTTCTTTAAATGAACAAAAGGTATTAGGAAGGGACTTCAGTAGACCAGAAGAGTCCTAATTTGATTTTTTTTTTTTAATCATGAAAGACAGGGGAGGAATTATATAGTCTGCACTATGCTAAGCAAATAGGAAACAAACTCCATGAAGTACTCTGAAATACTGGGGACAGTAATCCATTACCTTAGAGATGATGGAGACATAATTCTTACTGGAGACAAGAACAGGCTATACAAGAGTAGGTGGATGGGGTCTCAAATAGCTGTCATGTGTCTACACTAAAAAAAAACTAAAGCAGAGAACTGAATTTGGGAAAACAATTAACTGTATAGAATAAATAACCATGGTAGTTCTCATACTATTTTTTTTAACCTCATCTGAGACCAAAGTTGTTCTTTAAAAAAAGTAGTAATGAACATTTCATTAACAAGTGAAATATTTTCTTCTCTGGTTCTCCTAACCATTGCTAAAAAGGGGAGAGACAATAGAAGATACAGGCTATGAAAATAAGTACGAGGACATCACGTAGCCATAGATATTAGAAAAGTATATACTATCTAATTAGAAGAAAGACAGTCAAAATTGGACAACAATTAATTACAGCATTCTGTTGTTCAGTCTCTCAGTCGTGTCCATGTCCTCGTGATCCCATGGACTGCAGCACACCAGGCTTCCCTGTCTTTCACAGTCTCCTGGAATATGCTCAAAGTCATGTCCATTGAGTTGGTGATGCCATTCAACCATCGCATACTACTTGTAATTAACTAGTAAAACAGTTACTGAAACGTCTCAGAGACGATATAAAAATATAAATAAATACAAATAAAACCTTCTTGATTAAAGGTACAACTGACCAAAAGTACAAAACACTAAAAACACATCTTCCTTAATAGTTAAGTAAGTGGTAATCTAATAAAATGGAAGTTTTTCACATTTTGTTTTGAAAATTATCTTTACTTTCCAAAATTCTCTCCCTCCCCCACAAAACTAAATACAAATTCAAAATGCAAAGGGGGAAAAAAAAAAAGCATGAGACATAAACATTACTGGCATTTCTAAAAAACCTCAATGATTTCTAGCACATGACAGGATATCAGATAAGTTCAAAGGAAGGAGGCCAGATGTNAAAAAAAAAAAAAGCTGAATTAAACCAGAGTACAGTCTCCAAAAGTTTGCTTGTAAAAACCAGAATCTTTCAACGCATCACCAGAAATACAGCCACAAAATAACAATCACCATTTCAATTATTATAGTTCCTTGAATGAAATAAGTTTTTTTGACTAACAATATTGGCATCTTTTGGGTTTTTCCTTTTAAACCCAAATTGTCAGTGGCAGCCAGAATGCAAAGAGAGGAACTCTCTTAAACTGCTGATGAAGCTTTCATTTCTAGATAAATATGTGGCAATTTGTTTTGTATCAAAAAGTTTTTAAAATTTTTATTTCCTCTGACCTAGTAATTCCACTTCCTGCATGCAATTCATGCTAGGGCAACAGAGAAACAATACACACACAAGGAAGTAATTTAAAAGTATTTAAAAATTGGGTATTGTTATACATATCACCATTAACCTCTCTGATGGCATACTATTTTACCAAGAGTCAAGCTCTCTAAGAATATTTAAAAATCATAAAAGGATATGAATATTGAAAGAAAGTCAACAAAGCGACATGTACGGTGTAAGTTAACTTTTTTAAAAATCCAGCACTTAGAGTTGTATAGGGATGTGTGTACACAAGTTAGGAAAACATTTCAGTGATGCTCTAAAGAGCAGAACTTTAAGAGTTTTTTCTTCTTTATAATAGCCTACATTTTCCCAGAGCTCTACAATGGTCATATATTTCTTTCTTTTAATTGGAAAATAAAGCTCATTTTAAAAATGCAAGTGGTTCCCTGCCAACTTTGCCCAAATGCTATGGAGAGTCAACTCTTCAAAGAAAAGAATCAATATTATGTAATCATTTTCAAACTCCTCTTTCAAGACCTTTAAAGGGGACTTCTAAAGCTAACAGAAACCGCAAGCAGGAAATAAATTTGCAACTGAACGGATGCACCCCCAGAGATGGGGCGAGATGCACCCTCAGTGGCTTGGGGAACAATTTCCTTTTATTATTCCTGCGCTCCCAAATGCTTTTCAATGCCAGAAGAAGTTAATAGGTCCTTAATAAGGACTCGGCTCCCTGAACTGATTCCTGTTCATAAGGTAATCTGGAGACCCGCATGTGGCCCTTTCACACGGGCTTTAGCAAATTTCCTGCAGTGAGGTGGCCCCAGGGCAACTCTGTTTTCCTGTGACCTAATCAATAGGGCCTAGCAGGACAATCCCTCCAATCTACAGTCCTGAAGAGGGGCGGGAGGAGAGCTCAAGCTTCATTAAGGAATGCTATTTACCTGTCACAGTGATGACTCACCCTGCAGGGGTTAAAAAAAAAACCAACCCCAAACTCCAGCTGCTTCAGCAGATTCCCAGCCAGCAGCTAACACAAAATAAACAGATTTACTTAAGATTCATTCATAACTTTTGATGTGAAACTGCTGAAGCCCCAAAGGAAACAGGTAGATCTGTGAGATACTAGGCCAGTAGTTGAGGTATATACAGCACAGCAACTTTTAATGGTCGGTCCATTCAGATGCCCTAAAGAGGGTCATTACTAGGATATGACAGGAGAGAAAAAAAAAAATCCCAGAGTGCACATCCCAAAATTTACACAGAAAATCCCCAAAGCTGAAACTGTGAACTTTTAAACTCTGAGATGAATTTAAAACTGAAGTAACACAAGAGCAAGTTTACAGAAGGGCTGCTTATCATCACTGCCCTTCATCTCAGAGAGAATTATGAAAAGTACAGGTTTTAAGCTACAAAAGCTAGCAATTTCACAAGCCCATAGGAACTTTTTTCTTAAGTACCATAGGTTTCACTTCACTTGAAAATGGCAGACCTGGTCTAATCACATCTTTTCGAAAATCACTCTGTAAAATACTGTCTTAAGACATCATACACATTCACATGAGGAAGATTTAGGCATCACAGGTCAAATCAGACTAGAATTATGTTACCACCCCAAATATGCACCCAAAAGACAATATGAATAGGACTAGTTTAATAAGAGATGTTTATCCTTGGAAGAAAAGCTATGACAAACCTGGACAGTATTAAAAAGCAGAGACATCACTTTACTGATAAAGCTCCATATAGTCAAAGCAACGGTTTTTTAAGTAGTCATGTATGGATGTGAGATCTGGACCACAAAGAAGGCTGAGCACCGAAGAACTGATGCCTTTGAACTGTGGTAACTGGAGAAGACTCTTGAGAGTCCCTTGGACTGCAAGAAGATCAAACCAGTCAATCCTGAAGGAAATCAACCCTGAATATTCATTCCAAGGACTGGTGCTGAAGCTCCAATACTTTGGCCGCCTGATGTGAAAAACTGCCTCACTGGAAAAGACCCTGATGCTGGGAAAAATGGAAGACAGGAGGACAAGGGGGCAACAGAGGATGAGATGGTTGGATGGCGTCACCGACTCAATGGATGCTGAGTTTGAGCAAGCTCTGGGAGGTGGTGAAGGATAAGGAAGTCTGACGTGCTGCAGTCCACGGGGTTGCAAAGAGTTGGACACAACTGAGTGACTGAACAAGTCAGCACAGTTAGCAATTTCCCAAGTCCATAGGAGCTTTTTTGTTAAGTACCACAGGTTTTGCTTCACTTGGAAATGGCAGACCCGGCTTACTTACATCCTTTGGAAAATCTTTCTATAAAAGACTGTCTTAAGACATCATATATGTTCATATGAAGAAGATTTAGGCCCCACAGGTCAAATTGGACTAGAATTATGTTACCAATTCCAAATACGCACCAAAAAGGCAAGACAATGGAACTGGCTTATTAAGAGATGTTTATCCTGGGAAGAGAAAAAAAAAGGACACTTAATTGCCTGAGAACTTTACAAAAGCTATCACGAGGCAGTTTTTAATTGAAAGCAAAGTTCTTATTTGAAATGAAGCGCTAGGTCGTTTTCCCATGTCCATTAACACAAAGCAAGAGAGAGGCCAAGTCAAATGATTGCAAAATGAGTTTCCATCTACTCTGACACTAGCTTAACATCACAAGAATTGCTTCCCTGTAATATTTTTATATGCCAGGATCTAGGCCATCAGCATCTTTGACAAAGAAATTTTCTGCAACAGCAGCAAAATGGGTTTTTAACATCCTCACTAAATACCATCCCAGACATTCAGCTCATCACACAGAAATACTCAACTCTTCCCACCCACCCTTCCCCACAAGGTGCACCAATCAATCACGGAGGAACAGACACGTGGCCGTCACCTCACTGGGTGACTGGGCCTTGCTCCAAAGCGGCAAGTATTCTTTCAAGTAACTGAACACAAATTTCTCGGTCTGCACTGTGGTAATAGACACTGGAAGTGGGGCTAGTGTGCATGGGCTGTCTCTTATACACATCTTGCCTTTGAACTGTGGTAACTGGAGAAGACTCTTGAGAGTCCCTTGGACTGCAAGAAGATCAAACCAGTCAATCCTGAAGGAAATCAACCCTGAATATTCATTCCAAGGACTGGTGCTGAAGCTCCAATACTTTGGCCGCCTGATGTGAAAAACTGCCTCACTGGAAAAGACCCTGATGCTGGGAAAAATGGAAGACAGGAGGACAAGGGGGCAACAGAGGATGAGATGGTTGGATGGCGTCACCGACTCAATGGATGCTGAGTTTGAGCAAGCTCTGGGAGGTGGTGAAGGATAAGGAAGTCTGACGTGCTGCAGTCCACGGGGTTGCAAAGAGTTGGACACAACTGAGTGACTGAACAAGTCAGCACAGTTAGCAATTTCCCAAGTCCATAGGAGCTTTTTTGTTAAGTACCACAGGTTTTGCTTCACTTGGAAATGGCAGACCCGGCTTACTTACATCCTTTGGAAAATCTTTCTATAAAAGACTGTCTTAAGACATCATATATGTTCATATGAAGAAGATTTAGGCCCCACAGGTCAAATTGGACTAGAATTATGTTACCAATTCCAAATACGCACCCAAAAGGCAAAACAATGGAACTGGCTTATTAAGAGATGTTTATCCTGGGAAGAGAAAAAAAAAGGACACTTAATTGCCTGAGAACTTTACAAAAGCTATCACGAGGCAGTTTTTAATTGAAAGCAAAGTTCTTATTTGAAATGAAGCGCTAGGTCGTTTTCCCATGTCCATTAACACAAAGCAAGAGAGAGGCCAAGTCAAATGATTGCAAAATGAGTTTCCATCTACTCTGACACTAGCTTAACATCACAAGAATTGCTTCCCTGTAATATTTTTATATGCCAGGATCTAGGCCATCAGCATCTTTGACAAAGAAATTTTCTGCAACAGCAGCAAAATGGGTTTTTAACATCCTCACTAAATACCATCCCAGACATTCAGCTCATCACACAGAAATACTCAACTCTTCCCACCCACCCTTCCCCACAAGGTGCACCAATCAATCACGGAGGAACAGACACGTGGCCGTCACCTCACTGGGTGACTGGGCCTTGCTCCAAAGCGGCAAGTATTCTTTCAAGTAACTGAACACAAATTTCTCGGTCTGCACTGTGGTAATAGACACTGGAAGTGGGGCTAGTGTGCATGGGGATGTGATGTAAGTGCAAATACACATCAATTCAAGGCTTCAGGTGAATAAAATGCAAGGTCTCAACACTTATGTTGATTACATGAGGAAATACATGTTTTAGGTAAAATAAAATATATTAGTAAAATTAACCTCATGTGTGTGTGTGTGTGTGTGGCATCCATGTGCTCAGGTGCTCGGTCATGTCCAATTCTTTTGGGACCCCACGGACTATAGCCCGCCAGGCTCCTCTCTCCATGGGATTTCCCAGGCAAGAATACTGTAGTGGGTAGCCATTCCCTTCTCCAGGGGATTTTCTTGACCCTCAGATCTAACCCTTGGTCTCCAATGTCCTCTGCATTGGTAGGCAGTTTCTTTACCACTAGCGCCAACTTATATACATGGACAGCTCTACTGAGTAATATTGCCTCAACTGGTAAACTAATTTTTCATTAAATATTTGAAAAATAAAAGCAAACATTGGCAGAATTTATATAATTGCGCAAATATAAGCTGTGAAAACAGGCTCATTTTTTTCATACAGGCACTTGCATTGGAATAAAATGCTTAAACAATAGGGTATTTCCAATAAATGGTTGTATTGTCTACTCTAGGACATGAATTTGTTTGTTGTTACACAGACTGTCTTAGTTACACAGACTGTATTGATTAGGTGTCATTAATACTATAATGAAGGTTCATCTCTAATCCCAAATAGAGAATTTAAGAGTGCTAGTCTCTTAGATGATGCTTCCCAGGTGGCTCAGTGGTAAAGAATTCGCCTGCAATGCAGAAGAGGTGGGTTCGATCCCTGGGTTAGGAAGATCTGCTGGAGAAGAATTCTTGCTTGAAAAATCTCATGGACAGAGGAACCTGCAGGCTACAGTTGATGGGGTCACAAACGAGTTGGACATGGTTCAGTGATGAAACAACAGCAGCAAATTCTCTTACATAAAATGATCGTCCACATACTCTATTTTCAGATTCACTATTTATTAAAATATCAAAATTTAGGTTATCATCTCTAGACCAGGTTTCTAATGAAACCTAAATTAAACTTGTTATAGAACCTTAATTTCCTCCTATGAAAGAATTTTATTAGAAACAAGACCATTCATTTTGATATTTAATTATGACTATACAGAGATAAACAATGAACAAATATTTGTGCTTTACTGAGGTCACTTACTCTTTTCTTCTCTAAGGAGGATGATTTTTCCTTGTTTTTCTAATCTCTTTGCAGAAAACAAAACTAACCAGGGTTTAATTATATCTTTTTTAAAAAATAAAAAGATAGCCACAAATTTCCTTTTCCATGGATAAGTTAATGTGATCAAAGCCATTAATCTCCCAAATTTCCAGACAGAAACATCACAATGCTTAGTCAGTCAGCATATTTATGAGTTTGTTGCCAGTTGGTACATTTAAAAGTTGGTTTCAAGTCCTGAGATTTAAAATGTCATGGGGGGATTTTCCAATTTATTCTGTTGCATTTGCCCCATAACTCTAATAAAAGTTAACTTTAATATAATACTAAGTGGCATTAAAATACATCTTTAAATTATTTTTAATACATTTCCACTTAAGCGATGCAGAGGTATAAGAAAGATGCATGAAGCCAAGAGATAGCAAAGCAACCCTCCTATATTCCCCTCCCTCTTTCCCTAGTCCCCAGATCATCCCTCTATTTCCCATTTCCTCAAGTCTTCCTCTAAGAAAAAGTAATAAATGGATGAAATAATTTGTGACAAATTAATCAACAAGACAAGTGGCATACAAAACAACATCCAGAAGCCAAAAACTACTGTGAAGACTCCTGGCTGCCTTTACCAGACACTCAGTCTCTCTGCCTTTGGCATAAAAATGCTGTTCAAAAACTGGGATCCTCAAATTCCCCTGGGGGCAAGCAACTTCAGAAATCTTTGTGATAACAATTGGGAATAACGACTATGGGTTTGATGTTTTTAGACTCTTGCTATCTTTGCTCAAGTTCTAGCTTTCATGAAAATGTTCTTTTAAACAGCTTGAAGCATTTTAAAACTATGAAATATTTTAACAGCATTAAAACCTTAGGTATACATGAATATGTAAGGGAGAACATTTTAAAGGCACTATAGATAGATATTTTCACAATTTTCAAATGCCTTTAAATTCTTATTACATTTAATACGCCAAAGGCGTTTCCCTAAAGGGAAAAAAGTCAGGTACAGTGGCTGTAATGGACTGAAAAATGAACAATACTTTGCAACTCCTCCCATCGAGAAGTGGAGTCTATTTTCCTATCCATTGAGTCACCTTGCTCAGTCAATAGAATGTAGGAGTAGCAACAGATGAGTTCTGA
Source organism: Neotragus pygmaeus (assembly GCA_006410875.1). Taxonomy (NCBI): domain Eukaryota; kingdom Metazoa; phylum Chordata; class Mammalia; order Artiodactyla; family Bovidae; genus Neotragus; species Neotragus pygmaeus. The sequence goes on along the minus strand of SJYV01016857.1, from coordinate 1,628,474 downwards.
GTACAGGCCTCAAGAAGTCTTGCAGCTTCCATTCTCAAGCTCTTAGAAGCCTGAGACTATTATGAGAACAAATTCGAGCTAGTCTGCTGGGTGATGACAGACTTACGGCCTATAGCCCTGGCCCCCAACCACCATTTAGCCAACTTCCAGAAGCTGAGCCATCATGCTGACAGCAGATGATGCAACTCATGAGAGCTCAGCTGAAATTAGCAAAAGAAACACCCAGCTGAATCCAGCCCCAACTGCCAACCTACCGAAATGTAACCTAAATAAACTGTGGTGGTCTGAAGCCACGAGGTTTAAGGTGGTTTACTTCCCAATAAAAGGTACACAGTTCTCTGTGATTGCCCTCACAGTATATCAAATCAGCCCAAAGATGATTAAAGTTTCAATTCAGCTTTGAATTTGTCTGCATTTACTCCACTAAATCTTCTAATCTCCCTTATTAAACTTAACCCAGACATAATCTCTCCTTTTCTCATAACTCTCAACTGTTCTCAAGCACCAAATGTGCCTCCTCTGAACAGATCTCTACAAAAAACAGAGAAGAATTTCCATAAAGGTTTTCTGCTCTTCCTTGAATCATCCTAAGGAGTTACTTATATGTTGGGTGGGGGGAAATGTTAACTGAATCAGACACTGCTAACCATCTATTCATAGAGATGAAAGGTGTGGAATCAGATGCCTAAACAAGCAAGTCAAGAAAAGCAGACAAAGAGCAAATGTTAGTTAACAAACTTTTTTCACCTAAATGCATTCACTTAAATGAGAATATTTTTTGGTTTTTGCATATATTACTCTCTTTAGAGTCAGGGCATTGAATTTCTCCTTAATTTTACTATGCTTTAAAAAAAGGTTTTGCTATAAGTAAACAGCATCCCTTTAACAGAATAACCAAGAGATTTACAACCAACGACAAATGGCTTTTTAAGAGGCCAGTGTATATGTGTTCAATCTACTGTAGAAAGCTGACAGTTTCAAAAACACTCTAGAAGTAATTACTTCTTTCAAGCTTTAGGAAATTCATCAATAATGATACTCGCAAATAAAAAAAAGGGCTCTATCAATCTAAGTCTTTCAAGTCTTCAAATTTTTGCCAAATAACAGACAATAGAAATGGATATTCATCTCTTAGTACTTAAACTAAGAAATATTTTTCAACCCAGAGAATTACACAGGCTATGCTACATACACCCCAAGAAAAACAATCCCTAAGGCAGGTGTCCTCACCTAGGAAGCCACAAAATCAAGGATTTCTAATTCTAGGTGTTGGTAACTCAATCTGACAAATGAAGTTGCTTCTGGAGAAGGCAAACTATAACAAAGGAATTGGCACCGCTCCTGAAATTTTGCTGTGGCTGTAAACCTAATTCTTTTGCTTTAAATTATTTCAGAGATAATTGGAAGATCAGTTTTTAACTATAGCACATATGATACCTTTCTATCCCAATTAGAATTTTCTCTCAATATTCCAGGTAGAACAAATTTAAAAGGTCCTTCCCAATCATAGTTACCTAGCATATGTGTCTCCTTTTATTATTTGGTAATAATCTATTTCAAGTTCAAATTGTTCTCATATACCAAGCATTGCTGCGTGCTTACTACATACCAGGCACGCCTCTAGGCACCAGTAATAACGGCAAGACCAACACAAAGTCCCTGCCCTCATTAGCTACTAAGGTGGTAAATGAAATGACAAAAGCAGATTTTCTTTAAAATATGCTAGAATAGTTCTAATATACACTTTATGTAAAACACATTATTTGAAAACTCAGGGGCTTTAAACCTTATATTCTGTAGATGCGTTTGCTTTTCTTTCTAAAACCAACAACATTGAGCTAATTAAAACCAAACATGGATACTATTCATGTTCATTCTTTTCTAATCAGTTTTCATCTTCTACCATGAAGTCATCGTTCTCTTAGGAAAGAATCCTTAAACTGTTTTAGTTCTATCCTTTAAAAGTAATGGATTTCTATTCAGATGTCTCAAACAGTGAACTAACTTGTTTTTTACATGGCAAACTCATCTTTTTTTTTTTTTTTCCATTTAAAAATGTAAACACCTTCAGCTGAGGAACAAATCAAAGAAGAACAACATCATGGAACAAACATTTACTGGCTTTATCAAAAGATGACCATCACCGAACAAGTATTTACTGATGACTAACTGTGTGCCAAGCAGTGTGACAAGATAAATGAAGATGTTTGAGATAGCTTGATGTCACGTAGTTTTAAGTCTAAACAAGCAAGTAAAACTGTTACTAAAAAGCCAAAAGCAGGGAGTTCCCTGGTGGCCTAGTGGTTAGGATTTGGTGCTTTCAATGCCCTGGTCAAGGAACTAGTCTTGCAAGGTATGACCAAGATTTAAGAAAAAAAAGCTAAAAGCAAATGNAGGGGACAACAGAGGATGAGATGGTTGGATGGCATCACCAACTCGATGGACATGAGTTTGGGTAGACTCTGGGAGTTGGTGATGGACAGGGAGGCTTGGCGTGCTGCAGTCCATGGAGTCGCAAAGAGTCAGACATGACTGAGCGACTGAACTGAACTGAATGAGACAATAAAATAAGGAGCTTAAAATAGGGCTAGTACACAGTGGGGTTAAGTTAGTTCTAAGCTCAGTCATGCTGGACTCTTTCAATCGCATGGCCTGGAGCCTGCCAGGCTCCTCTGTTCATGGGATTCTCCAGGCGAGAATACTGGAGTGGGTTGCCATGCCCCTCTCCAGGGGATCTTCCTGACCCAGGGATTGAACCCATGTCTCCTGCATTGCAGGCAGATTCTTTACCATCTGGGCCACCAGNGCCAGGCTCCTCTGTTCATGGGATTCTCCAGGCGAGAATACTGGAGTGGGTTGCCATGCCCCTCTCCAGGGGATCTTCCTGACCCAGGGATTGAACCCATGTCTCCTGCATTGCAGGCAGATTCTTTACCATCTGGGCCACCAGGTAAAGCACTCAATGAATATTAACTACAATTACATGTCAATGGTGATAAAGATGAAGGAAATAAGAGTACAATATGGCTAAACTGGCTCAAATTAGAAGTCTTAAATCACAGAAATAGCTGGGTAACTTTATCGAAAAAGGAAGAAAGAAGAAAAGCAAAAATCAACTAGGCTAAAATTTTAAAAAGCACATTTAGACTTTCTCCAGTATAAAATAAGTAGACACCGCTAAAGAATCTCTTTCAACAGATCAGTTTACTCAGCTACACGGAGGCCTAGCAATGAAACAGGTTAAATATGATAGCAGACATTCCGAGGGGGCATACATACTTCCATTCCCAAGGCAAGTTAATTGATAAGACTGGCCCTTGAAGTATATATGTGAATAGTTTCCTCCACTTTTATCACTGCTGTTAAACTGGATAACTGCCAACTCAACAAGTTCCGCATGTGCCCTTGAATAACAATCTTTCCAAGCCCATTTATTCTCAGTAACAAAGACATGAAAGGCTGCGCTTCGTGGCATTGTGTCCTGTGTGGTGAGCATGCACTACGTACACCAATACGTGTGGTTTTTTTAAAAAACTAAATGCTATGAAGGCAGCTGTGAAGCAAAGCAGCACACAAAACACAAACTAACAGATAATCAACCACTTGACAAACCCAGGCTTGTGAAGGAAAATAATCCACAAAGTCAAAACAGCAGCAGCTAAATGGTTAAGAAAAAAAAAAATCCAACATGAGCAAACAACTGGAGTTTCAAGATCTGCTCAATTTTCAGAATTGCGCAAGGCAGGCAACATGGAAAGCACAGCCTGGATGTGAATGGGGTATTAAATCTCTACATACACAGGCCACTCGAAGTATAAACACTCAGGTCTTCAACACGTTCAGAACATAAAGGTGGTTCCCTGCCAGGAGGGCTGGGGGCGGGGAACAGGCTCATCAGGGCATCGAGCCACACATGTCACACACCGGCTGAGGCCAGGGCACCGAAGAGGAGCAGGTAGCATGACAAGGACGCAGGAAGCCCATTCAGAGAGGAAGCGTGGGTTAAGCCAGCTCCGGCCGCTGTATGGGTTAAACTGGTTTTAAAGGTTAGCCAGTCCCCTACAGCCAGCTAAAACAATGTTTCCCTGAAAAGACGCTTCGATTAAAGTCCAGTACAGTTCAGGCGGGCAGGCAGGTGGCACTTTTATTACTGAGAAGGTCACCGTGTCACAACTGCAAACACAGGTGAGCTACCTGTCCACCGCCACTAGACAGCAAAGCTCACTACCGTCTATATTTAGCATGAGTCACCTGACACTAACCACTTCAGTGCAATAATCTTAAAGTGTTTAAATGCCACCACTTTGTAAAACTAAAACTCTGTTCTACTAAATGTGCCAAAGAGGTGCACAGCATTCTGAGAATAAAAATGAAGGAAGGAGAGTCTCTGAGTCAATACTCCTTTCAAGACCAAGCCTCAAATTTAGGACTGAAGCAAACAGCCCAGCCCACCCCCATTCAGCCCAGAATCCTACTCAACTGGTGGTTTTTATACGGACTCCCTCCGGAGAATGCCATGGACAGAGGAGGCTGGGGGGCTACAGTCCATGGGGGTTGCAAAGAGTTGGACACGACTGACCGCAAACAGCGTGGCAAGACCAGTCTTGAGTGACGGCAGTTCAGTGCGGGGTTCCGGAGCACACACTCCCCAGTTCTGCCACTTAGCACTCAAGTGGTTCTGCATGTTCAGTCATGTCCAACTCTGCGACCCCACGGACTGTAGACCACTAGGCTCCTCCATCCATGGCAAGAATACTGGAGTGGGTTGCCATTTCCTCCTGCTGGGGATCTTCCTGACCCAGGGATTGAACCTGTGTCTCCTGTATCACAGACAGATGCGTTACTAATGAGTCACCCGGTAAGTCCCAAGTGGTTTTGGGCAAGTTGTTTAACTTCTGAATGTTTCCTCATAGGTAACACAGGGATAAGAGTAACTATGTGGTAGTTGTGAAAGTGAAAGTGAAGTCGTGTCTGACTCTTTGTGACCCCATGGGCTGCAGCCTACCAGGCTCCTCCGTCCATTGGATTCTCCAGGCAAGCATACTGGAGTGGGTTGCCATTTCCTTCTCCAGGGGATCTTCCCGATTCAGGGATCGAACCCGGGTCTCCTGCATTGTAGGCAGACGCTCTTACTGGCCCAGCCACCAGGGAAGTCGCAGTTGTGAGTCAACTGTGAGTCACAGTTGCGAGTCACAGTCGTGAGGATTAAACACGTTAACACACACAGAGGGCTTACATCACTGGCCGTGACACTCAGTACCTGTGGTTCATCATTACCACAGCACCCACCGTCACTACCGTCATCATCACCAAAGGCTTGAGGCCGGAGAGCACCCTGCATGTGGTTCCCGCCCGTCCCCTCCAGGTTCTGGCCGTCACACGCCACGCAGGACTCAATCAGTGCACCGCACACCTTCACCACGTGCTGCTCAACAACCTGAGACCACCCAGAATCACAGGGCAATGGGGTGTTATATCCCACCCCCTCCTCCAACCACCATCCCTCGGCACGCAAAGCATCAACTTGCTAAATATACAAACAACTAAAGGAAAGTTTTCACTTTCACACATTGGAGAAGGAAATGGCAACCCACTCCAGTGTTCTTGCCTGGAGAATCCCAGGGACGGGATTCACAGAGTCGGTCACACAGAGTCGGGCACGACTGAAGCCAACTTAGTAGCAGCAGCAGCAGCAGCAAAGGAAAGTTGAGCCCCCGTTTCCCAGCATGGAAAGACACATTACCGTATGTAAAATACAAAGCCAATGGGAATTTACTGTATGACTCAGGGAACTCAACTCGGGCCTCTGTAACAAACTAGAGGGGTGGGATGGAGACGGAGGTGGGAGGGATGTTCAAGAAGGAGGGGACATATGTGTGTCTATGGCCAATTCAGGCTGATGTACAGCAGAAACCAACACAGTACTGTAAAACTATTATCCTTCAATTAAAAATAAATAAACTTAATTTTTTTTAAAGTGGGGAAAAAAAAAAAAAACCCACAAACCAAAACAGAGTTCCCTTTGGATTTCTAATGAGATCCTATTTTCACCTTAAAACCCTGCTGGCTCACTGGAGGATCCCCGCCCCAGCAGAAAGGACTACCATGCCCTCCATCCTCTGACTCACAGATTCTTTACTCCCAACCAGAGCAACAGCACATACACGATCATAACATGGTTTTTTTCTGCCAAAGCCCCTTTTTCCGGGGGGCCACGAAACCAGTTTCCTTTCTGCTCAACTTTCTGAGGAGGAGGAAAAAACAACAGGACAGAAAGCAGCTGCAGCCACTCATGGGAGGAGATGGCGACACAGAAGCCCTTTCACCAGCACATTTCTTCACTCCCGTGCAGCCTCCCACCAGTCCTTATTTTAGTTCCTGCTGCCAGGAACTCTAGACCCAGCTCCAAGCTGGGTAACTGGTCCCACCCTAGGAGATCACACTTCTAGGAACCGCCCGGCCCCCAGCCACTCTTACAGGATTTTCAGTCCTCAGGCTTGAGCCCGTTAATAGCCTTCCTTCCTCCTCTACAGGCTACCATCTGTCCCGAGAGAAGTGGCCATAGGAAAAATCATGGGTCCCTGGCGAGATGCTGAGTATCCTACTTCTAAGTTGGGAAAAGGTCTTTTTTAAACTTGAGCGAATAATTAAAATCATAATGAAAACACTCAAGAGCTCTGCCAAACCAGACCGAATCCCCAGAGGCACTCTCCCTCCTCACTGAAGTCATCAATAAGGTGAGACTGGACNAGACAGAAACTAGAGGGGTGGGATGGAGACGGAGGTGGGAGGGATGTTCAAGAAGGAGGGGACATATGTGTGTCTATGGCCAATTCAGGCTGATGTACAGCAGAAACCAACACAGTACTGTAAAACTATTATCCTTCAATTAAAAATAAATAAACTTAATTTTTTTTAAAGTGGGGAAAAAAAAAACAACCCACAAACCAAAACAGAGTTCCCTTTGGATTTCTAATGAGATCCTATTTTCACCTTAAAACCCTGCTGGCTCACTGGAGGATCCCCGCCCCAGCAGAAAGGACTACCATGCCCTCCATCCTCTGACTCACAGATTCTTTACTCCCAACCAGAGCAACAGCACATACACGATCATAACATGGTTTTTTTCTGCCAAAGCCCCTTTTTCCGGGGGGCCACGAAACCAGTTTCCTTTCTGCTCAACTTTCTGAGGAGGAGGAAAAAACAACAGGACAGAAAGCAGCTGCAGCCACTCATGGGAGGAGATGGCGACACAGAAGCCCTTTCACCAGCACATTTCTTCACTCCCGTGCAGCCTCCCACCAGTCCTTATTTTAGTTCCTGCTGCCAGGAACTCTAGACCCAGCTCCAAGCTGGGTAACTGGTCCCACCCTAGGAGATCACACTTCTAGGAACCGCCCGGCCCCCAGCCACTCTTACAGGATTTTCAGTCCTCAGGCTTGAGCCCGTTAATAGCCTTCCTTCCTCCTCTACAGGCTACCATCTGTCCCGAGAGAAGTGGCCATAGGAAAAATCATGGGTCCCTGGCGATATGCTGAGTATCCTACTTCTAAGTTGGGAAAAGGTCTTTTTTAAACTTGAGCGAATAATTAAAATCATAATGAAAACACTCAAGAGCTCTGCCAAACCAGACCGAATCCCCAGAGGCACTCTCCCTCCTCACTGAAGTCATCAATAAGGTGAGACTGGACTGGAATTCCCTTCAGTTTCCACCACGCTAACTCGTTGCTCCTTCGTCCCCTACGCCAGTCTCCAGACCTAGGAATGGTGCAGTAATGCTCCCCCAGAATGCCACTGTAGCTGGGTTCTCTCAAGAAAGACATAGTCCTTACTCTCCCTCCCGTCATTCATGAACCACGACTTATCCCGTTGCAGCAGCTGTTACTTCCATGTCAATTATTCCAAGTCTTTTCACTGGAATGTAAATTTCAATCCTGAAACCACAATTGGTATTCTAAGAGTAATACAGTCCTAAGAAGTTCAGAAATTTGCTTTTATCTTAGTGAAAAACACGGTCTCCCAAATATGTCGAGTCAGAAGGGGAAAACACTCTTACGGGGTCGCATTACAGTAACAGCCCAACTGAGGCACTCCAGACAGAAGGGAAAACACACACAGAAGGCGTTCATTACAATATAGACAAGGGTGGAGCAGGGCTCAGCTAACCCCTGCTTCAATATGAGGTCCTATTAACAATTAAAAGTAAACCTTTTGGCCAAGCCTTTCGCTAGTTGTAAAAATTATACCCATTTTAAAAATGAGCAAAGACCTGCAACCTTTTATTAGTGCTCAAGTAATAATTAACTCGGTTTGGTCCTCACCAGCCAAGAATACTAAGCTGAATTAATTCCACAGATCTGCAGGAGGAAGCCCTAAGATTCTACTCTGCTCAACTCGGAAGCTTCTGACAAAGCAACCAGGAATGTACTGAAAGTGAGAATGGGGTGAATGCTAAGAAGTATAAAGTCAGGCCGGAGAAGGCGATGGCACTCCACTCCAGTACTCTTACTGGAAATCCCATGGATGGAGGAGCCTGGTGGGCTGCAGTCCATGGAGTCGGGAAGAGTCGGACACGACTGAACGACTTCACTTTCACTTTTCACGTGCATGCATTGGAGAAGGAAATGGCAACCCACTGCAGTGTTCTTGCCTGGAGAATCCCAGGGATGGGGGAGCCTGGTGGGCTGCCGTCTATGGGGTCACACAGAGTCGGACATGACTGAAGTGACTGCAGCAGCAGCTGCCTCAGCATAAAGTCGGGCAAATAAAAACCGAAATGTGAAATTACACGTTTCCAAGATACCTACTCCTCTAACATTTCTATTAAACCTGCTTTACAATCCTCACTGCAGATTTTAAGGAAACAAAAGGGGGAGAATCTTCATAGAGTACTGGAGATTGATCTCTAACGGCAGACTTTCCAAATAATGTTCTGCCCAACACTCAACGCTTCCAAACCATAATCATGTGGGCTTGGATTTGTCAGAATGGTTCACTAACACCCAGAAGCCTCTCCAGGAAAAAGCATATGACACAGTGAGAGATTAACTGATGAGTCAAATGACTGTCACCCCTACACTCCAAGTATGTGTTACCTCCCTGCAAAGCCAATTAGCAAAATATGCACAACACCCAGAGTTAACAGGGCTGTTCACTCAACTACATATTTTCTGTAGTCCATAGAATTTCCATTTCAAAAAAAAAAACACACAAAACTTGTCAGGGGATATTTCAAGTTTAAGCAGTGTGTGTGTGTGTGTGTGTGTGTGTGTGTGTAAAACACACAAAACTTGTCAGGGGATATTTCAAGTTTAAGCAGGGGGTGTGTGTGTGTGTGTGTGTGTGTGTGTGTGTGTGTGTTCTATGAGAAGCATACAAATGATATCCCTGTGTAACAATGCTGAAATAGGTAAAACACCACAAAAACTCAGTTTTATTATATTCAGCCAACGATCTAGTTTAAAGTTAAGCCAAAGGCAAGAAGCAAAGAGACAATGAGACAGGCAGGTTCATGGTCTTCACAGTCACAATAGGTCAACAGGCCCACGGCCATCAGCCCTGTGCTCAGCAGAAGTGGGCAAGCAGCAGAGACTTAAGTTCCCTTTGTCTGATTCTTCAGGACCCCATGGACTGAAGCCTGCCAGGCTCCTCGGTCCATGAGATTCTCCAGGCAAGAATACTGGAGTGGGTTGCCATTTCCATCTCCAGGGGATCATCCCAAGTCAGGGACTGAACCTGGATTTCCTGCATTGCAGGCAGATTCTTTAGTCACCAGGGAAGCCCATACTGACCTTCTAGAAAGATGCTAATGACCTGACCTGGGCCAGGCCAACCCCAAATCATGCTGGAGTTTGTCTGCCTTGCCCCAGGGGGTACCCACTGGTGTTTAAGAGCGACCCCTACTTTTCCTCATCTGCCAGGCATCTCACCACACTCCCAACCTGCCCTCAAAATCAGTGAGACAAAACCCAAACAAAAAAGTGGCATATCTAATTTAGGATTTCTATTGCACAAACATATTGACTTTTCATGAAGGAATTCGATACCGTGATACCAGATGTCTTGCTGGGGATCTCTGTAAAAAACACTTGGGCTGATAATCCTACTGCCAAAAAGAAAATATCTTGCAAGGTATACCAAGGCAATGTGTAAAAACTATTACATCACCTTTATGCAACTTCAAAAAGCATATCAACGTAAATCTGCTGTATTTTCCTCTGTAACGGAAGGACTATAGAAGAGATGACCTAGAAATTTCCAATTTTTCTCTCACCTTTAAATCTCAGTCTTTGTACCAATGCATAACAGTTGATCATACACTTTCCTAACCCAATGCCCATAAGCCCAACCCATGCCCAGCCTCTGACTTAATTACCACCTGGGATGTCTGGCACTGCCATTCAGTTTGAAAACGACTAAAATTATTTCAGAACGCTGCCTTGTGCAGCTGGTTGGCTGTACACCCTCTCCCCTATCCGCCCACCCCCGATATTAAGAATATTCCAGTCTCTTCATTTTATAGACCAAAAATACTAGTTTCTAAATAGGTCTTTAAAAAGCAACAATAGAAATACTCTTCTCAACTTGAAAGAAAAAAACCCAAAAGGCAGTGCTCACATAATTTAAGACATAAAGGAAATGTAAATTAAGATTTTGTTTCTATTTTCAGTCTTTCAACTATGACAGTTCTCTTTCAAGGCATTCAAAGCCCACCTTGGAAAAGAAAAAAATAAGTAGGAAAAATTGTCCTTATGAAATTCATAAAAACACTTCATACTTTCAGCTTCAGTTACTAAATTCTGGGTATTTTTCTATGTTGCCATTGTACCTGAAAACTAATTCATATCAAGAGACTATGATAAGGGAAAAGATCCATTCCACTCCAGGTGGGTGAGTTCTAACTGCTGTTGGCAACGCTATTTTCTCTCTTGAATTAAACCATTACAGATCTTTTAGATGAGTGGCATGTAGTCTGAAGATCTATACCACATACTGCTGCTGCTAAGCCGCTTCAGTCATGTCCGACTCTGTGCGACCCCAAAGACGGCAGCCCACCAGGCTCCCCCGTCCCTGGGACTCTCCAGGCAAGAACACTGGAGTGGTTGCCATTTCCTTCTCCAATGCATGCAAGTGAAAAGTGAAAGTGAAGTCACTGAGTCGTGTCCGACTCCTAGCAACCCCATGACTGCAGCCCACCAGGCTCCTCCGTCCATGGGATTTTCCAGGCAAGAGTACTGGAATGGGTTGCCATTGCCTTCTCCAATACCACATACTAGAGGTATGTAATTCACTAGAGAAAGAATCCTCTGAATACACAAAAACACGTTAAAAGTTGTGTATCCTCTGAAATCACTTATTTCTAGGACAATAATTACATTTTTCACATGCTGTACACCTATTAGACATGGAACTGCATAATGGGGTGGGTACTGATTGAAGAACTTATTTGTGGTATTACTGAATAAAAACTTGAAGATTTAAAACAATAAGAAAAAAATATGCCTTTTAGAATGGACATATTTGTAAAGGAAATAGCAGTGAGATTAATAAACAAACCGAACACCGTCTGTGGCTGATGACTGCTGGGGTTACCCAGTTTCCCTTTATTTCCCCTAGCAGTTTCGGCAGGACATTCAAAACAAAAATAACCTTTAATTTACTCATTCAATCTTTTACCATGTAATAGGTAGCTTCTATCAGGCAATTTCTGGTGGGTGCTGAGGATAGAAAATATATGCGCTAAAAGCCTGTCCTTAAAGGTAGTTTTGTTATGAACTGTGTCTCCCAAGATTCATGTGTCCAAGTCCTAAATCCCCAGTCCCTCAAAACATGACTGTCCTTAGAGATAGGGCCCCAGATGAGATAAACGTGTTAAAACGAAGTTAAAATGAGGGGGCGGTCCCTCATACAAAGAGATAAGGACACAGACATAAACAGAGAGGTTCACGATGTCACAGCAGAAGATGGGTCAACTACAGGCCAACGAGAGAGGGCTCGGGAGAAACCTACTCTGCCAACACCTTGATCTTTGACTGGGCAGCCTCCGCAACTGTGAAAAAAATAAATTTCTGTTGTTTAAGCACCATGTCTGTGGCAGACCTTTGTTATGGCTGCCCCAGCAAACTAATAACACGGTTCACGTGCCAGCAGGGGAGACTGACATATAACTATAAAATCCATGAAAAGCAGTTAAATTAGAGGTATGTACAACAGGCAAAATAATGCATATATACTCTAACATAAATGACTGTCCTGGATGCTCTGTTTTTAGGGCCTCATTCCAGGAGGAAGGATGTATAACAGAGCATTGCTACTACTTCCAAAAGGCATTAAACAACAGATGCTAACACGTTATTTCACTTTATCCCCACAAAAATCTTTCAGTAAATTGGAATGCCCCCATCTTATAGGTGGAGGAAGTCACTTTTAAGAGGATAATCAATTTGTCCAAGACCATCAAATTAACAGCTGAGACAGCCACGATTCAAAGCCAGGTCCCTCCACTCAACCTTCCAGAGCCTACATCTGCCCTTCAAACGAAACCTAGAGAACATACGCGGTCTTCTCTCTGTAGGCTCCCTTATTTGCAGGTGTGCACTAACGTCTGAATAGCATGCTTGGTAGCAGAGTGGTCGCCTATGTCTGCACCTGCACCAGCTGGAAAAACTTTGGAAGGGCCTCTCAAGAGCTACAGAAAAATCACAATGAAGCTTTTGATAAAATACAGAATAAACCTGGAGATCAGGACCAGGGGTGACGATTTCAATTCAGGTTGGTTCCATACTACACAAAGACACAGGCAACGGGACAAAAAGCATGGATGTGCATTGCGCTCTAGCGGCCAAAAGGCAACTGTGAAGGAATCAACACGGGGGACGTTTGCTTTAGAAAGAAATGAGAGGGAAGAGCAAGCCAGCGGGAAGAGAACACACTCACCGGTTTCTTCATCTATTCTGAAAACACCAACACCAGAACCATCTCGAATGGAGTAGTGGATCTCCCCATCTCGTCCCATGTCCTCATCACGAGCGGACACCTTCATGACTGAAGAACCAATAGGGGCGTTTTCTTTCACCGCACCCTTTTCCACGAAGCTGGGAAATACCGGTGGATGGAGGTTCTCATTCACGTCGATGACCTCAACTTCAACGTAGCAAGTGGAAGACAGAGAAACGGGCTTCCCTTTGTCTTTGGCCCTCACCGTGAGGTTATATACCTGCTTCTTCTCAAAGTCCAACTGCTGTATGATTCTCACGGCTCCGCTGAGCTTATCCACATCAAAGTTTCCTTCTCCGTGGTCCAGGAGACTGTACCTCACCTGACTAGACTGACCCAAATCAGGGTCGTGGGCCTCTAACCACATGATTATGGTCCCTTCTGGAAGGTCCTCTCGAACTTTCACACGGTAATTAGGGGGAATAAACTTGGGTGGGTTGTCATTCACATCCTCTAAAGACACTTTGAGAATCACGGTGGAGAGCAGCTGGGGTTCTTCCCTGGCTTGATCCCTGGCTTCAACCTTTAAGTAATGCACGTGCTGCTCCTCACGGTCCAAGGGGTTCAGGATTTTAACCACGCCAGTCATGCTGTCGATTGAGAACTTGTCTGTGTCCGTGAGAATAGAGTACCTCACGTGTCCATTTGGCCCCAGGTCTTTATCTGTGGCTTCCACCTGGATGATTTCACTATTTATCTCTTTGTCTTCGCTCACTTCAACAAAGTAGCTCTCCTGTAAAAATTCAGGTGGATTATCGTTGGCGTCCAGGACTCGGATCTCCAACAGATGCCACGCCGCCCTCTGTGGCAGGCCCAGGTCAGACACTGTGATGTTCAGGGTGTACCTGTCTGTCGTCTCACGGTCAAGGGGAGACAGGATTTTGAGCATCCCCGTTTCCATGTCCATAATGAAGCAGCTATCTTCATTTCCTCCAGAAATGGCATAGACCAGCTTCCCGTTGAAGCCAGTGTCAAGATCAGTAGCATTCATGACAAGCAGGCTGGAACCCACAGGCTGGTTTTCCTTGACCTGGATCCCAGCTGGAAGAGTACTTCTGAACTGGGGCGCGTGAGCATTGACAGAGTGGGAATCAAAGAAGACATCCTCGACCTCCCCCTGGCTGTGCAGCTTGTTCGCCTGCAGGAGCTTCTCCGCCAGCATTTTGGCTACACCCGTCTCCTCACACTGCAGGCTGACTGGCTTGCGAAGGGCAGCCACGGTCATGTTGATGTACAACGGGGTGGCAAAATTCTCTCCATCTGTAGCCGTGATTCTCAGGCTGTGAAAGGACGTCTTGGCCCCTAAGCCATCCATCAGAGACTGCTTTAATGACAGTACCCCAGAGTTGGGGTTCAAGATGAACAAGTCCAGTTCATTTCCAGCCTCGATCTGGTATCGCACCAACTGAAGTTCATCGGCATCGATAGCAGAGACGGTAGTTATCTGCTCCCCGACGCCCATATCCCTGGGAATCGTTCCTTCACAATTTATCTTCTCGAACAGGGGTGTGTTGTCATTCAAGTTATTGAGAGTGAGGGTGGCAAGGATCTCAACCTCCCGGCGGTAGGGCGAGCCCCAGTCTGACGCCCGAATCCTCAGAGTGTAAACCCGTGGCATCAGCTCATAGTCCAAGTTTTCTGAAGTACTCACGGCACCTGTGAAATGGTTAATGACGAACGGCACGTGATTTAAGTTTGCAATGCTGTAAGTCACGTACCCGTTCTCACCCTCATCAGGGTCTACAGCGCTCACACTCATGACCGTGGCACCAATGGGCATGTTCTCATCAAAAGATGCTTTGTAGGCTGTCTGGGTAAATTCTGGAGGGTGACTGTTGGCACTCAAGACTTTAACCAAGACTCTGGTCGAGGCTTTTCTGTCGCTGGTTGTGACTTCGAGTTCAAAATGGGATGCCTGCTGTCTTTTCAGGGGCTCTAAGATGGAAATGAGACCAGTGTTGTGATTCAGACTGAATTTAGCTTTTCCAGGTGTGCTTTTAAAAACATACTTCAAATGAGGATAGCTAGGCGTGGCCTTTACCATGACCACGGGTGTGTGGGGAGGAGCGAATTCGCTGATTTCTGCTCTGTAAACCTCCTTCTCAAATCTGACCGGCCCCGCTTTGAACCGCGGCGAAATCACATGGATCACTTTCACAGAAGAAAACTGGGGAGGAGTTCCTTTGTCTTTCGCCTGGAGTGTCAGGTTGTAGCCGAAAGGATGACTGTCCCAATCGATGGCGCCAACGGCTTTGAGCTTGTATTCTCTGCTCCCTGGAGAGGACCTCACTGTTCTGAACTGCTGAAGGAGGTCTCCCCCCACGATGCTTAAAGAAGCGACCTCCCCGTTGGCGCCCTGATCGCAGTCGTCCACGGTCACGATGGCATACGTGGGGTCCCTGTCCAGTTCGGACGGTGACGAGGTCACGGCTGTTATCACAGGGGCACATGCATTGGCCTGCTCTACGTGAACCGTGAGCTTGGCCATGCTGCTGATGCCGCTGCTACCATACAACTTCATGCCGCGGTCCACGGCGAGAATCTCCATCTCGTAGACACTGGTCTCTGTGTAGTCAAGTTTGCCCGTTAAAACGATGGTGCCACTGGTGGGGTGGATGGCAAACATGTCTGTTCGGTCTTTGAAACTGTAGTAAAATTCTCCATTGGTGCCGATGTCTGCATCCGTGGCACTGACTCTCGCGATACTGGTCCTTATGGCTGTGTTTTCAGGTAGAGACACGCTGTACGAGGTGGGGGAGAAGAGGGGTCTCAGGTCATTTGTATCCAGCACTTGCACCCTGACCTTTGTTCGTGCTTCAGCGTTAGTATTTTTTTCCACTGCTTTGACAATCAACGTGTAGTGGTCTTTCACTTCTCTGTTGAGAATAGCTGTATTTCCTCCTTTGGTCCTTATTCTCAGAAAGCAAAAGTCTCCAAGAACGTACTCTTCGGCTTTGAACAGGTTTTCGTTGTCTCCTGAGATGATTTTGTACCTTAACTCCCACAGTGGATTTGTCAGGTAAATACCCATCTTTACAGGATGCCCCACATAGGTTTTCGCTGCAGAGTTTTCATGCACTGTGACGTTGTACTGGAAATGTGTGAACTGCAAGGGCGTCTGTTGCAGCGTTCCGCTTCCATCACCATCTCCGAAATGCTGGAGGAGGCGCAGCAGAAGCAGAAGCGAGGCCAAGTGCCTCCCCATCGCTTAATTGTCAGGCACCTACGAGCCAAGCAAATAAGAAACATTACTTCAGGGAAATGAACAAAAAAGTGTACATTTTTTCTTGAGGCTTGTGTCAGACCTCACATTCTAATACAGCATTCACCATCTACACAGAATATGAGTAAGTGCAATGGTTTTCCAACAGAAGTATCAACACTGCTAATATTTCTAGAATTACTAAGGTCAAGAACAATTTCCAGCTTATTGACTCCAATGGTCTTAATGACCATCTGCCAGCTGTAACAACAAAATTTATTCCTGCACTTCAATCTTGAAGGCAAGTATACTGCTGCTGCTGCTGCTAAATTACCTCAGTCGTGTCCAACCCTGTACAATCCCACAGACAGCAACCCAACAGGATCTTCCATCCCTGGGATTCTCCAGGCAAGAATACTGGAGTGGGTTGCCATTTCCTTCTCCAATGCATGCATGCACTCATGCATGCTAAGTCACTTCAGTCATGTCTGACTCTGTGCGACCCCATAGATGGCAGCCCACCAGGCTCCTCTGTCCACAGGATTCTCCAGGCAAGAATACTGAAGTGGGTTGCCATTTCCTTCTCTGGAAGGCAACTATAACTGACTGCTAAAAAGGTACACAAAGGTCCGTCTAGTCAAGGCTATGATTTTTCCAGTAGTCATGTATGAATGTGAGAGTTGGTCTATAAAGAAAGCTGAGTGCTGAAGAACTGATGCTTTTGAACTGTGGTGTTGGAGAAGACTCTTGAGAGCCCCTTGGACTGCAAGGTGATCTAACCAGTCCATCCTAAAGGAAATCAGCCCTGAACATTCATTGGAAGGACTGATGCTAAAGCTGAAACTCCAGTACTTTGGCCACCTGATACAAAGAACTAACTCATTTGAAAAGACCCTGATGCTGGGAAAGATTGAAAGCGGGAGGAGAAGGGGACGACAGATGATGAGAAGGTTGGATGGCATCACCGACTCAATAGACCTGAGTCTGAGTAAACTCCTAGAGTTGGTGATGGACAGGGAGGCCTGGCGTGCTGTAGTCCATGGGGTCGCAAAGAGTCAGACACGACTGAGCGACTGAACTGAACTGAAAAAGGTACACAGTGAAGACTATTTCCATTTGGTGCGGGTGTGTGCGTACTCAGTCGTGTCCAACTCGTGACTCTGCGGACTGGGGCCCACCAAGCTTCTCTGTCCATGGGATTTCCCAGGCAAGGATACTGGAATGGGTTGCGATTTCCTTCCCCAAGGGATCTTCCCCACCCATACATCTCTTGTGTCTCCTGCGGTAGCAGGCAGAATTCTTTACCACTACATTTACTTACGTGAAGTGAAAAGTGAAAGTGTTAGTTGCTCCTTATGTCTGACTCTTTGTGACCCCATGGACTGTAGCCCACCAGGCTCCTCTGTCCATGGTATTTCCTAGGCAAGAATATTGGAGTGGGTTGTCATTCCCTTTTCCAGGGGATCTTCTTGACCCAAGGATTGAACCCAAGTCTCCCGCATTGCAGGCAGATTCTTTACCACCAGGGAAGCCTGTATTTCCATATATACAGTAAATTAAGTGCTCAAAACCTCATGAGCTTAACACTACTACAATTTGGACAACTAAATCAGAACAACCAAAAAAACTCTCAATGGTGGTTTTATATAACCTCCCATGATGACAGCTTACAATTTCATTTTAAACTTTATCCTGAAATTATATTTCTTTATAAGAATGATTAAGTTCACTCCCTACATAATACAAGGGTTTAGCATCTCATTTGGCACTATATAATATTTAAAGGTATTAAAATAATTATATCATCAAGTTTAATACTGAGGTCATTTCTGAACCAACAAACTGAGCCAAAAAAAAAGTCTGTTCAGAAACAGAAGACCAAGAAATTGATGTCCAACAGGAGCTGCCCTCCCTCAACCAGGGACGCGGATCTTGGCAGCAGCACTGGGGTGTCCTGACTGCTACCCACAACCAGTGCTCAGACGGCCCACTGTCTTCAGGGCTCTGAATAACCTGTCCCCTGAACACAAAACACATGGAAAACTAAATCATCTAAGCGATCACATGCAGAGGGGCCGGATCTGCAAGGTAGCAGGCACTGCAGAGGGTCCAAGGGTGAAGCGGGAGGAAAGAGGGCACTTGAGAAAGGGGTGCCCTGAATCAGTGGGAAGGCAGCCAAGACCACTGAGCTGGAGCCTGGCTGGGAAGCAGAACAGCTACCTTCAGACCAACTGTTTCCCTAGGGGCCGACATCATTCGCTTGGTACATCAAGGCAGCTTCACAAGAGGACAGGATTGTGGCCCTGAAAAGGACCTCTCCAATGAACACCTGAGAAATGGGACTGCTCCCCGAGCTGAGAGAAACAGCAGGCTGGAGGGCTGGCCAAACAGCCAGGGGAAATTAGCACGGCAACTTAGATTCAGAGGAGCTTAACTCAGCGACCGCCAATGCTGCCCCATGAGTCATTTCATTAGGGCAAAAAAAAAAAGGAAAAAGCTGATATGCTGAAAGCAATTAGACGCTTAACTGACACTGAATCACGCTTAAGTTGGGCAGCCTAGCTTGTTCTTTAGTGACTACGTCTTCTCACCAGATCAAGTCAGGAAAGCAGACATATTTTTGGCCCCTAGAACAACTGGTATTTAAACAAAATAAGGCAATGTTTTCCCAAAACTCTCTCTTAATTTGGTCCACAGATCTAATACTCAAGGGAAATTTGAGGAGGATGCAACAATCTGGTGATTTTATCCAAACAAGTGACAACTTTGATTCCTGACTGAATTCAACCTACAGGTGCCGAGAACCCAACAGTAGACAGACTGCTGTGCTGCACTCAGTCGCGTCCCACTTTGCGACCCCATGGACTGCAGCCCGCCAGGCTGAGTACTGGAGTGGGCTGCCATGCCCTCCTCCAGGGGATCTTCCCAACTCAGGGATCGAACCCAGGTCTCCCACACTACAGGGGGATTCTTCACCATCTGAGCCACCAGGGAAGCCCAAGAATACTGGAATGGATGGCCAATCCCTCCTCCAGGGGATCTTCCCGATCCAGGAATTGAACTGGCATCTCCTACATTGCAGGCAGATTCTTTACCAGCTGAGCTACCAGGGAAGCCCCAGAATGTGCTAGGTATATAGAATTCAACAACTCATAGAATTATTTTTAAAGGCAAAGATCCTGATCCTGAGGCATTTACAAACCAGGGATAAAATGTAAAGAAAATGCTTTAAAGAACCATCAAAAAGATGATGTTTGCACAAGCACCTTTATTTTAGAACACAATGTTACTATCAACAGTATCCACTTTACAACAAAATATCAATCCATGATTCTACTACAAAATATTTTTGTTTAATTCTACAAATAAAATATTATGGAGTCGTCAAAAAGAGTAAGAGAGTACTCTATACACTGACATGTAAAGATCTCTAGATATAGTAACAGGGAAAACTAAACCAATCCCATTTACGTTTGCAAAAAGGAAGGGGAGATAAATACGTGCTTGGTTCATGGGTGTGCTTAAAAATGACTGAGAAATTCTGAATGGATAAGCAGTAAACTGCTAACAGTAGTAATAGTAACTTCTAGAGAATAGGCAGCTGGGGGAATGTTTACACCTTCACTTTACTATGTGAATTTTTATCATATACACACACATACACACACACACACTATCATGAATTCACTTTTCTTTCGTTATTTGATTCATTCAACACCTCTTTAATGAACATCTACCATACCCATTTTCCCTGATGGCTCAGCAGGTAAAGAATCTGCCTCCCAATGCAGGAGACACAGAAGACTCGAGTTTGATTTCCTGGGAGTAGGAAATAGCAGCTCATTCCAGTATTCTTGGAAAATCTCATGGACAGAGAAGCCTAGTGGGCTCAGGTCAGGGGGCTGCAAAGATTCAGATACTACTGAGCATGCACGCACTACTGTGCTGGACCACCGTGTCTGGAACAGTTCTACATGCTGCTGATACATAAGTGAACCAAACTATCAACTCCTCATGGAAGGTATAGTTCCTGGTGAGAGACAAACAAACATGGAAACAAAGGGTCTGTCAGATGCTGATAATGAGTGCTAAGGAGAAAAATAAAGCAGAAACAAATAGAGGCGGTAGTCAGAAACAAGGAAGGAAAAGAGAAAAATGACATGAGTTTCTCAACCTCAGCTGTATTGATGTTTGGGGCAGATAATTCTTGACTGGGGAAGAGGGGCTGTGGGGCTGAGAGCTGCCCCAGGCATCCTTTGGTATTAAGCCTGCTCTCCACCCAACTAAAAGCCTACAGCCTTTCCTCCCCGCAGCCCCAGCAAGAGATGTCTGCAGACAGTGCCAAATGGCCCCTGAAACTCAAAGTCTTGTCTGGGAGAGAAGTGCTACTTAGAGAAACCACAAAGGAACAGGTCGCGGTGGCCTGGCACAGTGGGTGAGGGGAGAGGAGCAAGGAGAGCCTTTCTTTAAGTATGCCCATCATTTTACAATACCTTTAGATTGTCAGAAAAATTACAAAGACAGTTTCCCCACTGACAACATCTCACCTGATGATGGTACGCTTGTCACAACTAATGAACTAATATTAACACACTGTTAGTCACTGTCTAGTCCCAATGCCCTTTGTCTGTCCCAGGATCCCAGCCAAGACAGCCACATCTTGAGACACCATATCGTCTCGGACTCCTTTGGACTGTAACAGTTTCTCTGATTTGCCTTGCTTTTCATGACCTTGACGGTTTTGAGAGGTACTGGTGAGGTATTTTGTAGATTGTCCCTGGACTGGAATTTGCCGGATGTTTTTCGCGTGATTAGACTGGGGCTATGCGTTGAGGGGAGGTTGAGCGGAGGGGTGAAGTGCCACGTTCATCACATCGCCTCGGTGCTGATGCTGACCTGGTCACCGGGCTGAAGCAGGGCTTGTCTGCTTTCTCTGCAGTGGGAGACTCGCTCCCCGCTTTCCCTACTGTACCCTTCGGAAGGAAGTCACTATAGTCCACCAGTCAGTGGTAGAGAGTTCTGCTACATAAATCATTTGGAGTTCTTCTGCAAGGGAGATCTGCTATCCTCTCCTAATTATGTCTTTATCATTTCTTCTGATCAGAGTGGCTTCATGGATAAAGGGTGATTTGTAGGACTTTGAATGCTATTAATACTACAAATAAAATGAAAACAGGGGAGTGACATGCTGGAATCTAAAGTGAAAGGTTATAACTAACCTAGACGGCATATTAAAAAGCAGAGACATGACCTTGCCAACAAAGGTCCATCTAGTCAAAGCTATGGTTTTCCCTGTAGTTATGTATGGATGTGAGAGTTGGACTATAAAGAAAGCTGAGCGCCAAAGAATTGATGTTTTTGAACTGTGGTGTTGGAGAAGACTCTTGAGAGTCCCTTGGACTGCAAGGAGATCCAACCAGTCCATCCTAAAGGAAACCAGTCCTGAATATTCATTGGAAGGACTGATGCTGAAGCTGAAACTCCAGTATTTTGGCCACCTGATGCGAAGAACTGACTCATTGGAAAAGAGTCAGTTTCTTTCCTGATGCTGGGAAAGATTGAAGGCGGGAGGAGAAGGGGATGACAGAGGATGAGATGGCTGGATGGCATTACCAATTCAATGGACATGAGTGAGTTAACTCCGGGAGTTGGNTCCAGGGGATCTTCTTGACCCAAGGATTGAACCCAAGTCTCCCGCATTGCAGGCAGATTCTTTACCACCAGGGAAGCCTGTATTTCCATATATACAGTAAATTAAGTGCTCAAAACCTCATGAGCTTAACACTACTACAATTTGGACAACTAAATCAGAACAACCAAAAAAACTCTCAATGGTGGTTTTATATAACCTCCCATGATGACAGCTTACAATTTCATTTTAAACTTTATCCTGAAATTATATTTCTTTATAAGAATGATTAAGTTCACTCCCTACATAATACAAGGGTTTAGCATCTCATTTGGCACTATATAATATTTAAAGGTATTAAAATAATTATATCATCAAGTTTAATACTGAGGTCATTTCTGAACCAACAAACTGAGCCAAAAAAAAAGTCTGTTCAGAAACAGAAGACCAAGAAATTGATGTCCAACAGGAGCTGCCCTCCCTCAACCAGGGACGCGGATCTTGGCAGCAGCACTGGGGTGTCCTGACTGCTACCCACAACCAGTGCTCAGACGGCCCACTGTCTTCAGGGCTCTGAATAACCTGTCCCCTGAACACAAAACACATGGAAAACTAAATCATCTAAGCGATCACATGCAGAGGGGCCGGATCTGCAAGGTAGCAGGCACTGCAGAGGGTCCAAGGGTGAAGCGGGAGGAAAGAGGGCACTTGAGAAAGGGGTGCCCTGAATCAGTGGGAAGGCAGCCAAGACCACTGAGCTGGAGCCTGGCTGGGAAGCAGAACAGCTACCTTCAGACCAACTGTTTCCCTAGGGGCCGACATCATTCGCTTGGTACATCAAGGCAGCTTCACAAGAGGACAGGATTGTGGCCCTGAAAAGGACCTCTCCAATGAACACCTGAGAAATGGGACTGCTCCCCGAGCTGAGAGAAACAGCAGGCTGGTGGGCTGGCCAAACAGCCAGGGGAAATTAGCACGGCAACTTAGATTCAGAGGAGCTTAACTCAGCGACCGCCAATGCTGCCCCATGAGTCATTTCATTAGGGCAAAAAAAAAAAGGAAAAAGCTGATATGCTGAAAGCAATTAGACGCTTAACTGACACTGAATCACGCTTAAGTTGGGCAGCCTAGCTTGTTCTTTAGTGACTACGTCTTCTCACCAGATCAAGTCAGGAAAGCAGACATATTTTTGGCCCCTAGAACAACTGGTATTTAAACAAAATAAGGCAATGTTTTCCCAAAACTCTCTCTTAATTTGGTCCACAGATCTAATACTCAAGGGAAATTTGAGGAGGATGCAACAATCTGGTGATTTTATCCAAACAAGTGACAACTTTGATTCCTGACTGAATTCAACCTACAGGTGCCGAGAACCCAACAGTAGACAGACTGCTGTGCTGCACTCAGTCGCGTCCCACTTTGCGACCCCATGGACTGCAGCCCGCCAGGCTGAGTACTGGAGTGGGCTGCCATGCCCTCCTCCAGGGGATCTTCCCAACTCAGGGATCGAACCCAGGTCTCCCACACTACAGGGGGATTCTTCACCATCTGAGCCACCAGGGAAGCCCAAGAATACTGGAATGGATGGCCAATCCCTCCTCCAGGGGATCTTCCCGATCCAGGAATTGAACTGGCATCTCCTACATTGCAGGCAGATT
Source organism: Neotragus pygmaeus (assembly GCA_006410875.1). NCBI lineage: Eukaryota > Metazoa > Chordata > Mammalia > Artiodactyla > Bovidae > Neotragus > Neotragus pygmaeus. The sequence continues at coordinate 1,604,989 of SJYV01016857.1, read as the reverse complement.
CTTTACCAGCTGAGCTACCAGGGAAGCCCCAGAATGTGCTAGGTATATAGAATTCAACAACTCATAGAATTATTTTTAAAGGCAAAGATCCTGATCCTGAGGCATTTACAAACCAGGGATAAAATGTAAAGAAAATGCTTTAAAGAACCATCAAAAAGATGATGTTTGCACAAGCACCTTTATTTTAGAACACAATGTTACTATCAACAGTATCCACTTTACAACAAAATATCAATCCATGATTCTACTACAAAATATTTTTGTTTAATTCTACAAATAAAATATTATGGAGTCGTCAAAAAGAGTAAGAGAGTACTCTATACACTGACATGTAAAGATCTCTAGATATAGTAACAGGGAAAACTAAACCAATCCCATTTACGTTTGCAAAAAGGAAGGGGAGATAAATACGTGCTTGGTTCATGGGTGTGCTTAAAAATGACTGAGAAATTCTGAATGGATAAGCAGTAAACTGCTAACAGTAGTAATAATAACTTCTAGAGAATAGGCAGCTGGGGGAATGTTTACACCTTCACTTTACTATGTGAATTTTTATCATATATATATATATATACACACACACATACACACACACACACTATCATGAATTCACTTTTCTTTCGTTATTTGATTCATTCAACACCTCTTTAATGAACATCTACCATACCCATTTTCCCTGATGGCTCAGCAGGTAAAGAATCTGCCTCCCAATGCAGGAGGCACAGAAGACTCGAGTTTGATTTCCTGGGAATAGGAAATAGCAGCTCATTCCAGTATTCTTGGAAAATCTCATGGACAGAGAAGCCTAGTGGGCTCAGGTCAGGGGGCTGCAAAGATTCAGATACTACTGAGCATGCACGCACTACTGTGCTGGACCACCGTGTCTGGAACAGTTCTACATGCTGCTGATACATAAGTGAACCAAACTATCAACTCCTCATGGAAGCTATAGTTCCTGGTGAGAGACAAACAAACATGGAAACAAAGGGTCTGTCAGATGCTGATAATGAGTGCTAAGGAGAAAAATAAAGCAGAAACAAATAGAGGCGGTAGTCAGAAACAAGGAAGGAAAAGAGAAAAATGACATGAGTTTCTCAACCTCAGCTGTATTGATGTTTGGGGCAGATAATTCTTGACTGGGGAAGAGGGGCTGTGGGGCTGAGAGCTGCCCCAGGCATCCTTTGGTATTAAGCCTGCTCTCCACCCAACTAAAAGCCTACAGCCTTTCCTCCCCGCAGCCCCAGCAAGAGATGTCTGCAGACAGTGCCAAATGGCCCCTGAAACTCAAAGTCTTGTCTGGGAGAGAAGTGCTAGTTAGAGAAACCACAAAGGAACAGGTCGCGGTGGCCTGGCACAGTGGGTGAGGGGAGAGGAGCAAGGAGAGCCTTTCTTTAAGTATGCCCATCATTTTACAATACCTTTAGATTGTCAGAAAAATTACAAAGACAGTTTCCCCACTGACAACATCTCACCTGATGATGGTACGCTTGTCACAACTAATGAACTAATATTAACACACTGTTAGTCACTGTCTAGTCCCAATGCCCTTTGTCTGTCCCAGGATCCCAGCCAAGACAGCCACATCTTGAGACACCATATCGTCTCGGACTCCTTTGGACTGTAACAGTTTCTCTGATTTGCCTTGCTTTTCATGACCTTGACGGTTTTGAGAGGTACTGGTGAGGTATTTTGCAGATTGTCCCTGGACTGGAATTTGCCGGATGTTTTTCGCGTGATTAGACTGGGGCTATGCGTTGAGGGGAGGTTGAGCGGAGGGGTGAAGTGCCACGTTCATCACATCGCCTCGGTGCTGATGCTGACCTGGTCACCGGGCTGAAGCAGGGCTTGTCTGCTTTCTCTGCAGTGGGAGACTCGCTCCCCGCTTTCCCTACTGTACCCTTCGGAAGGAAGTCACTATAGTCCACCAGTCAGTGGTAGAGAGTTCTGCTACATAAATCATTTGGAGTTCTTCTGCAAGGGAGATCTGCTATCCTCTCCTAATTATGTCTTTATCATTTCTTCTGATCAGAGTGGCTTCATGGATAAAGGGTGATTTGTAGGACTTTGAATGCTATTAATACTACAAATAAAATGAAAACAGGGGAGTGACATGCTGGAATCTAAAGTGAAAGGTTATAACTAACCTAGACGGCATATTAAAAAGCAGAGACATGACCTTGCCAACAAAGGTCCATCTAGTCAAAGCTATGGTTTTCCCTGTAGTTATGTATGGATGTGAGAGTTGGACTATAAAGAAAGCTGAGCGCCAAAGAATTGATGTTTTTGAACTGTGGTGTTGGAGAAGACTATTGAGAGTCCCTTGGACTGCAAGGAGATCCAACCAGTCCATCCTAAAGGAAACCAGTCCTGAATATTCATTGGAAGGACTGATGCTGAAGCTGAAACTCCAGTATTTTGGCCACCTGATGCGAAGAACTGACTCATTGGAAAAGAGTCAGTTTCTTTCCTGATGCTGGGAAAGATTGAAGGCGGGAGGAGAAGGGGATGACAGAGGATGAGATGGCTGGATGGCATTACCAATTCAATGGACATGAGTGAGTTAACTCCGGGAGTTGGTGATGGATAGGGAGATCTGTTGTGTTGCAGTCCATGGGGTTGCAAAGAGTCAGACATGACTGAGCAACTGACTTAGAACTCAAAGTGAAAGGGCTGCTCAGGTACAAGGGTGGACAAAAGAAGGGAGGGTGGCCGGGGTAAAAGCTGGAGGGAGACCAGTTAGAAGACACTGCAGGAGACACTGTACAGGTTAGAGACCCTGGTGGCTCTGCCCAAATGTGGTCATGGAGGGGGCGGGAAGGAGGGCGACACTCGATCCATTTCAGGACCCGCTGATGAACTGGAGGGTAGGGGCGGGAGGAGAGAAAGGGGAAGACATCCAAGAAGATCCTGGAGACTGTGTGCTGAGCTGGAAGTGGGCTTCAGGTTCTGAGAGAGGGAAGCCTGAGCTGAGGGAGGAGCAGATTTTAGGGAGCACAATTGGGGGTTCGGCTTGGGACCCATTAGGACAGAAATGCCAACTGTTATCCAAGTAATTGATTTCCAGTTGGCAGTTAGACATGCAGGAGAGGCCCACCCCTGGAGACAGAAGCCTGACAATGGTCAGAATGTGGAAGGTGCTATTAATGTATTTAAAAGCAGAAAACTAAATGAGCTCACCCGTGAACAGGACAGCAACAGAAAAGAAAGGAAAACCAAGGACAGAGCCCTGCTATCCTCCAAGACGGAGGGGACAGAAGACAAGAGGAACCAGCCGCTGGGGCAGAAGCAGCAAACAGTGGTGTGACTATGACATCGGAAAGTAAACGGATCTCCCTGAACATCTGAATCCTAACATGAGGACTTGGAGATGACCCATCTATCCTGGCTGGTGCCCTGCTGATCCTACACCTGGGCGCCCTGGACACCCCCACAGCATGAGGAGAAGGCTCAAGATGTCAAACCACTGCAGCTGTGCTTCCCCACAGCATCTCCGTGGCCAGCAGCCCCTGCAGCCTCCGCCACCTCCCACGGTTCCCTCCCAGCTGGATTCCCATCACCTCCCTCCCTTCACAACTCACCCACCGCAGTTCTCAGGGAACACACCACAGCTGGAATCAACTTTGGCCATGTTCATAACACAGACCTCTTAAAATCCTGAATTCACTCTGCAAACTTGGCTAACAGAATGCCACTGTGATCATAATAAACTATTAAATGAAAGGCTTTTCATCAGACAGAAAAAAAAAAAAATCTGCTTCTAAGAGATAGTGTTATGTTGTTGTTGTTTGGTCACTAAGTTGTGTCTGACTCTTTGCAACCCCATGGACTGCAGCCTGCCAGGCTCCTCTGTCCATGGGATTTTCCAGGCAAGAATGCTGGAGCGGAGGATTATTCCATTTTGGAAGCATTCCTCACCAGAGGATCCTCCTGACTTAGAAAGAACTCGTGTCTCCTGCATTGGCAGGCAGATGCTCTACCACTGAGACATGAGGGAAGCCCAAGAGTTACTTCTAACCTTACAGTAGTTTAACCAAGAACTGTGAACTCAGGTTCACATGCCATGATCAAAGAAACTGGGGCTACTACTCTATGTAAAACAAACAGCGAAGCTGGAAAGCGCGCGCACACACGCACGCACACACACACACACACACAAAACCTCAGAAAGATACCAATACCATTTCATCTAAAAAGTACATTATTACCCAGAGCTCATGCTTATGAAAATTAAACTCCAAAAACCATTTTAGCCAAAGGCTACACTTTTTATATTTAGAAGGTGATCACACTATTTGAACACACAGTAATCCAGGATTTCTTCTGTGCATTTTCCAAAGTGAAAACAAAGAATATTTATCTAGTTCAGCCGTTAGGGAAAAGGGCCTCAGGTCGAAAGCTTAAGTATCTTTAGTACAGATTTCTGAAAATCCATAAATAATAAAGATCATTTTTCTGGTAGAAGTCAGGTATTAACACATTCACGTTTCTTCATCAGCAAGACTTCCATGTAAAGTGTTTCCGTCAACACCTGTGACCACAAAGGCTTCGCACAACAGAACACAGCCCCATGCTGAGAACATACTGCCTAAGTTTTAGATCAAGTATCCAGATCTAGTATTTAGATCTGAATCTTCTGAATGAAGATTCAGAAGTGCTAGGTGGGACCCGACACGATGCAATTCGTATATTCTATTAAATGTTGCATATTTATTATTCAAAGTCACAACTCTTATGCATACCATTAGCCATTCCAGCCCTCTATTTAAGAGGGAAGAAGGATCAGACTCTCCATCCCACACACGATAATAAAGTTACACAGAAATATTCAAGAATTTCGTGTTTTCCCTCATGATACTCTTATCTTCTATCCACCTCAGTGAGAACATCACTTCACTAGAACTCAACTTATTACTGAAGTTTAGAGCTTACTGTTCAATTCGAGTAGGATCACATTTTAAAAGCATGGAAATGGCAACCCACTCCAGTGTTCTTGCCTGGAGAATCCCAGGGACGGGGGAGCCTGGTGGGCTGCCGTCTATGGGATCGCACAGAGTCGAACACAACTGAAGCGACTTAGCAGCAGCAGCAGAGGTGTCTAAATAGTGAGGAAGATAACTGTTTTCAAAGAGAATTGTCATGAAGTTGTCAAAGGACAATAAGGAATGTAAACGTCTCTAGCTTTTTAAAGATACTGTATATTAAATAAATGTTTAATGATCTCTAAAATCACTTAACAGGAGTCAATAAAGAGTACTGTCTGTCTTACAAAGCCTGCTTGTTACTCAGCTATACCAATTCACAGCTTCCAGATGACATTCACAACAGGAAAAAAAAACCCTGCATTTTTCTAATAAATTATAATAGCCACAGACAGTAATTTTAAAAGCTTTCATTCTCAACACTGAAAAATGAATGGGCAAGTCTTGTTTATTTCTGGGTGCATACTAAATTCTTTTAAGCCATCTTTATACTTTTTTTCAGTAAAAATGGGGCAGGGGGTGGCACTACCAACCCAGAACTGGTATGCTTTGGCCTTTTTTTCTCGCCATTCATCAAACCACAAATCAAGTTCACAGCTAAGATTTCTACAACTTGCTTTGCATCTATGTCCTCTCTCTGAACCATTCCCTCCTGGATTCCCTCTTTCTGCAGACCTCACCCTACTCACCCAATCCCAGATCCCTAGCTCACTGAAGTGCAATGATGGACTACCCTCACCCAGATGGATCTCTCTTATCACGCTGGAGATCACTGTTCATTTGGACTTCTCCCCTGCTGGACTGTAAGCTTCTTGAGAGCAGGACACCTGATTGCTCACCACTGTTTACTGTATCTGGCTCAGTATTTGGCATAGGAGATCCACAGTTGTTCAGGTTCATCAGTGGACAGATGGACGAGGATCAGGGATGGAAAACAGAAGGCAGGACCGAAGGGAGGCTGCTGGCAGGGGGATAAGGAGGAATAACATGAGAAATTAACTCTTCCATCATGGTAAACCTAACAGAAAATCCAGGCACAACCACTAGGCCAGTAACAGTACTGCAGACAGGTGCCCTGAAGAAGGCTCTACTTTACAGCAGCTCAGAAAGGGGTCACCATCTACCTCAAAATGCTTCCAAAGTGGCTAAGGGCAACGCAGGATCAGTGAGCTTATTATGAAGTATTATGCTTGAACATTATATGAAGATAAGAATTAAATAATTACTGATTTTCCTAAGTGGTCTGTAGAAGATATTTAATTATAGACTTATCTCCAAACATATATAATAAACCTTTCGAGGTAAGCCAGAATTTGGGCAATATAATTTATTCTCAGACTTAAAGATGATTTTTAAAACTTATATGCTGTGAAACAGATTCCTCATTTAATTCAATAGATTTTTCAATAAAATAAAAAGTTGCTTTCATACATGAGAAGAGGAAAAAACAGCAACTTACTGATGTTAGTTAAATGAATCATCTGCATCGCTCACTTCAAACACTCCTTACCAGTGCCTAAGGACAAACTAACACTTGCAAATTGAACAATTAGTTGAGACAAAAAGACATACCTTGGCTTCATCAACTACATAATTCGGTCAAAAGAAAGCTTACCTATTACAGTTTCCTACTCATAACGATTAAATAGACACCCAGCCTTCCAGCTTCCTGCTATTAAATCAGGTCCTTTAGGCCACAAATTATGCCACAGAGACATTTAATGCAACAGTAATGCATTAATTTGATTCAGTTTACTGATTCCATGTAAAATCAGCCAAACTTCGGTGGGAAAACAGGGATAAGAGAGTTTTAAAAAATCTGTAACGTCTCTTTCACTTCTAGCATTCAAACAAATGACTACTTCAGAGATGACTTAGGAGCTAAGTCCAAACACATACACTAGCAAGGCATGGGACCCGGGCAAGGAAAACAGTATTACTTTGCAAACTGGCAGTCTCCTGTCTTGGCAGGCGGATTCTTTACCACTGAGCTACCAGAAGTACTTATAGTGACTAATTAAGACACAAATGAATACATATACAGGAGACCTGAAATATTTTATTAAGTCCTCTAATAATCTTACTTCCTTCAGAATGCCAAAGAATTTGGCTCATTTAAGGTATTCATTTTTCAAGAAACGGGTACACAATTACACACTTTACTCAGCTCAAACTTTACAATGAATGTGTTAAACACCATGTTTGACATAACTCTAAGTTACATTCATTGCTGTTTTTAAAAATTGTGGAATATTTTAAGAGCTTTTCATCCATCTTAAAGCTTAAATAAATAGCAAAGAAAAGTGTTAGTCACTCAGCCGTGTCCNGCATCCCAACTTGACGGACATAAGTTTGCGTGAACTCCGGGAGTCGGTGATGGACAGGGAGGCCTGGCGTGCTGCGATTCATGGGGTCGCAAAGAGTTGGACAGGGATAAGCAACTGAACTGAACTGAACTGAAACAGATTTTGGTTAATATCTTAGTTCTTCCTCCACTCTACCAGCAATTTTTACTTTGGAATAACAAACACATGATATCAATATCAGAACCAGGACACTGACGTAGATATTACCTGATAAGTTTAGCCCCATATCACCAGCTTTATATGTACTCATTTGACTTTGTGTTGGTGTGTGTGTATGTGTATTTAGTTCTATGCACTGTTATCATATATGTACAATTGTGTGACTACCACTATAGACAAGATATAGAACAGTTCCATCATAAGTAGCTACAATCACCCCTATCCCTCCATTCATTTCAAACCAACTACTGGCAACCATTAAGCTATTCTCTATCTTTATTCTTTTGTCATTTCAAAATTGCCACATAAATGAAATTATTTACATGATTTACAGTTGATTTTTTAACAACATTGATTTGAACTGCATGAACCTACGTAACACAGACTGTTTTTTTCAGTAATAAATACAACAGTATTATACCATCTGAAGCTAGTCGAATCCACAGTTAAGGAGCTTTTATACAGAAGCTCAGATATGGAGAAACTGGTGTATAGGGAGGTCTGACTATTAGTTATATGTGGATTTTCCAATGTGTAGAAAAACAAGCCTGCTTTATTCAAGAGTCAACTCTATTTGTACTGGTTTTTGGTATATCATTCATATGGTATTGGCCTTATTTTTCATCCAGCAAAATTCCCTTGAAATCTATGCGAGTTGTTCTATCAATAGTTCATTCCTTTACATCACTAAGTAGTATATTTCATGATAGGAATGTATATGATTTTGTTTAACCATTCACATATTGATGGAATTGATGGTTTAAAGTTTTTACTATATGAATAAAGCCACTCTTAATATTCATGTGCATATTTCTGTGCTGTCTTATCTTTGAGCTAAATGATTACGTGTGCAATTGCTGGGTGGTATCATAAGGAAGTGTATATAAATAAGGAACTATAATAGTCTTTCCAAAACTAGATATAACATTATTCATTCCTATCAGTGATATTTAAGTGATTCCTTTTTTCCTGCCTTCTTGATAGCATTTGGTGCTGTCATTATTGTTTGCCTTAGTAGTCTCTATCTTTTAGAGAGTTTTGGTCTACAGCAACATTGAGTGGGTTTTACAAAGATTTTTCATACACACTGTTCTGCACAGGCACAGCCTTCCCTATTATCAATATTCCTCCCCAGAATGGTACATTTTTTCATGTGATGAAGGTACACAGATGTGTCACTGTCACCCTAAGTCCATAATTTACATTAGGGTTCACTGTTGGTGGTGGTAATTCTATGGGCTTCGACANCACAGCCTTCCCTATTATCAATATTCCTCCCCAGAATGGTACATTTTTTCATGTGATGAAGGTACACAGATGTGTCACTGTCACCCTAAGTCCATAATTTACATTAGGGTTCACTGTTGGTGGTGGTAATTCTATGGGCTTCGACAAATGTATACATGTGTAATCACCATTACATGTACCATATAGAATAGTTTCTCTGCCCTAAATATCCTGTGTGCTTCACATATTCCCCTGCTCCCCTCTAATCTCCGGCAACCACTGTTTTTTTACTCTCTTCATGTGTATGTGTTAGTTGCTTAATTGTGTCCAACTCTTTGCAACGCCACAGACTGTAGCCCATCAGGCTTTTCTGTCCACGGAATTCTCCAGGCAGAAATACTGGAGTGGGTTGCCATTTCCTTCTCCAAGGATCTTCCCAAGCCAGGGATTGAACCATTGCAGGCAGATTCTTTACCATCTAAGCCACCAGGGATGTCCTTCTTTTTCCAGAATGTCATATATTTTGAATCATAAACAGTATGTAGCATTTTAAGATTGGCCTCCTTCCCTAAGTAATTTGCATCTAAGTTTACTCCATGTCAATTTATAACTTGATAGCTCATTTGCTGTGAGTAAAGAATTATATTCCATTGGCTGGCTGTACCACAGTTTGTTTATGCACTTACCTAGGGAAAGAGTCTTATTTTCTTCCTAGTTTTGGCAATTATGAATAAAGGAGCTATAAATATCCATGTACAGATTTTTGTAGGGGTAAGTTTCAACTCCTTTGGGTAAACATCAAAAGGTGCCACTTCTGTTTCATATGTTCAGAGTGTGATTAGTTTTGTAAGAAACTACCAAACACTTTAACAAAAGTGTTCCACCATTTTATATTTCCACCAGAAGTGAGAATTCCTGTTGCTTCATACACTTCCTAACATGTGGTGTTGTCAGAGTTCTAAATTTTGACCATTCTAATAGGAATGACAACAGCAATAGGAATGTAGTCCTATCTCATTGTTATCTTAATTTGCAGTTTCCTGATAATATACAATGTAGAGTATCTTTTCAGGTGCTTATTTGATATCACTCTATCTTCTTTGGTGAGGTATTTGTTCAGATATTTGGCCCACTTTTTACTTCAGTTGTTTTTATTTTTAGTTTTGAATTTTAAGTGGTCTTTGTTCATTTTGAAAAATAATTTGCTGTTATTCAGTTCCTAAATTGTGTCCAACTCCCTGCCACCCCATGAACTGCAGCATACCAGGCTTCCATGTCCTTCACTATCTCCTTGAGTTTGCTCAAACTCATGTCTATTGAGTCAGTAATATTATCTAACTATCTCATCCTCTGTCTCCTCCTTTTCCTCTTGCCCTCAATCTATCCCAGGATAAACGTCTTTCGCAATGAGTCAGTTCTTCTCAACAGGTGGCCAAAATATTTGAACTTCAGCTTCAGCATCAGTCATGTATGGATGTGAGAGTTGGACTGTAAAGAAAGCTGAGCACCAAGGAATTGATGCTTTTGAACTGTGGAGTTGGAGAAGACTCTTGAGAGTCCCGTGGTCTGCAAGGAGATCCAACCAGTCCATCCTAAAGGAAATTGGTCCTGAATATTCACTGGAATGACTGATGCTGAAGCTGAAACTCCAATACTTTGACCGTCTCATGCGAAAAGTTGACTCATTAGAAAAGACCCTGATGCTAGGAAAGATTGAAGGCAGGAGGAGAGGGGGACAACA
>SJYV01016857.1:1583852-1594417 GCA_006410875.1 Neotragus pygmaeus | reverse complement strand
CAGAATTAACCTATACAGCTGGAGAAACACCTATGTACTTGGATTTTATGAGTAACTGCAGTGCTGGATATGTTGGAGAAGCACAACTAAGAGTAAACTGAAAAAACAGCACCATCATCCAGTTTTAACACATGCAGCTATCTTCTTAAAACTACTGAAACCTAACTCTGAACGTATGAAGCCTTAAGAATCGGCTTTTGTGAAAAATGTATAAATAATTGAAGATCACTTGCGTTTTAGATCTTTTCCAATTTTCATAATCACTGTAAGTATCCAAGCTTTAAAAAAAACAAAAACAAAAAACCCCTCCTCTACTAGGCCCTTAACAAAAGCTATTTAATGAAACCCCAGTTCAGACACATGCGGAAAGAAAGAAAAAAAAAAACACCTCTAACTGCATAGAAAATATTTATTAGTTTACTTTCCTAATGCATACAACTGCGTCCTTGTCTTCAAAGCTCTGCAGTTCACATCCGTGGGAACAAAAATATCTTCAGAGGCTAGAGAAAGTTAGCTTCCTAGAGGAAAGCAGTGAGAGGAAGAAAACGCACGAAAGAACAAGAATCTCTTCCTTTAAAAAAAAAAAAAAAAAAAGACCTTAAAGTTTCACTTCCAAAAAAGCTGGGAACACCCTGACAGCACAGTTGCAAGTGTTTAGTCCGGAGATTCTCAACCGCACCTATTCTGACTACCTTCAACCAACTACCACTCAAACCTCAGGGCCCACTGCCCCCGACCCCGCCAGGGCAGGAAACATCCCAGGAAACCGGCGACTCCATTTCAAAAACCCCATCCCTCAGCAGCTGGCCTCTCCTCCCATCACACCTACGCCGTGAAATCTCTTGCAAATCAGAAGCAGCAGCCGCGGAGCGAGATCGGCTAGGTCCTCAGCAGACACGCGTGTTACCGGAGAGGAGAGAGCGCGGAGCGCGCGCGTGAAGTTTCCGAGCTCCAGCACGCAGGTTCTCGGCCCCGCGGGCGCCCGGAGCCCCGCGCCGCAGCCGCCGCTCAGATTTCCAGCAATGGCTCCGGGGGCTTGAGCCGGAGCGGCGCGGGGCGGCCACCCGCCCGCCCGATCCAAGCGCTTGGACTGCGATTACCCAGGCAGGTCACGTCGCGAATTACCCGCTCCCGCCTCTCCGCCTCCCCCGCGCTACCCGCTCGAACCCCCGGGGCCTGCCCAGAACTTTCCCAACGAGCAGGCGCCTGGGCACCTACCACCCATCCCGGGGATCTCTTTCTCCCCATTCAGTTCCCAGGCGCCGGCGGGGCACGATCCTGGGCTGGACGCACCCCCGCCGAGCCGGGTGGAAGCCCTCCAACCCCGCAGCAGCAAGGTGCCCGACCGACCGGCCGGCGATGGCACCGCGAGCGCCGCCGCGCTTCTCGCCCACAGTCCCCAGGTCCCTTCTGGCCTCTTTCCAACTTACAGCAAAGTTGGCCCCAAGTGGCCGCCACAGAGTTCTCGGGGGCGCGCGCCTCGCCGCCTCAGCGCGCCCCCGGGCGGGGTCCGGGTCGGCCGGGCGCCTGGCTGCGGCCGCCGCGCCTCATCGTGTCCCCGCGACCAGCTCGCCCGCGCTCTCCGCGCGCCCCTGTTCCAAGGCAGCGCCCGGCGGCCCGCGCGCGAGCCCCGCTCTCCCAGGCCGCCGGGCGCAGACCCCCGCGCGGCTCACGCACCCGGCGCGGGGGATATCCCTCCGCTCCCGGCCACGCCCGCTCGCGCCGGCGCTCGTTTCTCCCGCGCTGAAACTCTCGACCCTACTTTCCCCGGGGCTGCCGGACATCCATCCCCAAGCCCGCCGGGCCCCCGGGGCCGCGAAGCCTGACCAAGGGGTCAGGAAGCTCCCGGCCGCTACAGTGACCAGCTCCTTGCCAACAGATCAGTGAATGCCCAGGAAGATCTAGCGACACCGCGAGGAGAGAACAAATCGCTCTAGCGCTGAGGTTAGTTATGGCCAGCACAGATTTGTGCAAGNGCCGCGAAGCCTGACCAAGGGGTCAGGAAGCTCCCGGCCGCTACAGTGACCAGCTCCTTGCCAACAGATCAGTGAATGCCCAGGAAGATCTAGCGACACCGCGAGGAGAGAACAAATCGCTCTAGCGCTGAGGTTAGTTATGGCCAGCACAGATTTGTGCAAGGAATTAATATGGAATGTTCCCTGCTAGGAGAGGGGAAACATTAGCTTAGCTCCAAAAAAAAAAAAAAAGTCAGCTATGGGTTTAAAGAAAAAGCTTTCCACGCCTCCTCCCCCCCTTCCGCCCCCCCTTTAGAGTTCCGAGTACCTTGAGGGAATTCCTAAATCTGCATTTGAATGCTGTGGTTGCAGGTCTGCCGTAGCTCGGCGGAATCGAGTCTTTAAAAAGGTCTGAAAAGGAATGCAGTTTGATGGGAATCTACTTCCTTCTTCAATCTACACTGAAACCCCGGGAAAGTGAAAACGCTTCCTCCGCGACCTCCTTGTGCAGAGGTTAGACCGCGGAACCTCCCAGGCCCGGGTTACAAACCCCAAGGCCGGCCTCCTCCGGCGCACGCCCCCGGATCCCCAGGGCTGCGGGGACAAAAGGCAGCTCGTGCCGCCTCGTGCTCTTTCCCACCCGGAGAGTACACCCCGCAAAGCGTGGACGCAGTATAACGTGAAACTCCAGGTTCTTTAGGGAAAGGGGGAAACCTCGGAGAACCACACCCCCCCACCCACCTCCGGGAGCCCGAGCGCGCAGTCGGGGTATCCCGGGGCTGTGAGCCCATCCTCGGCGTGGGCAAAGCTCCAGGCGCCGGCTCAGCGCAGCCCGGAATGCTCCCGGGCGTAGAGAAACAGCCTAGGGAAAAGGGCGGACGTGACCTCGGAAAGTTTGTGGAGTTAGAATACGTTAACACTGTGAGGACAAAGAGAGATGATTTCCCCAGAACCGGTGGAGGGGGCTGCTGGAGGAACTACCAGGCCGACGGGGGCGAGGGGAGTCTAGGGTTAAAGAGGGAACTGCCTTAGTTCAAAGTTAATGCAGCCTACTCTTAAGCCATCTCAAAGACGGTGATTAGAAAAAAAAAAGTGTCTACCAGGTCGTCGCTGGGAAGGAGAAATCACGCCTGCAGAATGAGTGTGCTGATTCGCGGCACCAAGAGTATGTATTCCCGGCGTATTATTTAGAATACACACAAATTCACACATCCAACAGACAGCATCATCCAAACATTTGGCTACGGCCATAACTGCGCAAAGCGCTCCCGGGGTTACAAGTCAGTTTCATACATGAAACCCCTAGGAAGTAGGTGACCTAATCTCCAAGCTCAATTCGTTGGTGCCCCGGGCCGAATTCTAACTCTAAACGAAACATAGCCACACGCGAACGCCAACAGCTTGTAGGGGCAGTATGCGGGGTTGGGGGATAGGAGGGGGTGAGTAAAAAAGGCTAAAAAGACACCATCCCATAACATACAATCGCAAGATTTTGAAATGGCGCAAAAGAATTCCTGGAGAAAAATTACTATTCATTAATAAATAACGCATACTCGAACTAAAACATCTGTTGGGGAATCCCGATTTGCCGGCCAGGTCCACTGAGAAACCTAATTGCCTGGAAGAAGTCGCACTTCGTCGCCAGAGGAACAGCCAAGAGCCAGAGATGTAGATTTCAGGAGTCCCGTGCAGCCACGTTTTTAACTGATCCTTTAACCCCAAAGGAACGAAAAGGAGGTGCCTTTTGGCTACCCGCTAATTAACCTTCACATGAACAAGAGATGGAGTTCAAGCTCCACGTCTGTCCTCTCAATAGTCAGTCCTCCCTAACCCAGTACCCATAGGTCTTGGGACATTAGGGGATGGGGGGTGGGTTCCCAAAAATCAAAAAAAAATTATTTTTTCTGCCAGCACCGCTTCTGTATCCAGTTCACCCAAGCTGGTATTTGTAAATTAAGACACAGAAAGGGCCGGAGTGGGTGGTAAGGGAAGGCTGGGGTGACGGCCAGGGACCTCACGCCCACGTTCAAGGAGCACCCGGCAGGTCCAAGTTCGCGGTCCGCGCGGAACCCCGCAGGGAGCGCGCGCTTCGCCGGGTGTCCGAACTAGAGGGCGCTGCGCCACTGCGGATCACGCGGCACCGAGGCGCCCTCCCCGGGCACCATTTCTATAATAAGTTACATTCGAAATAATGCACAAACGGCGTGGCTTTTCAAGTTCTTTTGAACAGTGCTCTGCAAGTATTTCACGAATTCCAAAACCTGTGCACAATGATCTTTGATTCCCGAGCAAAGCACAGCCTTTGGGGGTGGTGGGGGCTGGTAGGGTGCTGTTCCCGAAGCAGAAAGCCGGTAGGATGCACACGCTTCCCCGTACTAGTCAAGCACCCTCACATTATTTCATTTCTGTTTAAACTTAAAAAGACAGAAAGGCTTGCACGAAAGAAGGAACTCACCCGTTCCAGCCGAGTCCTCGGGGCCCGGCTTTAAAGTGCCGACAGCTCCGTAATCCCCACGCTATCTGGATGTTTGTTAGAAGCCGTGTCTGAAGTACCAACTTTGCTTCTTCCCTGCGATCTTCACCATGTCCCCAGCGAGGGTGCGATCCGCCCGCGCCGCCCAGGTGGCCGCATCTCCGGAGGCTTACCGTCCTGGGGGAAAAAACTTGAGCAGCGAAAAAGGAGGCGAGTGCGCGAGGGCCGGGGAGAAACCAAGTTTGTTAGGACTTGTCTGGGCAGCCGAGCCGCGGAGTTTGGGAGTTGCGGCCGGGAACTGCGGCGGATTGCTGCCTCTCTCCGAGCTCCTCCCTCCCTCCCGGAGGCCGCGGGGGAGGGGTGGTGACGTCAGCGCCCCGCCTCGCCCCCCGCCCCGCGCCCCGGACCCGGGTGCTCCCGCGGGGTCCGCCTCCCGGACAGTAGCGGCGGCGAGCGGACAGGCTGNTCTCCGAGCTCCTCCCTCCCTCCCGGAGGCCGCGGGGGAG
The DNA here is from genome assembly GCA_006410875.1 of Neotragus pygmaeus. Taxonomy (NCBI): domain Eukaryota; kingdom Metazoa; phylum Chordata; class Mammalia; order Artiodactyla; family Bovidae; genus Neotragus; species Neotragus pygmaeus. The sequence goes on along the minus strand of SJYV01016857.1, from coordinate 1,589,483 downwards.
GGGTGGTGACGTCAGCGCCCCGCCTCGCCCCCCGCCCCGCGCCCCGGACCCGGGTGCTCCCGCGGGGTCCGCCTCCCGGACAGTAGCGGCGGCGAGCGGACAGGCTGGGCCGGCCTCCCTGCCGCAGCGATGTCTTGTGGTCCCGACGGCTGAGCGGCCGCCCTTCTCCACCGCTCTGCGTCTCCCCTGGCGCCGCCGAGCCCCGGCACCTGAGCGGCCCCGCGGCGCGCACCTCTCCGGCGGGCTTCCTCGCCGGCCTCCTCCGCCCGCGTTTCCCACGCCTCGAACTGCAGGTGATGCTCTTCCCCTTCTGCCGCTGAGATTTCGTCGCGACGTGTCGCCTGCCCGGTTTTTTTCTTCTTCTTCTTTTTTTGCAGGGCGGAAGCCCGAACAGCCTCTGCAGACTGGCCTGGACGACTTGTACTTTTCTTGCAGCCCTCCAACTTCAGGATGTGATCTGTTTCAAATACTTCTCGGGCTCTAGCGCTGTTTGTGGTCTGTGCGTTGAAAATCACGGAGCCATATTTTAACGTGCAGATCCTTTCCAAAGGCGCCTCCGTTTTTAGACCGTACTCTGAAGCATCCGAGGANGGAACGGGTTCTGTTAATACCTTTTGCAGCCATTGGTGTATATCTAGTGGTCAGTTTAGCTCGTGTTATCTTTGAAAGGCAAAGAGCAAAACCCCTAGGCCACAGCAAGCAAGGCAAAGACTTAAACAGTTAAGAGGAAAGGCGATTAAATGTGGGCGCGTTGGGTGAACTTAGCCTTAAGGAACTCATATAACTTCTCTACATTTCAGTTCCCTCGTCTTGATAAGGGCATGTTATCTGTTTCACATTGTAAAACTGAATTCTTGTGTTTTTCCACTTAAAAATGTTTATTGAATGTCATTTATTTGCCAGGGAAGCAGCATTCAAGCAGGCAACCCTTTTCCTCAGCGTCATAAAAAGTGTCTTGTAAGCACATAGTAGAGGTTTCCCTGGTAGCTCAGCTGGTAAAGAATCCTCTCAAAATGCAGGGGACCTGGGTTCTATCCCTGGGTTGGGAAGATCCCCAGGAGGAGGGCATGGCAACCCACTCCAGTATTCTTGCCTGGAGAATTCCATGGACAGACGAGCCTGAAGGGCTACAGTCCGTTGGGTCGAAAAGATTCAGACTTGACTGAGCGACTAAGCACAAGCACTTAGGAGTTCATCAATAGTCGTTTTCTTTCCCTCCGTGGTTCTTTGCAATGACTCAGGTTTCTCCTCTATACAATTAGGATGAGTTAAAAGGAGGTTTTAAATTATCGATATGGGAGGGAAAGAAGGGCACCATGAGTCTGCAGACCCAGGGGCACCCAGAAGGTGCCAGATTTCCGAGGAAGGAGGAGGAAATCAAAGGACAATTGACTTGAAAGGCCAGCCCATCAGTGCAGAGGACATACCTCTCCTGCTTCACCGTTTCATCTACACAGGCTCGCTCCTTTTATGTCAATAGTTGGCATTAGAAATTGACAAGTATTTTATGAGTAATACACATACATTTGCCCCAGATGCTGCTGTGCAAGGCAACTTGGTTTGCTCTGCTCACCTTGGCGTTATCATAGGTAAAGAAACATTTTCCAATAGAAAAAAAAAATGGAATTTATATATAAAATCAATGGCGTTAATTGAAATAGATACTTTTGAAAACAAACAAACAGTGAGGAAAGCAGAAACTTTTTTAAAAACTACGCTGGGCTTCCCTACCGGTCCAGTGGTTAAGACTCCGTGCTTCCACTGCAGTGGGCATGGGTTCCACCCCTAGTCAGGGAACTAAGATCCCACAGGCGGAGCAGTGCAACCAAAAAATAAATAAAAATAAAGACCACCTCCGGACTTACACAGACCAATACCACTAGCCACAAGTGGCTGAGTAAATTAAAGTCCAATTCAGTGGTGTCACTAGCCACACTTCAGTTACTCAATATCCACTTGTGGCTAATAGCAGCTGTATTATTTAGGACCAATGAAAGAACATTTTTTATCATGAAAGGATTTTGTTGGACAATGTTGTTACAGACTTTGCTATTGTTTTTGGAAGGCTACATCAAGCATTATAATTTTGATACATTCAACACTGAGTCACTTCCAAAGCCTTAAAAAACACACACACACAAAAAACAACTATCAAAGAAAGATTCACTCATGTCCCAGATTTTATCACATTACCAACAGTATGCTAAGTGAAATCATAAAGGATTTGAACTTTAAGGACTTAGGTGTGTTTGGTGATTAAGAAATATTAACATGGCCTTTTCATTTGTCTCCAACTATTGCTGAGTAGGAAAACCAGGGGGAGTCACTCAGTTTAAAGTAGGAAAGAATTCTAAGACATTTTAAAAATAGTCCTAGGGTGACATAATTGTAGGAAAGCTGACTGATTTCTGTCATCCCACCCTCTCTGCTCCTTTTCACTGCTTTCTCATCTACACTCTCTTCCCCGCTACACTTCTGAAGGTGAGGCATATTTTATCCTTTGCTTTCAGATACAGCTCTCCCTCTGGAGAGACGAGGCATAGCCATTGCACTCTGCAAGGGAGCCACTCGAACAGACAGCTAGTCCAACCGATAAGAATCAGTAGTAGTTAACTAGGGGTATGTCTATGTTCATCTTTTGGTCCCTTCCAAGTCCATTATAACAAGGGCTTTCTTAGAGCTAAACCTTAGTCGTAAAATTGTATTCTAATGACGAAATTCCAGATGCCAGCCCCAATATTCCAGGTGGTGTGGGACATTTGGGAGTGTTACACTAGATGGCTAACTACTAAAAACAAACAAAACCATTTACCTTCATGTCAGGCATAAATACTATAGTAGAAAAGGCTTGTTTGGACCTTCTGTCCCTACAGATATGAGATCAACCTCCCCATGTGGCTTGGGAACAGATTCTGCTGGATATGTACCATCCAAAGCTTGTGACTCTTTCCCAGCTCAGTGACTGAAAGATTCCAAGTCTACCTTTTTGAACAGTAAGCAATGAATCATGCACAAACTGTTGAAATACTTTCTCAATAGAGGCAGTAAAAAGAACATTAGATCCAAGGTCAATAAATCTGGTTTGAGTCTTGTCTTTGCCACATGAAATCTAATGTACTTTTCATTACTGAATTTTGGGAGTCTTGCTTTCCTTCATAAACATGCATTTTAAAGTGATCTTAAAAACAAAAACCCACCCCACCTGTTGTGAGAGACACAGTAAGATTGAAGATAACAACTACAATATCATTATTCTCAAATTTACCCACTTTCTCTCCCTACCACTCCCTCTCTGCTATGAGGCTTTATAGAACCAACAGTAATAAGTAACACTGACTTAATGCCAATTATAGCATGAACTCTGTTCCAGCTTGTATATATGTATCATTTCATGTAGTTCTTACAAAATTCTGTAGGATATTAGCAATTAATAACCTACCTCCTCTTTCCAGATGAAATAGTGAGGTTGAGGTAGATTGGATAACTCATGCTGGGTCATGTTTTGGACTGAAACTCAAGGCTGACTGTCTTCATAGCTAACACACTTGTCAACATAACACCCCCAGCTCCTTACACCCTACTCCTTGTTTGTGCGCTTTGTGAACCAAGGACTTTGTCAGCAATGTTGTTTAAGAAGCAACCTAAGAGGAGAACAAAAAACTCACATGATAATTGAAGAAAGATGTTCCTTTGACCAGTTGTACCAAATATGGACAAAAAAATTGTTTAAAAGAGGGTCCTTTAACCACCGAGCGAGCATACCATTGATTTGGTCTCATAATAGATACGTAATACATCCATTATTTGTTTGGCTCACCTATTTTCCTAGGTAGATATGCCAATTCTGGATCACATTTCTTTGCAATCTGAAATCATTTCAGACTTTAACTTGTTTGGTCTGAGCAGAAAAAATATATATACTAATGATTCTTACTAAATTCTGACAAGGATTATCTCATAGGATTTTCATGATCAGCATTTCAGTTTATATTCTGCCTTTTGTTTTCCTGGTCTGGAACCACTAGGGTTTCTTTCTCCAATTCTCCTTTCCATTTTTAATTTATGCTTTTCCATATCTACACTTTTTTTTTTTTTTTTTTACTACCAAGATCTTTTTTTCTGGTAATATATTTTGGTGATAAAAACTAACCTGATATAGAGTCTAAAAGGTTCCCATTTGGGAAACAAGAATTGTGATGGTTCACCAACATCCTTTCTCTAACAGATGATCTTTTAAAGCCCATTGTGGTGGTTCTGTACTCTTTGTCATGAGCAATAGACCAGTTGTAGCCAATGAGATATCCGGAAGCATCCAGGATGTTTACTGGAGGCCACTGGGGAAAAAACAATTCCTCCCTCCTAAAAGAGAGCTTCAAGACACATCATGTATCCTATGGATGTTGTCCGATTACGATGCCATGCCTGGGACTGCTACTATCATATTACTTGCTGAGGATGAAGCCTAAACTATCTCCAAAGGCCATCCCAACTCAACACTTCTTTGTGTGAGAGAGCATACATTTTCATCTTACTTAAGCTGGATTATGTCAGGATTTGGCTTACTTTTACCTGACATCATCTCCCGCAGCTAGCCTTTAAATGCACTAGGCCTTATTTGAAAGAAAAGATAAATGGATGGACCTCCTTAACTCATTGGTCAGTAGGAATTGAGACTGACTCTAATGACAAATGAAAGGACACTTGGAGTCCTTAATAATGAAAAAAGTTTTTAGAAGAAGCATGATTCAGTCTTGCAAATTGCCCATTTTTCTACCATAATAAAGACAAAAAATTGAAAGTTTATTTGTTCAACAAAAAGATTTTTCTTTATTCCTACTGTTCTTTCCTCTCAAGTATCCAAAAATATTTCTAGAATATTTTCCAGTATCTTTGTTATCCAGAAATAATTTCTTAGAATCGACAGTGAATGTTAACCAAACTTTGATTTCAAATAATTATCAAAGGGTAAAGCAGTCAGCTGGAATACCCACAGCCAGTAAATCCATGACATTTGGAATTTTAATCTACTTGTAGCCCTGACTGCCAATATTGAATGTCAAGCCAAAAAGTGAAATCAGTTGAGATTCACCATAGCCCACTTTTTCTACACTTTGCCCTTGATTTGAATTAGCATTATTAAAAATTTTTTAAATTAAGATGTGCTATCGTTGGAGGTAAGATGCTGTGTAAACTAAGTCAGCTTTGTTTGTTTTGTATATTTTGGAAGGGAGGCAGTTTACCCCTGGCCCTTTCCTGAGCAATAATTTGTAGACAGTCTATTCTGTGTGGTTAGGTGTGGGAGAGGAATCTTCCTCTTACTTCTTTCTCTCCACTTGCTATCTGCAGAGGCACTGAAAAAATTTTTTTTCATGACACTTGTTTGACACTAAGACAGACTTTAATCAGGACCATTGTGATGGGTATGGGGTCAACAGAGATGGCATTTTTGCAACAGGAAAGAGAAATAACTTCAGATGCAGCAAGGAAAGCTGAGAATTTTTATTCAAGGAGCAAGGTGGGGGTCAGTGGATGGAAAATTACTAACAGGAGACTATCAGGGGCAAAGGGGAATTCTGGATAAGCCGACCTGACAGGCTTCTTGCTGAAGGCAGGCCAGGGTGATCAGATATT
>SJYV01016857.1:1512175-1581830 GCA_006410875.1 Neotragus pygmaeus | reverse complement strand
TGGGGGTGGGGGGAGTGGTGAAAGAAAGGGTTTCCCAAGTGGCACTAGTGGTAAAGAAGCCCCCTGCCAATGCAGAAGACATAAGAGATGCTGATTCAATTCCTGGGTCAGGAAGATCCCCTGGAGGAGGGCATGGCAACCCAGTATTCTTGCCTGGAGAATCCCCATGGACAGAGGAGCATAGTAGGCTACAGTCCACAGGGTTGCAGAGAGTAGAACATGACTGAAGTGACTCAGCACGGAGCTTGGTGAGAGAAAAGGAAATTTGTCAGATAACGAGGGTGGAGCATTCTGGCTAAACCAACTTCACAGGCCTGTTGCTACAACTGGGCCATACAGGACCGACAAAGATGGACATCAAGGTCAAAGGGCTAAGAGGAGCCAATCTAGAGTTTGGTCAGGACAGAGTGCTTGTCAGGAGCAGGCTCCTTCTGTTCTTTCTACTCTCCTGTTATTGTCTTCTTTTTTTTTTCCTGAGAAAGCAGAGGAGCAATTGTTACTAAGACCCCCCGAATCTCAGCTGTAGTATTTGCAGGCTGATGATATTAATCTGTGTCATTGGTTTATTAAAAAAAAAAAAGTCAAAATTTTTAAGGAAGTTGAGGTAGCATCTTGATGGGTGAAGCCAGAGTACTGTGGAAGAAAGGAGTAGAAAGTCAGAGGTTGTGTGTGTGCGTGCTCAGTCATGTCCAACTCTGCAACGCCATGGACTGCAGTCTGCCAGGCTCCTCTGTCCATGAGATTCTTCAGGCGAGAATACCTGAGTGGGATGCCATCTCTTACTCCAGGGGAGTTTCCTAACCCAGGAAACTCCTGCATCTCCTGCATTGGCAGGCGGGTTCTTTACCACTGCACCACCTGAGAATTCTTTTAGATGCATGTTCTTCTCTAATGTTCTCTCAGGTTTATCAGCTGTGTGAGTTTGACACATTCCCAAGTGTCTTAAAGAGCAACATGGTTGGCTGAATTCTAAGATGGGCTGGATGATCGCCAGCTTTTGACATTCACTCCTGTGTGTGATCTCCTCCCATATCTTGCCAACCAGGGTCTGTGTAACAGTAGGATAAGCCAGAAGTGATGGTGTGTCACCTCGGAGATCAGGTTATAAAAGACAATGCTTTCCCTTCCTTCCCTCCCCTGCCTCCTCCGTCTCTCTCTCCGTCTCGTATTTACTCTGGAGCAAGTCGAAAGGCCACAGGAAAAAGGAACTGAAGGCTTCTTCCAACAGCCACCTGGCCCCAGCTTCAGCACGTATCTGATTGCGGCCTCATGAGGGACCCTGAGCCAGATTACCCAGCCAAGCTGCTCCCAGATTACCGATCTCAGAAACGCCACGAGGTAATAAATGTTTGCTTTTTTCAGTTGCTAAGTTTGGGGGGAATGTGTTACTCAACAGTAGATAAAGACACTTTGAATGATGCCTTTCCACCAATTATAGAGTGAGCACTCAGTATAAAGCATGGACCGGAAAGCACTTAATAAACTTTAAAGTATGACATAAATTTAGATGTGAATATGAATAGAGTGGAAGAAAGCGTCTAGAAAAGCTCTCTCCAGAGGAAATGTATGTGAAGATGGACATGTGTTATCTTTGTTGTCTTGAATGGTACTATGGAGTGCTGAACAAATGGCTAGTGCAAAATGCGGAGCTGAACGTTTTATTATAATTCATGTAAATGGAAACCGTCATAGGTGGCCAATGGTACTGTTTTGGCCAGAACAGGTGTGGACAGGTTTCTAAACCCGCAAATGACTATTCCCAAACAGTCAGAATACAGTACAGGAAAATCTGGGTCATGTTTTCTTCTCCAACAATGACTTTTCTAAAGGAGAACTGTGTTTTTTGTGAGATCCGGAGATTATGAATTGACTTCAGTTAAGCAATCATTTCCTTCCTTGTGTAGAAAAAGGGCAATGGTGAAATAAATGCATTTAGTGAGACTGGGTTTTCTGAGATCTCAGGTAGCTTTACTTTTGTGTATACATGTGAAATTTATTAGACATGAAATTATGGATTCAGTTGTCCCACACAGTTGACTAATTTTCATGATTGATGGAGGAGACATGCAGTGAACCACCTGGGCCCACAGTTTCCCAGAATGTACAGGGCACTGCTGATTCATCCACCTGGCGGGTGAGTGAGAGTTAATAACCTGGGTGTTTCTTGGCACCAATTTATTCAGTGATGTCATTTGGTAAATATGTAACCCCAAGTTCAAAGCAGCTACTCTAAGTTACTTGCAATGATAGTTAAACCTGGCTAAAGATAGACTTCGGTGTGTATAAAATTGTATCAGTTAAGGTTTGCAGGATGTCATGTAGATTATGCTGTTAGTTGAGTAGGAATGTTGAACTGGATTTTATTATTCTTTCTAAATGATATATGACTGTCACTTAAATATTGGTGCTATCGTTAAGCGCCTATATCACATCAGATTATGTCTTTCATCCTCGAGCTTGTAGTCATTTTATCCTAAGATAACTACTGTGGCTCTAGACATGGATCAAGACAGGATGAGGGGGAATTGGTTATCCATTATTCATGAAAAAAAGTAAAATTGGATCCTCATCTCATATACTGTGAACAAAATTTTTCTCTTGATGAATGAAAGATGTACAGCTATAAGAACAATGGTCAAGATATTTAGAAGAAGATATAAGAAAATTTATTTGCGGCCACAGAAGAGTTTACTTCATAGGACATAAAATGTTCTAACCATAAAAGAAAAGATGGCAAATTCAATTACATAAAAACTAAGAACCTCTGTTTATCAAGACACCATACTAAAAAGTAAATATGTAAGTCACAGATTGAGAGAATACTTGTTTAGCAAATAGACATAAAATGGATATCTTTAATGTAAAGAAGTTTTACAAATCAATAAGAAAAAGGCTTAATAGGAAAATAGGAAAGATTTAATAGATAATTGGGAGAAAAAACATGAACCTGTGTTTTACAAAGTATGAATGGTAATTATTTTTGTCATGAGTTAAACTGTGCCTCAACTACATGTCCTGATCCTTAAATAAGGTCCATGTCCTAATTCTTAAAACCTGTGAATTTGACGTTTTTGGAAAAGGTTTTTGCAGAAATAATTAAGAATCTCATGATAAGATCATCCTAAATTATTCAGGTGGCTCAGTGGTAAACAATCTGCCTGAAAACGCAGGAGACACAGGTTTGTCCCTAAGTCAGGAAGATCTTCTGAAGAAGGAAATGACAGCCGCTCCAGTATTCCTGCCTGGAAAATGCCATGGACAGAGGAGCCTGGCGGGCTATAGTCCATGGGGTCGCAAAGAGTCAGACGTGACTTAGCAACTAAACAACAAATTATCCAGGTAGGTCCTAAATCCAACGACAAGCATCTTTATGAGAGTCATTCAGGTGAGAGACACATGGAGCTAAAAGGCCATATGAAGGCAAAGAAAGAGATTTGATTGGAGTTATTTAGCCACAAGCCAAGGAAGGCTTGACACTACCAGAAAAGGGAAGATGCAAGAAAGGTTCTTCCTGAGAGCTTTCAGAAGGAGCGCAGCTCTGGCTGTGCTTTCATGTTGGTTTCTGGCTCCCAGAACTGGGAGGGAAAACATTTCTGTTGTTTCAAGTCACCCAGTGTATGGAAATTTGCTACAGCAGCCCTAAGAAGCTGCTATGATACATAAGAAGAAATACTTTCACTAGTGATTAGACAAACAACTTAAAACCTCATGTAATACGCTATACACAAACTATACTGGCAAAAATTAAGGTGACTGATCACATCAGAGGTGGTAAAGATGTGGCTCAATGCAAACTCTTATGCCATACTGGTAGGGTTGTAAATTGGTGCAGTTACTTTGGAAAACAAGTGCATAATGCCCTGTGAAAATGAATATGTATTCTATAATCCAGCAATTCTCTGACTAGGTTCAGTACACTCCAGAGGGACCCCAAAACATGTAGGAGACATCTACAAGAAAACTCACTGCCACTTTGTTCATAAAAACAAAAACCAGAAAAGACACAAATGTCTAGCTACAGGGAAATGAATAATTTGAAGCATCCTCACATTATAAATTTACACAGGAAAAATGAATATACAATTGTTACATGTAACAATATAAAAATTTTTTAAAAATATAATATGGAATAAGGAATAGAAGCTTCCAAGGTTTGCTCAGAGTCCAGCAAAAATAAACAGTTTNATTTGAAGCATCCTCACATTATAAATTTACACAGGAAAAATGAATATACAATTGTTACATGTAACAATATAAAAATTTTTTAAAAATATAATATGGAATAAGGAATAGAAGCTTCCAAGGTTTGCTCAGAGTCCAGCAAAAATAAACAGTTTGCTGCTTATGGACGTCTACATAAGAGGTAGCATATGCATTTTTTTTTAATTTAAAGATGGTGTTTACTTGGGGGAAGAGGAAACTGATGATGGGAAAAGAGGTGTATGCTGGTCCAGGAATACTCTGGTTTTGAGATGTGGAATGGATCCCTAATTGTATCCATTTTGTGTGTATTAACTAAAAAGGTTACATATGTTTTTTTCTAAGATTATTAAAAATATTTAGTATCAAAACAAAAAGTAAAGAAGAATGCTATAATAACAAGGGCTACACAGAGATCATCTATAATCTAAAGCTGCCAGTATGTCTGCTGAGTATCCTTTTGACAGGTACCTGAAGAGATGGAAGAATGGATATAACCTCCCACATTAGTCACTCAGTCGTGTCTGACTTTGCAACGCCATGTTCTGTAGCCCTCTATCCATGGGATTCTCCAGGCAAGAACACTGGAGTGGGTTGCCATTCCGTTCTCTAGAGGATCTTCCTTAGGGAGCAAACCCATGTCTCCCACATTGCAGGCAGATTCTTTACCATCTGAGACACCAGGGAAGCCCATAACTTCACATATAGAAATGGAAAGAGATAAAATAACCCCCCTGCATATATGTTAAAGTGAGAATAGTTGTTACAGCAGGTAGAAGAAAAATGGGCCATTGATCAGAGGAAAGGAGAAAAGACTGCTGCTGCTGCTGCTAAGTCACTTCAGTCGTGTCCGACTCTGTGCGACCCCGACTCTGTTCGACCCCATAGACAGCAGCCCACCAGGCTCCCCCGTTCCTGGGATTCTCCAGGCAAGAACACTGGAGTGGGTTGCCATTTCCTTCTCCAATGCATGAAATTGAAAAGTGAAAGTGAAGTTGCTCTGTCGTGTCCGACTCTTCGTGACCCCATGGATTGTACAGCCTACCAGGCTCCTCCGTCCATGGGATTTTCCAGGCAAGAGTACTGGAGTGGGGTGCCATCGCCTTCTCTGGGAGATAAAAGACTACTCAGATGAAATTCGTATACATCTGTAAAGCTTTCCCAGATACTTTACTCTCTCAGGTGAAGTCCTGAGTCATGCTTTGGGTAAGGACGACAGTGGCCTGAAGAGGGCAATGCTGCCAGATATTCTGAGAGAAAAGATAAAAGTGTCAGAGCGTACAGCTAGGATACCTCCTTGGGCCTTGTGGCTAGCGTGCATATGGAGGTAACCTCACAACCTGCGTTGTGTCAGCTATTCTAAATGACTGTGTGTGAAGGTGGGCCGAGTTCAATCTTGTACATGGATGCTTAGGTCTTCATTGCAAAACCCCAGGGCCTAACAAGGTTTTCACTTCTTGGCTGTCAGGAATTATCCTTTCTGAAGCGTGCCATCTGTTTCCAGTTGAGACCCTAACTGATACAAGCAGGCCTATTAATTATCTCTCTCAAACCAGCTGTTGGCAATCCTAGGAGTGGTTTCCTGGCAGCTATTACCCTACACTATTTGCCTGGATTCCATGTAAACAAAGGTGTCAGTATAAAGCTGTGATTCTCAAAGTGCTGTCTCAGACGAGCCTCACCAGGCTGGGAACTTGCTAGAAATGCAAAGACTGCCCCACCCAAGGCCTGCTGCTGCTGCTAAATCACTTCAGTCGTGTCTGACTCTGTGCGACCCCACTCAGTCCGAAACTCTGGAGGTGGGCACAGTAACCCGCTTCATGCACCCCTGCAGGGACTGCCCTGGTGGCGTAGCGGATAAGAATCTGCCTGTCAATGCAGGGGACATGGGTTTGATCCCTGGTCTGGGAAGATTCCTCATAACCTGGAGCAAGTAAGCCTGTGTGCTACAGCTACTGACGCCTGCATGCTCTGGGCTTCACAGGCTACAACTAATGAGCCCCTGAAGCCTGTGCACCCTAGATCCTGTGCTCCCCAGCAAGAGAAGCCACCTCAACAAGGAGCCCGTGAGCCACAACTAGAGAGTAGCCCCAGCTCTCTGCAACTAGAGAAAGTCCGCGTTCAGCAATGAAGATCCAGAGCAGCCAAAAATGAATAAATAAAGCAGTGTATGCATGTTAAAAAAAAAAGGCAAAAATTAAAAAAAAAGAAACCTTGTAGGTGATTCTATATGTGTTAAACCATGAGGCCCATTAGCATGAGGAATTCTCAGTGAACACTGAAGCATCTCAAAGACAATATTTTATGTTCAAAAGAAAAATTGTAGCTCCTTACGATGTACAGCATGATGCTTTGAGATGCGTATACATAGTAAAATGATTACTACAGTCAAGGTAATTAACATCTCCATGTCCTCACAGAATAACTATCTTTTGTATGTGTCTGGTAAGAGCCCATCTGAGGATCTAAGTGAAGTCGCTCAGTCGTGTCTGACTCTTTGCAGCCTCATGGACTATAGCCTACCAGGCTCTTCCGTCCATGGAATTTTCCAGGCAAGAGTACTGGAGTGGGTTGCCATTTTCTTCTCCAGATACTAGGATCTAGGCTGTTAGCAAATTTTTAGTCTACAGTACAGAACTATTCACTGTAGACACCACGGTGTATATAAGTTCTTGAGAACTTCTTCATCCTACATAACTGAGACTTGGACCTTTATCTCATAGGATGAATAGCTCCCCATTCCTCCCACCTCCCCACTCCTGAAAACCATCATTCTATCCATACTGTCTGGTTCTATAACTTTGACTTGTCTAGCTTCCATGTATAAGTGAGATCATGCAGTATTTTTCTTTCTGTGTCAGACTAATTTTGCTTAGCATAATGTCCTCTGGGTCCATCTATTTGTTACAAATGCCAGGATCTCCTTTTAAAGGCTGAGTTGAGTTCAGTTCAATAGCTCAGTCATGTCTGAGTCTTGGCGACCCCATAGACTGCAGCACACCAGGCTTCCCTGTCCATCGCCAACTCCCGGAATTTACCCAAACTCCTGTCCATTGAGTCAGTGATGCCATGCAACCATCTCATCCTCTGTCGTCTCCTTCTCCTCCTGCCTTCAATCTTTCCCAGCATCAGGGTCTTTTCAAATGAGTCAGTTCTTCGCATCAGGTGGCCAAAGTATTGGAGTTTCATCTTCAGCATCAGTCCTTCCAAGGAATATTCAGGACTGATTTCCTTTAGGCTGAGTGGTATTCCATTAAATATATCACAATTTCTTTATCCATTGATGTTGTTTTAGATCTTGATTATGGTGAATAATGCTGCAATGAACATGGGTAAGATATTTATTTCACTTCCTTTGAATGTATACATAGAAGAAGGATAACTGGATCTATTTTCAAGTTTTTGATGACCCTCCATGCTGTTTTTATAATGGCTGTACATTGCCACCAACAGTGTACAAGGATCCCCTTTCCTCCACATCCTCACCAACATTTGTTATCTATTGTCTTTTTGACAGTAGCCCTCCTAACAAGTGTGAGGTTATATCCTATTGTACCCATTTGATTTGCATTTCCCTGATAATTAGTGGTGCCAAGCATTTTTTCATGTATCTGTTGGCCATCTGTATGCCTTCTTGGGAAAAAATGTCAAGTCTTCTGTCCATTTTTTCCATTGGATTGTCATCTTGCTGTTGAGTTCTATGAGTTCATTACGTATTTTGGGTATTAACCCCTTATCAGATAGATGACTTGCAAATATTTTTCCCCATTGTGTAGGTTGTCTTTTCGTTTTGTTTATTATTGGCCTTTGATGAGCAGACGCTTTCTAGTTTGATACAGTCCTTGTTTATTTTCCCTTTCATTGCCTGTACTTTCAGTGTCATAGCCAAGGTAATCATTGCCAAGGTCGATATCAAGGAGCTTTTCCCTATGTTTTCTTCTAGGAGTTTTACCAAGACTGATGTTTAAGACTCACTCCAGGTTGAGTTGATTTTTGTGTATAGTACAATGTAAGGGTTCAATTTAATTCTTTTGTATGTGGTTATGCAGTTTTCACTGGAGAAGGAAATGGCAACCCACTCCAGTGTTCTTGCCTGGAGAATCCCAGGGACAGGGGAGCCTGGTAGGCCGCCGTCTATGGGGTCACACAGAGTCGGACACGACTGAAGTGACTTAGCAGCAGTAGCAGCAGCATGCAGTTTTCACAGCACCATTTTGACTCACTGTTTCAAAAGAGAGATTCTTTTTTGTCTCTTGTGTATTCCTGGTGCTCTTGTCGAAAATTAGTTGACCCTATATGCTTAGGTTTATTTCTGGACTTTCTATTCTGTTCTGTTGGCCTATGTGTCTATTTTTATGGAATTCTCCCACACTGTAGAAGTGAAAGAACTTAGGAGCGAAGCTTTAAAAGTAGGGGAAATTTTTTCCTCTCAATGAATTTAATGTGGGGCAAGTCTTAGGGGATCATTATATCATGATGTTAAGTGACTCAAGGTTTTATAACAATGCCCTAAATAGGTGACTTTATTGGAGATTAATGAACTGAGTGAATCTATTGAAGAGATTTGTGCTGATTGGATCATCATCTAATTCTACAGCCCATATCCTTTCTAAATTTGGTAGTGAGAGATAAAAGCATATAAACAAAACAATTTCAACATGTGATAAATTACTCTAGTCAGGGCAAAAGTGGACCAGGGTCTAGTAGCTGGAGTTTAAAAAAGAACTTGGTAGCTTAGTTGGGACCTAGGGTTTACTGTGTTAATTTTGTGAATTGTTGTTTTTCAGTCGATGAGTCGTGTCCAATTCTTTGTGACCCCATAGACTGCAGCACCTAGGCTTTCCTGTCCTTCATTTTGTCCTGGAGTTTGCTCAGATTCATGTCCACCGAGTCAGTGATGCCATCCAACCACCTCATCCTCTGTTGTCCCCTTCTCCTGCCCCCAATCTTTCCCAGCATCAGGGTCTTTTGCAATGAGTCAGCTCTTCACATCAGGTGGAACGGTTCTCTGAAGTTTCCTATATCTCAGATAAGGACTAAAAATGATTGTGTGAAAAGCTACAGTTTTGTCATGACCTCACAAATTATTTGTAGCATTATATTCAATATTGTTACCAGCACCACCTGGTCAACTCCCAGGACTTAAGGTCTTTTTAGGCTTCGATATTTAATGTTTACTACACAGACCATAGTACCTAGCAGAAGCTCATTGCTTAATCTTCAGTTTAATAAAAAATTGCTATTTCTTCACTTTTAACATTTTTTGAATTTTTGGGGGGAACGACACCCTTCTTTGTCAAGTCTCTTAATGACTCTGAGGTAAACTGCATTTTGATTAAATAGCCATTAAGTGTGTTTACCTGTGTGTGCATTTGCCGCTGACTCCCTGCTATCAGATTTGCCTGGATGTGAAACGAAAGGTCATAGAAATAAATTGAATACTTTGACTGCGTAAGCCTAAATAACTGGTTTACCTCTCTTTATTGTTTCAGTTTTTCACTTTTGATCTCTTTTGAACTTGTACGTTGACCGTTTCTAGCCATCTCAGGGAGGCCACAGGGAGATAGGTCTCTAAATTTTGTCTGATATTTAGAATAGATAGTTACAGATCCATTTCCCTAGAAATGTTTTCGTTCTGAGGTGTCCTATTGAAGTGTGTGCATGCTTACTTTCTCAGTCGTGTCCGACTCTGCGAACCCATGGACTATAGCCCTGCAAGCTCCTCTGTCCATGGGATTCTCCAGACAAGAATACTGCAATGGGTAGCCATTCCTTTCTCCAGGGGATCTTCCTGACCCAGGGACTGTGCCCAGGTCTCCTGCATTGCACGTGGATTCTTTATCATCTGAGCCACCAGGGAAACCCATATTATCTTGGCATGCAGCTCTAATTCATTTGTGGATGAGATTACATAGTCAAATGTGGAAAGCCTATTTGAAATACCCACTTTAAAACATGGTGAATGTTTTTATGCATTCTATGAAATTACCTGTCAATTGACTTTATTTTAGGCTCAAATCTGCCTCTTGCTTAACTAGTTTATATTGCACTTTGCATGTGCAAAGACTTCTTTCTCAATGCCTCTACCCAGTATTCATGTGTTGAAAGTTTATGGAAAGATGGTTTTGCTGAAGTATATAAGAAGGATACAATGAAGGATACAATGAAAAGCTCATGGCATTTGCAGCCAGACAGACCTAGATTAGGCTGCTATTTGTGATGAGGGACAAATTACGTAAGAGCTCAGAGCCTTAGTTTTCTTATCTAAAAATGTATGTAATAATATTTCCCCAATAGGTTGTTGGAATAACACGTATTAGTATCTAAAAAAGTCTGATATATAGCATAGGTTTCAGCTTTCTCCCTTAAAAAAAAAATTATTAACTGATATAAAGCATATTCAAATTTTATTTGAGCAATAATCTTAAAGTCTACTTTATATCTTTAAAAGGCATAGATTAGAACATTTTTATATAGGAAATTTGATCTCCTAGAACAATATAACTCTTCAAATCAAACTCTATTAATAATAAGCTTTCTTCCAAAGATTTGGATTTTTAAACTATCTTTAGCCCTATTATCAGTATTTCAGATAGGGCCATTTGGATGCAAATTAGCCAGAAAATGAACTCCAGTAGAAGTATTTATTTAGAGACCAATGCTGTAGTTCTCTGATCCAGAGAACTTCCTCACAAAATGGGATCACACAGAGGTCAGTGGTAATAAAACAAAACCATAAATCAAAGTAGAATCTCCTATAAATCAGCAGCAATATACTCAGTTACTACATCAGTCAGGATTATTTATAAATATGTCAATAAATAGTGTAGTGTCTCTTGGTTTCTCTTCATGTTCCACAGTTTATACAATTTACAATACTTGATAATGAACCTTTGCAATGTAAAAGGATTCCATTGTTTGATAAATATCCAGTTACCTACCTTACGGAGCACACGTGTCCTCCCTTTACTTATCTTAGAATGTTAATTACTGTAAGCCCTTACTTCTTCTGTGCTGGTGGGTCTCAAACTTTATCAGGCATCAGAACCACTAAGAACTTACTGAAACACAGGTTGCTGGGTTCCACCCTCAGTGTCAGAGTCAGTAGATCTGGATTGAGGCCTGAGAATCTGCATTTCTAACAAGTCCCCAGGTGATGTGATGCTGCTCTAGCTGGAAGAGCAGGAAAAGAAATGCATGATGCTTAGAGACCCTACAGAGATTCCCCTGCCTGATTTACTTCCTTTTTTCTCTTTGCTCTCTCATGCTTATAGTCTTAGAATAGAGCTGTAGCCAAACCATAGTCCCACTGATAGAAAATCATTTTGTGTTGTAAGCCTTTGATATTTGGGAGTTGTTTGTTATCCCATCAAAAGGTGGCCACTGTATCAGTCCACTTTCAGTTCAGTTCAGTTCAGTCGCTCAGTCGTGTCCGACTCTTTGCGGTCCACTTTAGCATTATTTGAATAGTAACACTTGGAAGTGATCTAAATATTCATTAAAAAAAGATGCATAAATAAATCGTGGACTGTTCAGGAAGTGGTATAAAATTTGGCAGTTAAACTGAGTGAATAAATGCCATCTTTGTTAATATATAAATGTTAAAAACAGTCATGAGGGTAAAAATACTGCAGCAGGCTACATGTAGTATCATGTAATTTACATAGATTTTAGAAAATGCCAAATACTCCTCTGTATTATGGGCATATATGTAGTGAAAAGGTTAAAATAGGAATGAAATAACACATCTAAATTCAGAAGAATATTTACATGTCAGAAGAGAGTGAAAAAGAGATTAGGGAGGAGTGAAGAACCTATAACGGTAAAGTTTTGTTTCTTCATAGAGTGAGGACTAGATGTCAAGATCGGGCAAAGTTAGATGGTGGGGATGTGGATGTACTGGTCTGTATACTCTCCTTTATGACTAGAGTTCTTCATAGCACAATAAAATATATCTTTTCAAGGAGGGAGGTTGCATTAGTAATGTGTTTTGCAACTCATGGGGTCTAGCAGCTCCAGGTGTGTGGCAGACGAATGAGCCTGGCATTTTGAAATTTTCCCAGGTTATAAAAATAAAACAATAGAAATAAGCAGTTCAAACTGTTTGTGAAAACCTGTCTTAAACGTGGGCACAGATATCAAGCCACATAGTGGCAGTCAGCATGCTTACCAGCTATGTCTTTTTTCTTGAATGCTGATTTATTTAGTCAGTTGGAACATTTGATACTGATTTTAATTCGTTAAAAATGCTGGGCTAGGCTTTCAGAGGTTACACATGCAGCCCAATTTCCTTTCTCTCTCTCTCTTTTTTTTTTGTTTACTGGAGACAACAAAGGAGGATAATTGAGTGGATGTGATTGTTTCAAAACTTTACACACTTCCTTCCTTTCCCTTCAGGAGGAAAGCAAAAGCGTAGTGTTGCTTTAAAAACCCTATGTAGAGCAGCTGGAGAGCTTTTGAAAACCAGTTTTCCAGGCCCCATCTCACATCCTAGTGAATCTGAATTTTCCAAATATGAGACAGAGAATCTGTTTATTTATTCATTCATTCACTCATTCATTTATTTAAAAGCTTTCTACACTTACTGTTACCTTCACAGAACCAAAATCTCCCTAACTTCACCAGTTGAGAATTTATTTTCTGATTTACCACTCACTGCTGCATATCATTCATTTTTTTCTACCTTATAAAGCAGTAAGCAAGTGCTAAAAACAGAGCAAACCAATAAATAAAGTAGGAACGTTATATATAAATCAATTTACACAAGTGTTATAAAATCACGTGGGTCTGTTAAAAGGAGAGCAACCCAATTGTAGAGTTTGCCCTACTTAGTCCAAAATGCTGAACCTCATTTAGAAGTTGGCATATGTAGAAGATTCCTTGTAGCTATGCTTAGAGTATCTTTGTTCCCTGAGTGTGTAAGCCTTCTTTTAAAAATATCTTAACTCTTCCATTGAAGGTGTAGAGTATGGAAATATGCAGAGCTTGAGAGGACACTGACTTGGAAACTGGTGTCTTTCGAACTGAAATTTTTG
This sequence comes from Neotragus pygmaeus, assembly GCA_006410875.1. Classification (NCBI taxonomy): domain Eukaryota; kingdom Metazoa; phylum Chordata; class Mammalia; order Artiodactyla; family Bovidae; genus Neotragus; species Neotragus pygmaeus. The sequence goes on along the minus strand of SJYV01016857.1, from coordinate 1,568,595 downwards.
TAATGATAACCTGTTAATGGATTTTCTCGTGGGCCTGCCTGACTTGGCCTTGCCTGGGAGCCGGGTTGACCAGCTGTGCCCGGCCATGAAGGATATCTGTATTTCCTGTTTATTTATTTATTTTTTTTGTTTTGGCTGAGTCGGGTCTTAGTTGCGGTACCTAGCCTTAGTCGCTCTGTGGCATGTAGAATCTTAGTCCCCCAACCAGGGATTGAACCTGTGTCCCCTACATTGCAAGACAGATTCTTTTTTTTTTTTTTTCAGGTTTACATATGATACAAACACTTTATTAACAGCAGATCATCCTGGTGGGCCAAGGCGTCAACCCAGCCATCCAGCACCCAGTCACAAGTTCAGCGCAGCCTCGGAGCCTCTCTCTCTGACTCCAACAGGGTGAGCACGTCGCCCTCATGCATGGAGCCTTTCACGTTTCGGATGATGGAGTGGCTCGTGTCATCCATGAATTCTACGTGAACCTGCGTGCACCGTCCCTGAGAACTGGTCTTGCCCAACACCTTGGTGACCCTGGCAAGCTTAATGGGCTGCACATGGCTCGTGTCCATGATGTGGTGGTCAGGCGGAGAGCGCAAGACAGATTCTTAACCACTGAAACAACAGGGATGTCCCCATTTGTGTGTTAATTGAAAATTAATGTTTTTCTGGCATTTCTGAAAATATTAATATATTTTATGATTAAAACTTAAACGCTAACCTTTTATTGATGTGTATTTGTATGTGTGTTTTGTGGAAGACAATTTTTCCACAGACCAGGGGCACAGGGGAGTGGAGGGATGATTTGGGGATAATTCAAGTGCACTTTTCACTTTCATGCATTGGAGAAGGAAATGGCAACCCACTCCAGTGTTCTTGCCTGGAGAATCCCAGGGATGGGGGAGCCTGGTGGGCTGCCATCTGGGGGTCTCACAGAGTCAGACATGACTGAAGTGACTTAGCAGCAGCAGCAACAGCAGCAGCAAGTGCATTAAATGTATTGTGTACCTTGTCTCTATTACTATTACATCAGCTCCAGCTCGGATCATCAGACATTAGGTTCTGGAGGTTCCTGACTTAGCAGACAGGAAGCAATTGCAGCGAGCCCAGTGCGGGAGGGTGCTACAGTGACTGGCCTCCACCCCGAGGTGGTAGTGAAGCTTAATGAGGCTTTTTAAAATTTTCCTTAATTGGAAGACAATTGCTTTACAATGTTGTGTGTTTCTGCTGTATAGCAAAGTGAATCAGCTATGTGCATATATCCCCTTCCTCCTAAGCCTCCCCCAGCTCGCACCCCTGCGTGAGGCTCTCTTAACTGAAGTTTCTCTGTGGCTGTTCTTGTGCCAGTCTGGCCTTCTTGCATGGTCTTCAACAGCGCTAGCCAAAAATGATGACCGAGCAAACCCTGGGAGGCATGTACCAGGGGCCACTGCACCAAGTCTGAAGTGCAGGCAACAGAGAGGCTGATTCTTTGGCCTTTTGTACCAGAAAGTAAGGAGGCTGCCAGATGGGGGTCTTGTCACGTAGATGCCAGTGCCCATTTGAGAGCACCAGTTGACCAAAATGGCACAGAGTTAAAAAACCCACCTGCCATTGCAAGAGATAGAGGGGATGTGGATTTGATCCCTGGGCCAGGAAGATACCCTGGAGGAGGAAACGGCAACCCACTCCAGTATTCTTGCCTGGAGAGTTCCATGGACAGAGGAGCCTGGAGGGCTGCATTCATGGGGCCTCAGAGCTGGACACAACCGAGCGACTGAGCATGCGCTCATGAACATTTTCATGATAATTTCAGGAGCAAAAAGAATGAGTGTGATGGATGACAACACAACAAATATAGAAAGAAAATTTTTTGAATTAATAGTGATGGTCTAAAGAATTAATTGTGGTTGCTAGAAACAAGGGTGGATGCTGAGGAAATTTGGGAGAGTCAAAAGGGACAAACTTGCAGTTTTAAGATAAATAAGGACTGGGGATGTCATTCCAGCATGGTGACTATAATTAATACTACTGTGTGGTATCTTTGAAAGTTGCTTAGAGAGTGGATCCTGAAAGCTCTCATCACAAGGAAAAAAAATTGGGGGGGGCGTGCCACATGGCATGCAGGGTCTTAGTTCTTCAAGTGGGGATCGAACCTGTGCTCCCTGCAGTAGAAGAAGCACTGAGCCTTAACCAGTGGACTGCTGGGAAAGTCCCCCCGATTTTTTTGTAACTATATGAGGAAACGGATGTTAACGAAACTTACTGGGGGTAATTATTTCACAACATGTATAGGTCAAGTCATTATGCAGTACATTTTAAACGTTTATGGTGTTATATGTCAGTTATATCTCAGTAAAGCTAGAGATAAGCAAAATGCAGAAGGATTGACAGACTTTGAGAATGCTTATTTTGCAAACTTTAATAAACTAGTGGGTCTAGGCAGTGATAAACAAAGGCTCTTAAAACCGTTAGATAAAAGGTTAAGGGGTAAACTTCATAAGGGATGGGGCAGGGTGAGGATACCAGAACCCACTGATCAATCCTACCACTGAAAGTGAGCAGGCAACCAGACGCGAAGTACCTGCTGTGAAATATCAGTGTCTTGAAAACTGAACCTGAATCTAATTAAGCATCTTGATCTAGGAGTTGACAGGAAATGTGAGGGACAGAAGAACATATGTAAACTGATACCTTGAGGATGCAATCTACCAAATTCAGAATAAGGGAAATCCCATAGCATCGAAAAAACAAGAGTGAGGCACAAAAACAGTAGGTATTTAAAGAGGCTCTGAAAACATACCAACAAAACACAGTCCTCGGATCTTGTCTGGATTTTGATTCAACCAAAACAACTTTGAAATACATTTTATAGAAAATCTGGTAAAATCGAACATAAACTGGGTATTAGACAATAGTCAAGACTTGCTGCTAATTTTATCCAGTATGATAGTGTCTTTGTGACTACATCTTTTTTAAGTCTTCATCTGTTAAATATTCCGAAGTATTTATGGATGAAACCATATGATAATTGGGATCCGGAAGAGGGAAAAAAAAGTGAGGAGGAATAGAGGAGAACATAGGGACAAATGTTGCTGGCTTGTGGAACTTGGGTGGGGATATGTGGCTTTCATTATATTGTTATCACTACTTTTGTGTATGTTTGAAAAATCCTCGAAAAATGTTAAAGAAATGAAAATACATGAACAAATTCTTTTTAAACAAACGTACAACCTCTCATGGGTTCTGTTGAGTAAGCCAGCTTTGAGAATCATTTAGGTGGAGAGGACCTTGGAATGATGCTAGGGGCAAGTGTAGAAAGGCTGGAATAACCCCTCCCTTCACCACTACCTCTGGTGGCTTAGACGGCAGGGAATCTGCCTGCAGTGCAGGAGACCTGGGTTTGATCCCTGGGTTGGGAAGATCTCCTGGAGAAGGGAACGGCTACCCACTCCAGTATTTTTACCTGGACAATTCCTTGGATGAAGGAGCCTGGAGGATTACAGTCCATGGGGTCACAAATAGTCAGACACGACTGAGTGACTAACTAATGCTACCCTCCCCCCATCCCTCCCCACCCCCCCAAAGCCCAAAACAGTTCCCAGTCACTCTCCTGCTCTTAAGGGTTCTCAGTTTTAATGATGGGCAAGGAATACAGAAGAACTCAGGATACAGGAATACTTGCATGATGTTATAGTTGGAAGTTTATTAATAGAATTTTAATAGAATTCCTTCTCTGATCTGAGAAAAAGATTAATGGGTATTAATATTTAGCTTCTATTTCCATGAAAAGCCTGTGGAAAAGCATTTTGCAAAGCATCTATGGTAACTAATCCAGAAAATAAATCAAATTAGTCACTGTTGAGGGCTTGCATTACAAACCAAAATAAGATACGTTTTTTTTGATGAGTGGCTAGCTTGAGGGTAGAACTTCATGGTTTTATGACACCAACATTTACTATTAATTATTTCCAAGTTAGTTTAGCTCATAAGATGCTATGGAAATAGCACTGAGCTGGATGTTCTGAGGCCAGGTTTTGATTTTGGATCTTTCGCTGGCAAAGCATGTGACTTTCTTCAAGTTACTCCCTCTGAGGTTCAATTTTTTTTTTCTTTTCTAAACAGAAAACAGAATAAATGTCTGAGGTCCTTCCAGCTCTAAGATTCTGTTTGTCTCTGAATTTTAAAAATGTTCTCATTCCTTTGCCTACACAGTTTCATTTATTCCTAAATCAGACTTATGACATTGGAAGTTTTATTATTCACAGCTGACAGATGTAGAAACTGAGGATAGAGACAGTAAATAAAGTTTAGGTGTGACCTGATTTTCATTCTTGCAGAAAGATCCAGTCTTTGACTTCTCCTGTGTGTACTGTTCTTCACTATTAGTAGCTGAGGTTCAAGGCACTTAGACATTTGAAATCATTGGAAACTGTGAAATATTAGGGAAGTTTGATTTGTCTTAACAGTCATAAAAGTTTTGCATCTCAATATGAACTATCATTTTAAAAATATAATAAGAGCGTGTCTATAAAATATGTTCCTCTCCAGCTGGATTTGTGTGTGTGTGTGTGAAAATAAGTTTCCTAAAATTTCAAGGACTTTAAATGAATCAATAGTATATAGTATGTCTAAGATGTACTGTAAAATAAACAAAAGATCTCAATTAAAAGAACAAATGTATTCGTTTAGCTTCCCTTGTGGCTCAGCTGGTAAAGAATCCACCTGCAATGTGGGAGACCTGGGTTCACTCCCTGAGTTGGGAAGATCCCCTGGAGAAGGGAAAGGCTACCCACTCCAGTATTCTGGTCTGGAGGATTCCATGGACGGTATAGTCCATGGGGTCGGAAGGAGTTGGACACTACTGAGAGACTTTCACTCACTCACTCACGCATTTAGTAAACATTTGCCGTTGCCTTCCCAGATAGGTAAGTAGCAAAGAATCCATTCGCCAATGCAGGAGACTTGAGAGATGAGGTTTGATTTCTGAGTCGGAAAGACCCCCTGGAGAGTGGGAAATGGCAACCCACTCCCTTGTTCTTGCCCGGAGAATCCCATGGGCAGAGGAGCCTGTCAGGATGAGTCTAATACAACTGATTGAACACACACAAGCGTTTGCTCTGCACCTCTTTGTTCCAAATGAATTTGAATCATTAGTGTGGTTCAAAAGCCACCTGGATAGGATGGGACTCAGTTCCTGTCCAGGTGTCCTAGGATGGGGCTTGTTATCTACCTGATTTCCAGGGTCATAGCATTGTTAGACCACACCCAATGCATTTTGGCTCTGTAATAAAAATACTGGCGTCTCTGAGAAAGTTCAAAATGCCAAATTACTTATGCTACATAACAGAACCTTGCATATAATTGAGATGCTCAGCAAGTAAATATTGAATTAAAGCTAACATGAGGACAAGGTTAAGGTAAAAAATAGTCAAGGTTAAGGCCGTTTGAGCAGGTGAGATTTCAGGTGGCAATAAATCAGGTTATTGTTTTAAGGGTAATAGATACTTGGTTCTTTGTGGATTTTCTTGTAGCAAAACCAGACCTGTGCTATTCTAAAGATTTGACATCCACAGTGGCAATGAGAGTAAAGATAGCTGTTTTTCTTTTTCACTTTATACTTTTCAAAGCACTTTAATTATATCTCATTTAACTTTTAATATAATTCTTGATGACATATTTATGTAAACGTTGGCTTGAATTTTAAGTGGGAAATGGACAAACCCAGTTTTGTAAGGGGTTAGTGTCTTCCTGCTAAAAATAATGTAATGAAAGAAACAGAAGTATACTTTGGAGGCAGCACACATTTATACATTATTTGGGCAGTTTATAGTTAAAACATTGACACTGTTTCCTTCGGGGAAAACTTTCATGTTAATGCCACCTCTTTAGGTCTGAATATTCTGGTGAAATTAAAGGGAACTTTGAGGGCAGGTAAATAAAAAGGCATGCTGCCCTGTTTTAAACTGTATGACCATGAAGATTATGTCTTTACAAAACTGTTTTTCTAATTTGTAGTGCATTTTAATGAGCATAATTCAGTTGTTTAATTCCCAGTAGCACTGAACAGAAAGCAACACTGTAGGTGGCTGATTAATATAATATTTTATGTTTATCGTTAGTCAGTAACCATGTCAATATGTGAAGATGTTTTGAAAGCAGCAACATGTTCCAAACAGACTTTCTTTGCTATGTAATTTTCTTGAGATATTTCATTTTTAAAATGTTTGTATTAAAGCTTTTCAGTGTTGCACAGCTTAGCCAAATAGTATTTGTACTGCACCTTTAATAGCATTTAAGTAAAAGTTTAAGGGTGGAAAATTATTGGTTCAACAATGGTTTAAGGGAAGTTTCTTTCCTGTTATCACCTGCTATATTTAAATCTTTATACCTTCATATACTTTGGGATAAACTAAGTCCAGGTGGTTTCCTTTTAAAATTCTCAGACTTTGTCCAGATTTTCCTTTGTGTTAGCAACAGACATGTTATTAGCTGTCTTGCACCATCATGTATTACTAATTTGCATTTTCTCCACCCTTCACAAACAGCTTGATGTCTCAAATCTTCATTTTTCAGGGGATACAAATTATTCAGTACAAGGCATAATCTTTCTTAAAGAAAATAATAATGATCATTGAGATGATTCAGGTAGACTTAAGGACCAGGGAGAACATAATTTATAAATATTTATAAAATATTCCAAATATTTAACAACTGATAAGGCTAGGGTACTAGCCAATCAGAACAAGCAAGAGCTATAAAGCTGAGCAAAGTCCTGCAGGCCCCTTTGGGGGCAGATATTAACCCTTTAGCTGCCGGATCCTGAGAAGGGGGAAGGAAGGGGTAAAGCAAGAGGGATGCAGAGGAGAGAGGAGGAAGCTTGCGATTGGGCTCATATTAGTGACTATACACACACACACACACACACACACCAGGGTTTCTCAGCCTTGGCACTACTGGCATTTTGGGACCAGTAATTCTTTGTCGTTGGGACCTGTCCTTTGCATTGTAGGGTACTCAGCTGTGTACTTGGTGTATCTGGTTTCTACTCACTGGGTTCTGTGATCACTGCCCCCTTAGATGTGTGACAACTAGAAGTGTCTCCAGAGATTGTCAAATGTCTCCTGGGAGGCTGAGGACTACGGTTATATAGCATCTGGCACAAAAATATTTTAACATCCTAACAACTGTTACATTCATGCCCTCATCCACAGGGTCTTAAACTGTCACCTGCCTTTTGTTTGTTTGTCGTTCAGTCGTGACTCTTTGCGACCCCAAGGACTGTAGCCCACCAGGTTCCTCTGTCCATAGAATTCTCCAGGCAAGAATACTGGAGTGGGTAGCCATTTCCTTCTCCAGAGGATTCTTTCCGATCCAGGGATTAAATGCAAGTCTCCTCCATTGCAGGCAGTTTCTTTACCGTCTGTACCACCAGGGAAGAACAGAAATATTTCAATATCTTAACAACCATTACATTCATGCCCTCATCCCCAGGGTCTTAAACTGTCACCTGCCTTAGAGAGCTCAACAAATATTTGAGAAATGGATGAATGACTTAGGCATTCAGTCAACACACAGGGAATCACCCTTCAGGAAAGGTTGATGCCTATGTTATCTATCGTCCTCTGAGTGTGGGAAAAACTTGATTTATGGCTAAACAGGTGTTCAGTGAGTCCCTTCACCGTGTTGACCACAGGATATGACACTGTGGGGGGCTGCTCGGGCGTGAGGTCTCTAGGATTCACTGACTGCATCTCTTCTCACTTCATCTACTGCTTATGGATCGTTTCCTCCACGCTGAAGGTTTTCACTTATATGCAGATAAATCCTACATTTGCATCTCTATTGCTCTTTCTGAACTTAAGCTGTATTTCTATCAGCCTTGCATATGTTATACCTTCTGTAGGAAATACAGAAAACTGAACTCAGTGTTCGCCTGCCCTCACTGCATCCAGACAGACTCCTTGTCTGTCACAATTTGCTTAAATTCGTTAGATCATTATCATCTCATTCACAGGGGTAATCTAGATAACTCTCTTGTAATTCCTATAGGTAAGGAACAATCAATCACATGCAGTTTTAACCTAACCACTCATTGGAAAAGACACTGATGCTGGGAAAGATTGAAGGCAGGAGGAGAAGGAGACGACAGAGGATGAGATGGTTGGATGGCATCACCAACTCAGTGGACCCGAGTCTGAGTAAACTCTGGGCGTTGGTGATGAACAGGGAGGCCTAACATGCTGCAGTCCACGGGGTCACAAAGAGCCGGACGCTACTGAGCAACTGAACTGAACCGAACCTAACCACTGAATAGTTTGGATGACATTTCCCTTCTCTTTGTCTTCTCTAGTCTTTCCTATTCTATTGTTTCCCTCTATTTCTTTACACTGTTCACTTAGGAAGGCTTTCTTATCTCTCCTTGCTGTTCTTTGGAACTCTGCATTCACATGGGGATATCTTTTCTCATTTGTCTTCCACTTCTCTTATTTTCTGGGCCCTCCTTAACTGTAGCCTTGTCACCCTGGGCTGAAATGATCTATTTAACTCTTATGTGTCTCATCACTAGGACTGACACTACATCTTTTTAAAAAATCATTATGTGGGGACTTCCCTGGTGGTCCAGTGGCTAAGACTCTGAGCTCCCAGTGCAGGGGGCCCAGGTTTGATCCCTGGTCAGGGAGCTAGATCCCATATGCTACAACTAAGACCCAGAGCAGCCAAATAAATAAATAAAATTAAAAAAAAAATCATTATGTGATGATCTGTTTTTTCTTTTTTAATTCTTAATTTTTTTGGCCTCACCGAGTAGCATGTGGGATCTTAGTTCCCTGACCAGGAATCTATTCCTTGCTTTGAAAGTACATGCATGCTGCAGTCATGTCCAACTCTTTGCAACCCTATAGACTGTAGCTTGCTAGGCTCCTCTGTCCCTGGGATTTTCCAGACAAGAATATTGGAGTGGGTTGGCATTTCCTTCTCCATTGGAAGAATGGAGTCTTGACTACTAGACCACCAGGGAAGGCCGGAGAGTATGTCTTATTCATCTTTATAGCCTCTGTTCCTCGCATGGGTGCTTAATAAATGCTTTCAGTATGATCTCAATTCTGAGGAAAATAACACAAAAACCTAGATGTACAGATACAGAGAAAAAGAAGATCAGAAAGATAGCCATGTAACACAGCTAGATTCTTTCTATACCTTTGACACATTATTGGAACTTTCACCTTGGCCACAGGAAGTATTGCTATAGCACTTATCCATATTGCTACATCACAGAAGGAAACTAAAGTTGGTTTGTAAATTTTCGGGAAGCCTGGAAAGGAGTGGGATAAGGGGGAGAAAGGGAAGAGAAGGCAACAGCAGTAACAAAAATGTAAGCTTTGCTAACATTAAATCAGTGCTGAAATGGGAAGTGTAGACTAGAAATCATAGTTCTGCTGATTTCTGCAGTGATCATAGTTCTGCTGACTTCCTTTGTTCATTGTGAACAACGCCCAGCCCCTCCTTCCTCACTACCCTGACACCCTAGAAAAAACCTTTTTGAAAAAAAATGATATTTTGTGATTTTTTTTTTTTCCCTGCTGCTTTCAGGACTTAAGCTCAACTGAGGACATAAGGCTCGCAGATGGGAGTAGTTTTAAAGAAGTTATAATATTTGGGTTGAAATTCCCTCCTCTGTTAATTATGGCCCTGAAGACTTCTTGTCATAATAGTAAAATTTCACAGCCCCTTGACATTAGAATGTTGATACTCGGGCCCTCGTGCAGCTGTCTGTGCATGAGGCCAACAGATGGGATAGTGTTTAAAAGGAAAAAAAAGGCTGCATTGCTAAGTTTCAAATTCTCTAATCCCCTCACTGAGGCTCTGAAAGCTGACTGCTTGAAAAGGAAGCTGGCTGCTCCCTCATGTGAATAAACTTGGTCCTCTGATGTCCTCCTGGTCTCAGCCCAGCGACACATGTCCAGCTGCAGAGTGAAAGCTGTTCAGAAGGCATACCATCTCAGTTAACATGTCATCGAAGATATTCCTGTGGTTGACTTACCATCATGATCCTAAATGCTGGTTCTGTCCTGGAAGAACACTTAGGACTAGGGATAAAGACCACAAGGTAGAAAAACAAACAAAAAAATCTTTTCATCCTTTTTCGAGAACATGGCATTCAATTTGCAAAAAAATTTGCGAATCGATGAGGATCTATTTATAATTGGTCAACAAACAAGATATGCACTATAGACAGTAACGCTCATTTTTTATTTACAACAGTCCATTAAAAAAAAAAAAACATTTGTTCACAATCCATGTGCAAGTTGACTAAATTTACTGAATATCATAAAATACGGGACAAAGAATATAGGAATGGAATGTCTGCAACCTGAACGAAGCTGAATCTAATCATTCGGTAGGCCACATCTTACATTCAGTGACATAATATGTTGGAAAGAACATGACTTTTCAGACAGTCATGCCTAAGCTCAGATCTCATTTCCTGTACGTACTGTGTGACTTTAAGTGAATCAGTCTACCTGCGGACCCCCAGTTTATTTGCATATTAAACTAGAGACAGAATAACCAATTGACAGTTGGATCTCATTGAGGTTAGACATTTGAGTTTAAGTTCAGAGTGTTCATTTGGAACCTAGCCGGCTACAGTCCATGGGGTTGCAAATAAGTCGGACATGATACAGCAATTAAACACCAACAGCTTCCTAGTGTAGATTCAATACATTCATCAAAGATTCACAGTCTGTCTTTCAAAGACCCTACGCTCTGCCCTCAGAAGTTGCCAGGCTTCTTGTTCTGCATCTTCTTTTTTGTGGGACCGGATCAGAAGTGGCAGTCACCTTCCCGTTCTGAATCATCCCTGATTCTGTAGGTTGGGGTATGCTGTTCTTCATTACATGAGTGTTTTATATGTCTATCACTTTTGTATTTTATTTTTTTAATTTAAAATTTTGTTATTACTATTTTTGTATGCATATATCCCCTCCCTCTTGGACCTCTCTACCACACCATTTCCCAACTAATTTTTTTTTTCTGCTCTGAAGGAAGTTAACATACAAATACCTAGGACTTGAATTTTACTTATTTATATGTAAATAAATGTTCTTCTCCAACCGGCTGATATTAAATTAAATTTTTAAGGGGGTGAAGAATTTTTATAGATGATGAAAGTCCAAAGGTATTAGAAATGAAAGATTTACTTGAAATTATTAGTCCAGTTTCAGTTTAGTCACTCAGTCATGTCCAACTCTTTGTGACCCCATGGACTGTATAGCCTTCCAGGCTCCTCTGTGCGTGGGTTTCTCCAGGCAAGAATACTGGAGTGGGTTGCCATTTCCTCCTCCAGGGGATCTTCCTGACCCAGGAATTGAACCCAAGTCTCCTGCATCTCCTGCACTGGCAGGTGGATTCTTTACTGCTGAGCAACCAGGGAAGCTTCTTGGGATTAGTACTAAAATATTAATTGAACATTGCATGGGTGTTACTTGGGTCTCTAAAAGGTATTGACATGACAAACTTCCTCATAACATGTATACTGATGCTGGACCATCTGCCAAGTGGCTCCAACATTTGTGGGTAACTAACTAAATGCAGTTGTTTAGTTAATGAGGAATTTAGTACAGTAAAGAGACAAAGGATTTACCTGGGAAAAACATCTAGGTAAATCCTTTGTTTTTAAAAATGGATTCTTGAAAAGCAAGCTTCCACTTGTCCTTTCCAAGTCTGGGTTTATAATCCACCAAAGCAGAGGGAGAATCTCTTCTCTCTTACTATTAGTCACCCCCAGAGGGGACTGTGCGATTGGCTCATGGGGCTGAGTTTAAGGAAAATGCTCAGAAGCCCTTAATTCTGTTGGTTCTGTGGACTGATCACTAGCAAATTGCTCTCTGGACACAACTGCCCTCTCCCTGAGGATTTAGTGGAACTGATGCCTCGTCCATCCATTTTATGCCCCTGGAGAATATTCATATTATACAGTGAAGTGAAAGTCACCCAAGTCATGTCGGACCCTTTGCAACCCCATGGACTATACAGTCCATGGAATTCTCAAGGCCAGAATACCAGAATGGGTAGCCTTTCCCTTCTCCAGGGAATCTTCCCAACCCTGGGATTGAACCTAGATATCCTGCATGCAGGCAGATTCTTTACCAGCTGAGCTACAGGGAAAAGTCATAGAATACTTGAGTGGGTAGTCTATCCCTTCTCCAGTGGATCTTCCCAACCCAGGAATCAAACTGGGGAATCAACCCAGGATCTCCTGCATTGCAAGTGGATTCTTTACCAGCTGAGTTATCAGGGAAGCCCTGATACTATACAGAGCCTTCACTTAACCCTGGTTTTATACCTCAGCATCTTGTCATTCCTATTCAATCAACATGCCTGTCTAGGTCTAACATTTGAATATCGTGAAAGACTACTAACTTGTCTGTGGATCCTGAGCCTTAACTATGACTTTTTCTTCACCTGTTACTCCCTCACTATTCTCTGCAGATCGCCACTTAAGCCTAGCATCTCTCTTCTCTGCTGCTACTAAAATGTGGTTCCAGAGACTTTCCTGGTGATGCTGTGATTAAGACTTCACCTCCACTGTGGGGGACAGGGGGCATTCAATCCCTGGTCAGGAAATTAAGGTCCAACATACTGTAGGGTGCAGCCAAAAATTAAAAAATAAATAAAGTGTGGTTCCTGGAAACACTCTGAACTCAGCAACATAAATTTAATTTGAATTTTAAAGTCAAAGGGAATCAGAGATACTCAAACATCATGCATAAAGCCTGATTGTGAAGTGCAAGATTTGTGCATCAGCTGCTGTGAAAAAGTATTTCATATTCGGGTGTTGGGAAAAAATAAGTGAGAAAATGGGATCCCTTGACTAATGAAATGACCTCATATAGATTTAGTAAACCCTGGAATGTGTGCTTTGATGGACTAAATTGTTTTGGGAAGATAGTGGGATTCAGTTGAGAATTCAAGTTTGATTTTCTTAGAAAATTGAGAATGAATGGTGAATGAATGGAATGCGATATGCCCAGCTCTGTCCTATTAAAAAAGAATACTTCCCTAAATTCCTCCTTCCCTAAATTTATACTCTGTTCTCTTTCTTCCAGTCTTTCCTTCTCTACAGCTTCCTTTTTCTGCTTTGGCCACACACTCATTCAGAACTTGAGAACACCAGCCCTGAAATAGAAAAAAGTTTGTTCTTGATTTTGACACAGTGACCTCTCTCTGTATTACCTTTATTCAATCACATATTCTGTGTTGTGAAAGGTTTTCTCTGAGATCTCCACATGAAATTGATTGTAAAAATATCAAGTGTTCTAGTGAAGTGTCTTCCCCTTGGATGTGCCCACACCATACAGGATGTCACCTGTTTCAGCAAGGACCAAAGATATATAAAGATTTGTTTCCCTAATTGCCCTTTCATGGGTTGACGCAATAGCAGAAAGAGCATCAATATTAACCAAATGATGATTATTCGCTGAATGCTTCCCTGGTGCCAGGCACTGTTCTGAACACTCTCTGTGAATGAACTCATTTGATCTGCATGACATTTAACGGGGAAGACAATCCTACAGGGAAGGTACTAATTGTTTACTCATAAGGGATGTGCACCAGGCCAATGTTCATCTTGAACTTGTCTAGGAAGGTGCCAGATTATGTGCTGTGCCTTTGGTGGAATACAAGAACAACCAAGTCCCTGTGGGGATGCCTCCCAAGGTGTGACCCAGGGGCCAAAAAGGATTTGCAGGAAAGCTAATTTCATCCTATTCATGGGCACTGAACACATTTTTTCCCTCTTATTAAGAACAATGGATTAAAACAACTATATAAGAGAAGCTAAATCCAAAAGTCTCATAAAATAATTAAATACCTAACATGACCTGTGTGGCTGTGCCCAGTCGTGTCCAGCTTTTTGCAGCCCCATGGGCTGTAGCCTGCCAAGCTCCTCTGTCATTTTTTCCAGGAAGAATACTGGAGTGGATTGCCATTCCCTCCTCTAAAGAATTTTCCCAACCCAGGGATTAAACCCACATCTCTTGTGTCTCCCACATTGGCAGATGGATTCTTTACCACTAGTGCCTCCTGGGAAGCCTTGAACTATGTCTCATTGAAGGGCAAATATGCCATCAGCAATACTAAATGAATGTCTGCAGCACATTTCTGAAGTATGCTTTGTATTAGCTTCCACTGTAATTGGATTCAATTCAGTGTCTCATGACACTTTTTAAAAATTTATTTATTGGGGTATAGTTGGTTCACAGGGTTGTGCTAATTTCTGTTGCACAGCAATGTGAATCAGCCATGTGTACACACACATTCCTTCCCTTCTGAATTTCTCTCCCGTCTAGATCACCACAGAGCAGTGAGTCACTTGACTTTTTCTTTTTTCTCAAAGGGAATTGATTCGCTGAGGATTTGTTCTAAGGATTACTTTCAGTTAGCTTTTTGCCATGAAAACTAAGCCATTAAAATATTTAATGGAGAGCATGCACTGCAGATTTTATCATACACTGCCCTGACTCCATCTCCTTATGCGCTCCTACACCGCCCTGCTGCTGTGGAAACCACGTGTTTTTACCTTGGAAAATCTGGTCTCCACTTGCACAGCTTTGCTCAGTAGGAGGATCCTGCTTTGGTTAGTGACGGTTTAAGTAACTGCACACAGATCCGCTCAGATGAGTGAGTAGTTGCAGGTGGAATTCAGAATGATGGTTTGAAGCGAGTAGGGATTTGTTCAAGACTTGAAAGCTTTGAAGCTGAAGATTTGGCGTTCTCTCATCATGACTGAAGAATGAAGTTCTCCTTAGCAAAAACGTATACTGAGGGAGAAGATAATTTAGGTCGATTTTTACCACCAACCTCACCTTCTACCTGTACAAAAGTCCTTTGAAGTCTGCAAAGTAAGAAAGGGAAGAAAGATGGGCCAATTGTGAGTCATTACTTAATTATTCATGAGGTGTATGGTGTATGTCAAAGATAGGGATTAAAAATGTTCGATGTGTGCTGCCTGAGAGATGAATGTTATCCCAGGGTATATTCATTGTCAGGTGAAGAGTTTAAAGCAGGAGCAGTCAGATATTCCAGATCATGAAAAGCAAAGGAGGTGAGTCTTATTCTCTTAGGACTGAGCAGTGCTTCGAGACAGACATTTGCACATCTTAATCTAACAGAGGCCTAAGAAATGCTTCAGGAAATCTAAAAATCACAATGGATCCCTAACATTCGTGCTTTCTGATTATTCCCTCGCATTGGTAACCTTTGCCAAAGGGTAGCTTCTACTTACTGGTGAACTTGAAATTCCTGCTGCTTAAGTTCAGGACATTATAGATACAACAGAGCCTACTTTAAAGAGAATAAGAATATGGTACATAATGTCAGCCTGGTTTTTGAATATCAGAGTAATGGACAGCTTGCCCTTGCCCCGTGCCTCAGGGGAGGGACTCCTCTCAGAGACACACGGGAGCAGGCCCCGTGGAACCCTGGGGAAAGGACACCTCGTTCAAGCTTCCTCAGGCTCACACTGGGGGTGAACTGCCTCTCCAGAGGGCTCAGAGGGTGAAACTGGAACCAAAGAAGATTCTTCTTGGGCCCTAAGAGATAGTGGAATCTGCTTAGCTGCCTTCTGGATTTACTTGGGATTCATCACCCTTAGTTTCTTTGTCTCCTTTGGGAACGGGAACACCTCTCCTATGCCCAGCCCATCATTGCATTTGGGAAGCACATCTGGTTTTACAGGTTCACAGCTGGAGAGGAATTTTGTCTTAGGATCAATCATATTTCAAGTCTCACCCGCAGGTGATTCAGATGATAGTTAAGTGAGATTGTGGACCTTAGGCTTTAGACTTGATGCTGGTTAAGGCTTTTAGGGCTATTGAGATAGAATAAATGTATTCTGCATATGAGAAATATATGAATTGGAGGGGGGCGGTCAGGAGCTGAATGTTAACTAAATTGTGGCTAACCGTGCCCACCATTCATGTGTAAAACCGTAACCCCCAATGTGAAGGTGTCTGGAGATGGACCATTTGGAAGGTAATTAGGTTTAGTTGAGATCTCGAGGTGGGGCCTTTATGATGGTGCTGTCACTCAAGTCGTGTCTGACTCTTTGAGACCTCATGGACTGTAGTCCACCAACCTCCTCTGTCCGTGGAATTCTCCAAGCAAGAATACTGCAATGGGTTGCTGTGCCCTTCTCCAGGGGATCTTCCTAACCAAGGGATCAAACCTGCATCTCCTGCATCGTAGGTGGATTCTTTACCGTCTGAGCCACAGGCAGACTTCATAATGGGAATAATGCTTTTATAATAAGAGACATCAGAGAACTTCCATCCTCTTTCTCTCCCCACCTCATGAAGACAGGGAGAAGGTGGCCATCTGCAAGCCAGGGAGAGGATCCTCAGCAGGAAGTGAATCTGGCAGCTCTTTGAACTCCCAGCCTCCAGAACTAGGAGAAATAAATGTTGTTTAAGCCTTTAAGTCTACAAGATTTTGTTATGAAAGCCCAAGCTGGCTAAGACAGTAAGCTTCCTAGGTTTGGGCCTTGAAGAAATGGGATAGAGTCTAGATTTTGATCCTAATCATTATAATGGTAACCGCCAACATTAATTGGGTGCTTACTATAATGGCAACGCACTCCAGTACTCTTGCCTGGAGAATCCCACGGACGGAGGAGCCTGGTAGGCTATAGTCCATGGGGTCGCAAAGAGTCGGACATGACTGAGCGACTTCACTTTCACTTCCACTATATTCCAAGTAGGGGTATAGTAGTGGGACAGTCTACAGAGCTTTCCTACAAGGAGTCCAGGAGACCCAGAAATAGAGTGAACTCCTTCCGCCGGCATGAGGAAGTGAGATGTCTGGCTGATTTCAACTTCTTCACAAGTTTTCATTTGTAGATTTTCTATTTACAAAGAACAGAAAAAAGTTTTGAAATCCCAAATATTTACATATTGACTTAATCACTAATCTTGTTGAAAATTTCATTTAAACTATGTGATTTCCATTTCAGGTATGGAAAAGAAGCAAGTACTCTCTCTGTATGACTTGAGAATAATAATCTCCTGAGTACTAATAATTTGACAGCACTGGGCTGAATGAAATAAGCATTCTGATCTCTAATCAGAGAAATGAACACCTGTGAGAAGAATGGAAAGAAACTGTAGGATTCACATGTCCAGAGAATATAACTGTTTAGGAAAAAGAAAGAAGCAAGACAATTACTACAAATCAATGCATGTCTGGAAGGTTTAGAATTGTTGTTTAACAACAATTTAGTTTTCTATCTGAATGAGAGTGTTTTTTAAAGCAAAGAATGGGGGGAGGTGTTTGACAATTTTCAACCTGGGCAGAGAGGAAGTATCCTCCATTCAGTTGTAATGTTTTTAAAAAGACTACATGTATTCTCCAAATAGAGTAGAAGGAGACAGAACGGTACTAGAAAAAGTAAATCAACACTGAGATCTGTAATTAATATGACCGTCCCATAAAACTTTGCAAAATAAAAAATTTAAGTGGTAACCACTTCTGAATTATTTATGCTTTCCTAATATGCTCTGGTTCCCCATTTGTGCTTCCATAAAATCTGACTTTACAACCTGTTTATTTTTGTTTACTGAATTATGGTATAATGAGTAGTATCATTATTGCAATAGTGACTTAAGACAATACCGGCTATCCCTTGGCCACCATGGCATGCTTCAAGATTTTTAAGGAACACTCAATGGATGGTTTGCCAAGGTCCTCTTATTACCCAGTCCTCCAACCATCCTGAGTATGCCCAGCTGCCAGTACACGTGGATTCCCCAGGGGCTCTGAGCAGTGGTGGTTGCTGCCTCTACGAATGCGGGCGCTGCAAAGATGAACTGGGGTCGCCTCTGTATTTATGTGTGTCTACGTGAGAGTTGGACTGTGAAGAAAGCTGAGCACCGAAGAATTGATGCTTTTGAACTGTGGTGTTGGGGAAGACTCTTGAGAGTCCTTTGGACTGCAAGGAGATCCAACCAGTCCATTCTAAAGGAGATCAGTCCTAGGTGTTCACTGGAAGGAATGATGCTAAAGCTGAAACTCCAGTACTTTGGCCACCTCATGTGAAGAGTTGACTCATTGGAAAAGACTCTGATGCTGGGAGGGATTGGGGGCAGGAGGAGAAGGGGACGACAGAGGATGAGATGGCTGGATGGCAAACACGGACTCGATGGACGTGAGTCTGAGTGAACTCCGGAAGTTGGTGATGGACAGGGAGGCCTGGCGTGCTGCGATTCATGGGGTTGCAAAGAATCGGACACGACTGAGTGACTGAACTGAACGGAACTGTGTGATTTTATGTCCTTTAACCCTCATTTTTTACTTTAAAATGGATATACTGATAAATTAGTCATGTGGTAGTGAAGATTGAGAGGCACTACCTGGCACATTGTAAGCATTTCTGTGTTCAATTTCCAGTTCATAGGGTCGCAAAGAGTCAGACGTGACTGAACTGAACTGAACTGATACCAACTCAATGGACATGGGTTTGGATGGACTCCGGGAGTTGGTGACAGACAGGGAGGCCTGGCATGCTGCAGTTCATGGGGTCGCAAATAGTCAGACACGACTGAGCGACTGGACTAGCTGAACTGAACTGATGCTGTATGCTCCATTCCATGTCATCACATATAAGTCAAGAGGAATAATAAATAAGCTGTTTTCCTGTCTCTTATAAACTTGCTTTGTTCCTTTTAGAAAATCTTTTTGAGCCTTCATGTCGCTGGTGCAAATTTTTAAAAAATGTAGCATACAAGATGTATCCTGTTCTTCATGATTAGTATGAATGGCTACCCGAACTCCCTGGTTTGTTTATTCATCCTGAAAACTGTCAGGGCTAAACCGAACTTATCGCGGCACCGTGGTCTGGTTAGTGCTTTGTCTCTCAAGTTCCATCTTCCTTTTGCTCTGCTTGGTGTGCTTGTGGTAATAGCCCTGGGGCTCCAGGTTGGCCACGCCTTCCCAGATCCTCAAAATCGCCCAGGGAATGACAAGCCTTCCTTTGCACTCTGCCTCTGCCCTGTGGGCAGTCCTAAAAGGAAGAGGCCTCAAACCCTGCCTCCAAGTTCATTAGAAACCCTATTTCTCTTACACAATCTAAGCATTCAGTCTTTCATTGATCAATTCACAGACTCCACAAGCCACTGAAAAGAAATTCATCTTTGTCCCCAGAGGTTCACATTGTGTGGAAATTATTGAGCAGATGGTAGNATTAGAAACCCTATTTCTCTTACACAATCTAAGCATTCAGTCTTTCATTGATCAATTCACAGACTCCACAAGCCACTGAAAAGAAATTCATCTTTGTCCCCAGAGGTTCACATTGTGTGGAAATTATTGAGCAGATGGTAGATATTTTCTCTGTTTACTTTAACAAAAGGCAAAGTTTGGGCCTGAGGGATTGATAAGGATCTGGTAAGTAAGCACACTCCCCCACCCCGCCCCCAGGCCAGCTCCCTAGCTGCAGGGGAGAAGCCTACATCCCCCTGATAAGTAAATGACTAGCATTTACTTCCACAGAGAGACTGTTCCTGAGCTCTTGGCAAGACCCCTTCTCACAGGTTGTTTTCTGGCTTTGGCCACTGTCTTGATTTCTCATCCCTACAGAGAGAGTGCTGGGTGGATTAACGCACATGATCTAAAAGACCCATTTCCTTATATGGGCAGAGGCTATTAAAGCACATTATAGAAGCAATGGATTCAGACCAATCAGGGATGTAGTCTACCCTCTGGTCTAGGACATTTGACCTTGGAAAGTGTCTCTTTAACCTAATTATCTGGGGATATTTGAGAGGCTAGCTACTGTTGTGCATTGACTTCAATCGTTAAAGAGCAGTGCCAGAACTAACAAACTCCAGATAATTCAGTACTGGCAGCTTTGGCTCNTCTGGTCTAGGACATTTGACCTTGGAAAGTGTCTCTTTAACCTAATTATCTGGGGATATTTGAGAGGCTAGCTACTGTTGTGCATTGACTTCAATCGTTAAAGAGCAGTGCCAGAACTAACAAACTCCAGATAATTCAGTACTGGCAGCTTTGGCTCCACCAGGAAAATTACTTACTTGCCTAGTGATTTGCATCATAGTTTTGTTGACACAGGTTCTCATTTAATCCATCACAATATCGGTGAGAGATAGGTATTATTTGTTACCCTTTTCAAATGTGGAACCTGAGAAAAGAACTTTCTTTTCTTTCTCTATGTAAATAAACATCTGGAGGTTCACAGTTTACCTACTGTTGAAGCCTGGCTTGGAGAATTTTGAGCATTCCTTTACTAGCATATGAGATGAGTGCATTGTGCACTAGTCTGAACATTCTTTGGCATTGCTTTTCTTTGGGATTGGATGAAAACTGACCTTTTCCACTCCTGTGCCCATGGCTCAGTTTTCCAGATTTGCTGGTGTACCAAGTGCAGCACTTTCACAGCATCATCTTTCAGGATTTGAAAGAGCTCAACTGGAATTCCATCACTTCCACTAGCTTTGTTCATAGTGATGCTTCCTAAGGCCCACTTGACTTTGCATTCCAGGATGTCTGGCTCTAGGTGAGTGATCACACCATCATGGTTATCTGGGTCATGAAGATCTTTTTTGTACAGTTCTTCTGTGTATTCTTGCCACCTCTTCTTAATATCTTCTGCTTCTGTTAGGTCCATACCATTTCTGTCCTTTATTGTGCCCATCTTTGCATGAATGTTCCCTTGATATCTCTAATTTTCTTGAAGAGATCTCTAGTCTTTCCCATTCTATTGTTTTCCTCTATTTCTTTGCATTGATCGCTGAGGAAGGCTTTCTTACTTCTCCTTGCTGTTCTTTGGAACTCTGCATTCAAATGGGTATATCTTTCCTTTTCTCCTTTGCCTTTCATTTCTCTTCTTTTCTCAGTTATTTGTAAGGCCTCCTCAGACAACCATTTTCCTTTCTGCATTTCTTTTTCTTGGAGAGGGTCTTGATCACTGCCTCCTGTACAATGTCATGAACCTCCATCCATAGTACATCAGGCACTCTGTCTATCAGATCTAGTCCCTTGAATCTATTTGTCACTTCCACTGTATAATCATAAGGGATTTGATTTAGGTCATACCGGAATGGTCTCGTGGTTTTCCCTACTTTCTTCAATTTAAGTCTGAATTTGGCAATAAGGAGTTAATGATCTGAGCCATAGTCAGCTCCCGGTCCTGTTTTTGCTGACTGTATAGAGCTTCTCCCCATCTTTGGTTGCAAAGAATGTGATTCAATCTGATTTCGGTGTTGACCGTCTGGTGATGTCCATGTGTAGAGTCTGCTCTTGTGTTGTTGGAAGAGGGTGTTTGCTATGACTAGTGCATTCTCTTGACAAAGCTCTGTTAACCTTTGCCCTGCTTCATTTTGTACTCCAAGGCCAAATTTGCCTGTCATTTCAGATATCTCTTGACTTCCTACTTGTGCATCCAGCCCCCTATAATGAAAAGGACATCTGTTTTGAGTGTTAGTTCTAGAAGGTCTTGTAGGTCTTCATAGAATCGTTCAACTTAGCTTCTTCAGCAGTGATTGGGGCATAGACTTGGATTACTATGATATTGAATGGTTTGCCTTGGAAACAGAGATCATTCTGTCATTTTTGAGAGTGCATCAAAGTACTGCATTTCTTTTGCTGGATTCTTTGCTGACTATGAGGGCTCCTCCATTTCTTCTAAGGGATTCTTGCCCACAGTAGTAGATATAATGGTCATCTGTGTTACATTTACCCATTCCAGTCCATTTTAGTTCACTGATTCTTAAAATGTTAATGTTCACTCTTGCTATCTCCTGTTTGACCGCTTCCAATTTACCTTGATTCGTGGACCTAACGTTCCAGGTTCCTATGCAATATTGCTCTTTACAGCATTGGACTTTACTTCCATCACTGGTCACATCCACAACTGGGTATTGTTTTTGCTTTGGCTCTGTCTCTTCATTTTTTCTGGAGTTATTTCTCCACTGGTCTCTGCATATTGGGCACTTACCAGCCTGGGGAGTACATCTTTCAGTGGCCTATCATTTTGCCTTTTCATACTGTTCATGGGGTTCTCAAGGCAAGAATACTGAAGTGGTTTGCCATTCCCTTCTCCAGTGGACCACATTTTGTCAGGACACTCCACCATGATCCTTCCATCTTGAGTGGCCNTGGCCTATCATTTTGCCTTTTCATACTGTTCATGGGGTTCTCAAGGCAAGAATACTGAAGTGGTTTGCCATTCCCTTCTCCAGTGGACCACATTTTGTCAGGACACTCCACCATGATCCTTCCATCTTGAGTGGCCCTACATGGCATGGCTCATAGTTTCGTTGAGTTAGAGAAGACTGTCGCCCATGTGATCAGTTTGATTAGTTTTCCGTGATTGTGGTTTTCATTCTGTCTGCCCGCTGATGGATAAGAATAAGAGGCTCATGGAAACTTCCTGATGGGAGAGACTGACTGAGTGGGAAACTGGATTTTGTTCTGACGGGCAGGGCCATGCTCAGTAAATTTTTAATCCAATATTCTGTTGATGGGTGTGGTGGGGCTGTCTTCAACAGTACATGAACTGTGAACTTCCAGATTTTCAAGGTGGATTTAGAAAAGGCAGAGGAGCCAGAGATTAAATTGCCAAGATTGAAAAAAGCAAGAAAGTACCAGAAAAACATCTACTTCTGCTTTATTGACTATGCCAAAGCCTTTGACTGTGTGGATCACAGCGAACTGTGGAAAATTCTGAAAGAGATGGGAATACCAGTCCACCTGACCTGTCTCCTGAGAAATCTGTATGCAGGTTAAGAAGCAACAGTTAGAACTGGGCATGGAACAACAGACTGGTTCCAAATCGGGAAGTCCATCAAGGCTGTATATTGTCACCCTGCTTATTTAACTTATATGCAAAGTACATCATGAGAAATGCTAGGCTGGAGGAAGCATAAGCTGGAATCAAGATTGCCAGGAGAAATATCAATAACCTCAGATATGCAGATGATACCACCTTTCTGGCAGAAAGTGAAGAAGAACTAATGAGCCTCTTGATGAAGGTGAAAAGGAGCTTGAAAAGGTTGGCTTAAAACTCAACATTCAGAAAACTAAGACCATGGCATTTAGTCCCATCACTTCATGGCAAATAGATGGGCAAACAGTGTCAGACTTTATTTTTTGAGGTTCCAAAATCACTGCAGATGGTGAGTGCAGACATGAAATTTAAAAATGCTTGCTCCTTGAAGAAAAGCTATGACCAACCTAGACAGCATAGTAAAAAACAGACATTACTTGGCCAATGAAGGTCTGTGTAGCCAAAGCTATGGTTTTTCCACGTAGTCATGTATGGATATGAGAATTGGACTATAAAGAAAGCTGAGCACCAAAGAATTGATGCTCTTGAACTGTGATGTTGGAGAAGACTCTTGAGAGTCCATTGGACTCCTAGGAGATCCAACCAGTCAATCCTAAAATAAATCAGCCCTGGATGTTCATTGGAAGGACTGATGCTGAAGCTGAGACTCCAATACTTCGGCCACCTGATGTGAAGAACTGACTTCTTGGAAAACACCCTGATGCTGGGAAAGATTGAAGGCGAGATGAGAAAGGGATGACAAAGGATGAGATGGTTTTTGGCATCACCGACTTCTTGGATATGAGTTTGAGTGGTTTAAGTAAGCTCTGGGAGTTGGTGATGGACAGGGAAGCCTGGCATATTGCAATCCATGGGGTCGCAAAGAGTTGGACATGACTGAGCCAGTGAACTGAACTGAATATACATAAAGCTCATGTTTCTTTCATTACTATAAATTCTCTTGTCTTGAAAAGGGTNATTGCAATCCATGGGGTCGCAAAGAGTTGGACATGACTGAGCCAGTGAACTGAACTGAATATACATAAAGCTCATGTTTCTTTCATTACTATAAATGCTCTTGTCTTGAAAAGGGTATGGGATAGGAAAGAAATATATAGACATTTCATTTTTTTCTTTAAAAAATAAAGAAATTTAAGTATTCTTATATTTATTTCAGTCCTATTCCATCTACAGAAAATTATGCTTCACTACCATTATTATCTTCTTATTTCCACCTCAGAATAACTGTTAAGGACTTGCCCTAGTTTTAAGAATGCCTCAGTTGGATTAATATTACTATTTTTAATCTCAGATTTGCACCATTTTTATGGATGTTTGGTCGCACAGAGTTGGACATGACTGAAGCGACTTAGCAGCAGCACCAGCAGCAGGAAAACCTAACTCTAAGAAGAATTACTTAGAAAACTTATGTTTGTTTTTTTTTTTAAGATACACATGAGCGAAAATGAATATGTACAAAGCTAATTATTTGGCAACTTGAACAATACAATGTGATGAGATTCACGTAGCAGAAAATTCCTTGTCTCCTTAATAGCATTCTCCCCTTGATAGTGATCTGGCTTTTGCTAAACCCAGGGTTCCTTAGCTGGAGGCTACATTTCCCATCATCCCTAGCAGTACGGTGTGGTCATGTGACTAAGTCTCCACTAATGAAGTGTGCATCACTGCTCTGTCACTTCTCTGAGAAGAAATCGCTTGCTTTCCACTTCTCTTCCTTCCTAAAAAGCTGGATTGTGGAGCTGGCATTGATTTAGAGGCAGTTGATCTGAATCTGCTATCTCTAGACCTCTAAGGGTCCCAGAGACACTTTCAGTGGGTCTGCTTTGTCAAAACTGATTTCAATAATAATATTGGGATGTTTCTTGCCTTACTGACTGAGTTGACATTGGCGCTGATGATAAAAGCAATGATGGCTAGAAAGGCCAGCGCCTTGGTGTGAACCAAGTGAAGTGAAGTGAAGTGAGCCCGCTCAGTCGTGTCCGACTCTTTGCGGCCCCATGGACTGTAGCCCACCAGGCTCTTCCATTGGATACTGGAGTGGGTTGCCATTTCCTTCTCCAGGGGAACTTCCCGACCCAGGGATCAAACCCGGGTCTCCCTCCTTGCATGCAGGCGCTTTACCCTCTGAGCCACTGGGGAAGCCCGGTGAACCAAACTGGTAGTCAAACAAGTGGTCCTGGCATGCTTCCTGCCATACTCTCACAGAAGAAAAAAATGGCAGACTCATTTAAAAATACCCCTGATGAAGCACCAACAATGACCATTATTGTTAAATGACTTTTCAGTAGCAGGCGTAAAGAACCAAGAAAATATGCATGTGACACTTGTACACACGGAGGGGTGATGCTTGTCCGGAATAGAAGCCCTCGTGCAACTGTTTGAGTTGAGGACTGGCCTGCTCACTTAGTATTTTTTGAGACATCACACCATTTTTTACTTGAAGAAACAGCTCACAGACAAACCACAGTTATTCAGACGTGGGTCCTTGGAAGACAGTTTCTTGAAAATGAACAAAGGAAGCCTAGTGCTTCAAAGAAAACAAGTGGCAATACGTGTTGCCACAGATAAGATTCAAGATTTAAAGAGAAACAAAAATTAGAATTGGAGAGCTTGTGTCTTCTGCTGGGAGCTTAATAGCTTCCCAAGGTTTAAAGACTTCTCTAATGAGATTAGTGGTGATATACTAAATGTTTTAAAATATTGTGTCATAAAATGTTCTAATAATCAAAAGATAGGCATAATCTAGTGAATCAGTATTTTCCAAATATTGGTGATATGATGTTGCAAGAGAGTTCAAAGTGTCACATGAGTTTTCACATGGCAGAATATGAAAACTTCATTAAAAGTTTCAGATTCTAAATTGCAGCCAACCTTTAAAAAGCTGCTGCTTGTCAAGTTGTGGTGGAGTGTGAAATAAACATATCCACAATTATCTGAGAGGTCATTTAAAATATCCCTCCTTTTTGCAAATATGTGACTGTGTGAAGATGAATTTGCTTCTTTATGGGTGCATGCTAAGTTGCTTCAGTCATGTCAGACTGTGACTCCATGGACTGTAGCCCACCAGGCTCCTCTGTCCATCGAATTTTCCAGGCAAGAGTACTAGAGTGAGTTGCCACGCCCTCCTCCAGGGAATCTTCCCGACCTAGGGATCAAACCCAAGTCTCTTGTGTCTCCTGCACTGGCAGGCGGGTTCTTTGCGCCACCTGCAAAGCCCTTTTATTTTTCTTATACTTCAACCAAAATGACACATCAGAACAGATTGAGTGCAGAAGCAGATATGATAATCCAGCTGTCTTCTAGTTATCAAGTCAATGAAGAGATCTGCAAAATGTAAAACAATGTCACTCTTCTGGCTAAACTTCAGTTTTAGTTTTGGAAGATAGTTATTTATGTTAAAATTAATGGCTTCTGTGTGTGGGCGGGGTATAGTCTGAATAATGATAACTCCTACCCCCCAAAGATAGCCACATCCTAGTGGGCAGAATCTATGAATATGTTCCTTTATATGGTAAAAGGGACTGTGAAGATATTAAGAAGGTGGGGAGATGTTGTGGATTTTTTAAAATATAAATTTATATATTTTAATTGGAGGCTAATTACTTTACAATATTGTATTGGTTTTGCCATACATCAACATGAATCCGCTNATTTTTCAAAAAGCAGATCTTGAAATGTACTTGAAAGTTAGAGATCATAATGACATAAATAAGTATTTATGACCTAAGAAAAGCTGCCTCCTTTGGAACTTTGAAGTATTAAAAAAAATCACACAGAATTAAATTACAAAGCTAACACACTTGTTTATGCAGCTGGTCTTTTTTAAAATTGAGGAACTTTAAACCTACAATTCTAATGGGCTTACTGGTGACACCCCAATCCTTTGAAAAATAAATGAAATATCATAAATCATCTGACATTTCTTAAGCTTAGATTTTTATCATCACTCAGATACTTTAACAATAAAAAGCAATATGAAAGGATAGGATCTTGTTTTTGTGACCTATAAAGATAGAAAATAAATCATACTATTAAATGTCATTTAGAACTCTAACTTCAATACTTAGGATTGAATTGGCATAATATTCTTGGTAACTCCTATGAGAATTCACACAAGCAAAGTTGCTCTCTTTACAAAAGATTTCAGAACTCTGGCACTTCTTGTGATAAATGGAGCAATAAGGTTGTGGAATTACAATTGATTTATTTAAGTACTGTACATAGGCAACTGGACTGTCATCTTGCTGGATACCTAGCATTATAAATTTATTATTTGGCATCCAAAGGAATGTCTGAATACTTATAAAAAGTAAAGGATTGGGGTAAGCCCTTTTCACTTTAAGCTAAGAATTTAGGACTATGTTAGAGCTACAGAGTTCAACATTTATTTTCTGGTGAGTTCATTTAATGAAAATTACTCGCAAATTTTCGCATGAAATGTTAATATGAAAAATCCATAAATACCTTGAAACTGCTTAAGATTCAACAGAAGAGCAAGGTCTAAGTGTGAGCCAGAGCATCGTGAGAATTTTGATCACATTTACATTTTGAGAAGATAACTTTACAGGAGGCATTTTCCACGACCTGACTGTAAGGTAAACCTAACAACTGGTCAGTGATCAGTTGAGGGGACATTTCAATTCTTAAAAGCATGTCTTCAGACGTCCTCTGGACTAGCATTAGGAGACTGAGGTAAAAATTGTCTTATTTAAGACTGTAATCATTTTACATTTCAGTTATTTTTCTAATTTATTTTAGGATACAGCTTCTGAAACCATGGGCTTCCCTGATAGCTCAGTTGGTAAAGAATCCACCTGCAATGCAGGAGACCCCGGTTCAATTCTTAGGTCGAGAAGATCCCCTGGAGAAGGGATAGGCTAC
This sequence comes from Neotragus pygmaeus, assembly GCA_006410875.1. Lineage (NCBI taxonomy): Eukaryota > Metazoa > Chordata > Mammalia > Artiodactyla > Bovidae > Neotragus > Neotragus pygmaeus. The sequence goes on along the minus strand of SJYV01016857.1, from coordinate 1,540,880 downwards.
CCACTTCAGTATTCTTGGGCTTCCCTGGTGGCTCAGATGGNTCATCCCACCCTTGCCCTCTCCCACAGAGTCCAAAAGACTGTTCTATACATCTGTGTCTCTTTTGCTGTCACGAGAGTTATCGTTACCATCTTTCTAAATTCCATTAAAAGATGGAATACTAAATTGTGTTAGTATACTGTATTGGTGTTTTTCTTTCTGGCAATGTTATGGATTAAATAGGTGGGCACAATGAAGTCACTAGGATCCTTACAAAAGGGAGGCAGAAGTGTCAGAAGCAGGAAAAGAAGATGTAATGAAAGAACTGGAGTCTGGAGTCATATACTTTGAAGATTAAGGAAGAGGCCAGTATCCACATAACATAGGCAACTTTAGGAAGCTGCAAAAGTTAAGAAGATGGATTCTTTTCTGAAGCTTCCAGAAGTAAGCTGCCCTGCCAAGATCTTGACTTTAGATTTTTAACTTCCAGAACCATAGATAAATAATGCTGTATTAAGTCCCTACATTTGCGGTGAGTTATTATAATAGAAACTGAAAACTAATACAGTCTTATTTTTATAAGAATTATTTCTTAGTTAATAAGAAATTAATGAGTTAATTAAACTTGGTTTCATTTTGAATACAATAAACACTTATAGGTATAATATTTACAAACAAAAGTTCTTTGGAGTCCTGAGTAATTTTCAAAAATGTAAAGCAATTCTGAGACCAAAAAGTTTGAGAATTGCTGCCATAAAGGAAGGCAGAGCATCAAGATGGAAGAACCATGAATCCCTGAATGAATATATAAGCTCAGCTGTCTTGCCAGGCTGGACTGTCCGCCCCTCTCTGGACTATTACTGTGCAAGAAATAAGCTATCTTATTTAAACTGTTGTATCCAGGGTCTCTGTTACAGCAAGACAGGCTGTACCTAACTAATAAATAACTAATGTTGTCCTTATATTCTCTTAGTATAGATTCCCATTTCAAAATCAATTTTAATTTATTTAATGATTTTAAATCTTACCTGATTTTTAATGAAAAAAGGTCAAATTAAAATGAACGATAGTTTTAGAAAAATTTATTTTTTTCATTCTGAGTCCTGTTTCTTACTTATATTGAGATATTCTGGTTTCTCTGCCTTAGAGGAAAAAATGTCTGATTTTTGTCAAACTGTCTTTTTTTTTGTCAAAAAAAGTATGATTTTCCTAATCCTTAGATTGAAATCAGAATTTTTACCAGCAATTATTGGTGTGATCTCTTGGTGTTAACTCTTCTGTTAATTCTTGCTACTCTTTCAGATATGTCAATAAATTGAAATCATTTTGAGGAATGATGATGCTTATGAATCTGCCTTTGAAATAACCTTGATTTAAAAAAATTTCTAACCACCTGATGAAGCAGGGTGGAAAGGCACTATTTCCATTTGCTGGGATGTAACAGGTATTCAGAAAAAATAAGAGACTTGACTCAAATGATAGAACTATCTCATGGCAGGGCCGAACCCGAAATCAATTTTATGCAGATGCACTAAAAGAGCAGAGTTTGCTGATAACTCACAGTTGGTTATTTTCTGAACATTTGATAGGTTATTAACTTTTTGGCAGGCAACTGCTTGAATTAGAAATAACTGGTTTCCAAATACTCAATAATATGTCTAATTAGCTTTTTAAATGTGCAACTTTATCCTGTGAAAAGGCCAAGACATGAAATAGGGAGTGAATACAGGTAATAAGCATTAGGATTGCAATTTAAGCACATTTACAGATATTACCACTATATTCTTTACTGTGCTGTTTACCTAAGAATAGACTCAAGATCTCAGAGCTTCAAGGGAACAATGTGAAGTCTGGAGAAGTTATGTCAATAAAGTAAAAATAAGCCAGAACACTTAAACAGTTAGAAAGACCACCAAGTCTGTATGTAGAAAAGGAAGCAGTGAGAATAGACAAGATGTCACATCACAGAACATACCCTTCAGGAGGAAAAGCTAAGAAATTAAAAACAACAGTGTCAGAAAGGACGCTCCTGTATTCACATGGTACACATGACATTGTGATTACTTTCTACTGACAGAAATAAATGATATAAATAAGACATCAAAGGGAATATATAACTTTGATCTCATTTTTAATTAATTGCACCCAGAGAATTTTCAGATCACATAAATGAGGGCTAGTAAGTGTTGCTTATGTAAAAACTTAATAGGCATATATAACCTATTGGACTTTTATCTATCCTTCCAAATGGGGTTGGGCGGGGGAAGTTATCTAGAGTTCAGCCAATAAGAAATAAACTTATCATTTATTTCTCTTCTCTAGGCTTATTTCTTTACAATTGGGAGAGATTTCCTCAAGAGCAAAGCCATTTATAAGTCTTGTTTAAAAGAATGTGTGCTAGAGCACAAGCCACAATTAAGAGTTTCTTTTTAAAGACACTTGTGGCCAAAATGTTTAGTTTATCATCTACATCTGTTCTCATCTTCTTCCTTAGAAAGAGAACTGTAGCTGGGCTGTAACTGTCCAGCAAGGGATTACTTTTTCCAAGCCCCCAGCAAAGGAAGTGTGTCCCTAGGACACATCAAAGCAGTGTGTATGGAAGTGAGGTCTTTAGTTTTACCCAACTTCCTCAAGAGTAACTTTTTGTCTCTGGACCACTGATGATGCTCAGAGAGACCCTGACAACCGTGTGTTCAAGATGGTGTTTTAAGCTTTTTAGAAATAGGAATGAGGTGCTAAGTTTTTTTCCTTCTCTCCTGAAAGGATTACCATTGTAAACTTGAGTATAAAACTTGTTTAATAAGTATTTATTGAAAAACAACAAAAACCCTAGAAGCAAAATGATAACGGAAAGTTCAGGTGAAACATCCAGATGGTCTAATACTGAACAACTGATTGTAAAGAAACAGTTATAAAAACCTTTATTTTTGTTCAATGCATGTGTGTGTGTATGCTCAGTCAATTCAATCATATCTGACTCTTTGCAACCCTGTGGACTATAGCCTGCCAGGCTCCTCTGTCCATGGGGTTCTCCAGGCAAGAATCATATATGCCCATTTGGACCAAATACACCTTTTTCTTATTTTAGGATATATTAATTTATAGATTGTTTTACTAGTAGAGGTTTATTTCCCATTCCAGGCTCTGGAGTGGGTTGCTGTACTCTCCTCCAAAAAATCTTCCTGACTCAGGGATTGAACCTGTGTCTCCTGCTTTGCAGGCAGATTGTTTACTGCTGAGCCACCAGGGAAGCCCATTTTTGTCTGATAGTTCATGTTATTTATACTGCTACACATTAATCAAAATGACTCCCCGTTAATCTTTAGAATAAGGGAGAACAACGTGGACACAAGTGAGCTATCATTTAAATATTAAAATAACTAAAACACTTGAGGTACACACTTAGAATGAAATGATTTTCATTCATTTCATTTCATTTACAAAAGAAGCAAGATGAAATGCAGGAGGAAATGCCACAACAGGACATGTCAATTCCTTTGGAACCTTAGGTAGATGGTATTTATAATTTCCAGGCAAATTTGTGCAAGCCAAGTCATCAGCCAGGCATTTGTTGACATTGCACAATGATTTGTGTAAATCAAAGCAAGAACACCTCTGTTCAGACAATAAATTCCTCCAGAGGTTGATTAGAATAAGAGAATTTTTAAAGAGGATTAGAAGACAATTTTCAGCAGGAGGCAAATTGGCATATAAAAATATAGTCATTAACATTCTCTAGGGATGAATAAGAGTTAGACAAACTAGAAGAAAGAAGGCATCTGATCTCTGCTAAGAGGCTTCAAAATTAAATGCCACAACCAAAGACTGTATGCTTTATTTGTAATTTTTTCTCTCATAGGTTTATTTCCAGTGAAACAATCTATAAATTCATTCATGCTAAAATGAGAAAAAGATGTATTTTTGTCCAAATGGGCACATTTGATTATAAGACACTTAGAATTTTGACTATTTTTTAAAAAACAAAATGAACTATATTTAATATTTGAAACTAATGAACGACTATTAAGTCTCTCCAATGACATGGGAACAGGAATTGCCAACACCCCTTGTTCACCCTCTACCCCATCTCAGTCTTTCTTCCCTGATATACACAGAGACAATTAAAGGAGAGATCCATAGGTTGTCTTTCATGCACTCAGACTGTTGCTTATAAAAATCCCATCTTTGGGGGACTTCCCTGGTGGTCTAGTGGTTAAGTCTTTGTCTTCCAATGAAGAGGATGTGGGTTTGATCCCTGGTTGAGGAGCTAAGATCCTACATACCTCCTGGCATAAAAAAAACCCAAACATAAAACAGGTGTGATATTGTAACAAATTCAATAAAGACTTTAATAATGGTCCACATAAAAAAAATCTTTAAAAAAACCTCTCATGTTCAGGGCCACCTCTACTCCACAAGCGTTCTTTTAGTTTTCTCTACCAGGCTTGGAATTCTCTAGAATCTCCCCTGTGAATTGCTATTCGGAAGGCCTCTGCGTTACTCCTCTCTGCTAGAGAGGCTCATCCCCCTGATGCTGGATTCTGGCTTCTCCTCTGAGCAACACTACCTTTCTATCATGTTCCTCTAAGCTGCTAGTCCCCAGATGTGAGGGTATACCTGATTTTGGAAGGGCTAGTTTAGTTAAGCAGGACTGAGAGTTATCCTCCCNAAAAAACACAGCACCAAAAAACACCGGAGGGAAGGAACAGGTGAATGTTTGCTTTCCTTCTCTAATGCCTCCAAAAGAGGTGCCTCTGCAACAGGTTTTAAAGGTAAAATGTCTGCTGACATATCAATTGTTAAAAGGAGAGGAAGTGAGAGGAAGCAATATGAATGTGATTCTGCAATCCACTTAGAAGGGAGTGTGGGGGTCTTGCCTTTGTACGTGCAGGGACCTCCATGGGTGAGCATCACACCCANATCCAAATTGTTTATTTTCCTCCGAAAGGAAGATAAATGCCATACCTAGCCTGTCTTGTTGAAGCTTGTCCCTTTGCTGCTAACAGTACTTCGATTGTTAACAGAGGTTGACGTTTCCACATTTTTTTTTTTTTTTAAACTCACAGACCACAGTGCTTAACATGGTAAGATAACCGCTGTAGCTCTTCAGGAAATGAAACCATTAGAGAAATTTCTTTCATTATAAAGAACAAATAAAAAAGAAAAAGCCTATCATTTTAATTTAATTGTCTGAATTCAGAGATTCTTTACTTCTTAAATCCAAACAAAAGTACTTTTGAAAACTATAATCCCAATTAACCTATATTTTATTTACTTTGGCTCATGTATAACACCTAAAGTGATAATGTGTCAGCTGTCAGCATTTCTGATTTACTTTTCATTATATTGTACGTTTTAGCCACTGGCAAAAAAAAAATTCTTTATTCCTTACATAGTTAGAATTTTTTAAAAAGTAGACTCAACATCCAAGAGCTAGTAACTCTCTACCTGTTTCTTTTCTCTCTGTATTCTGTCTCCTTGTTACTTGTATACCTTTTCAGTGACTGTTTTTAAGGAAGTTCAATACGCATTCAATTTTTTCCTTAGACACTAAGAATTAACTTTGTGACAATTAATTTGTTTTTCCTTCTTAAAGTCACATGCTACGTAACATCCTTCAGAAGACACTATTTTAATCTTTTTCCCTTTTCTGCCCTATACTTACTATTATGCGTATTGCGCTCAGTTGTGTCCAATTCTTTGTGACCCCCCATGGACTGTGGCCCACCAGGCTGCACTGTGCATGTAATTTTCCAGGCAGGCATACTGGAGTGGGTTACCACTTACTACTCCAAGGGATCTTCCCGGCCTAGGGAAAAACTCTGCCTAGGGATGAAACTCGCATCTCTTATGTCTATCTCCTGCATTGGCTGGAGGATTCTTTACCACTAGCACCCTATGGGAAGCCCATTTTGCATATTGCTGCTGCTGCTGCTGCTGCTAAGTCACTTCAGTCGTATTCGACTCTGCACAACCCCATAGACAGCAGCCCACTGGGCTCCCCCGTCCCTGGGATTCTCCAGGCAAGAACACTGGACTGGGTTGCCATTTCCTTCTCCATTTTGCATATTAAGTAGGTATAAATTATGTGCTATATGGCAATCTGTCATTATTTCCATGGATGATACCCTAGATTGACAATTGGAAGAAAAATTACTTTCATTCCCATCAACAATTCCCACCACAACTACAACTCTGAATCACTATACTGTATATCCTGTGACCATTTTTGGTGGGGAGAGGGGGACACGCTGCATAGCATGAGTCATCTTGGTTCCCTGACCAGGGATTGACCCCTGCCCCCCTGCAGTGGTAGCCCAGTGTATTGACCACTGGACCCCCAAGAAGTCCCTGTAGCTGTTTTTAACTGGATCTCAGTTAGTCTGTGACCAACCTAGACAGCATATTAAAAAGCAGAGACATTACTTTGCCAACAAAGGTCCATCTAGTCAAAGCTATGGTTTATTCAGTAGTCATGTATGGATGTGACAGTTAAAGACTGAGCGCTGAAGAATTGATGCTTTTGAACTGTGGAGTTGGAGAAGACTCTTGAGAGTCCCTTGGACTACAAGAAGATCCAACCAGTCCATCCTAAAGAGATGAGTCCTGGGTATTCATTGGAAGGGCNTGTGACAATTAAAGACTGAGCGCTGAAGAATTGATGCTTTTGAACTGTGGAGTTGGAGAAGACTCTTGAGAGTCCCTTGGACTACAAGAAGATCCAACCAGTCCATCCTAAAGAGATGAGTCCTGGGTATTCATTGGAAGGGCTGATGTTGAAGCTGAAACTCCAACCCTTTGGCCACTGGATGCAAAGAATTGACTCATTGGAAAAGACCTCAATGCTGGGAAAGATTGAAGGTGGGAGGAGAAGGGGATGACAGAGAATGAGATGGTTGAATGACATCACCGACTCGATGAAGATGAATTTGGGTAAACTCCAGTTGTTGGTGATGGACAGGGAGGCCTGGTGTGCTGCAGTCCATGAGGTCGCAAAGAGCCAGACACGACTGAGCAACTGAACTGAACTGAGCAGTGGGTAAAAATGATATCGCTCCTTTTGGTGACTGTGTCAGTGGAGCCAATGCTTCAGATGTAAAGGAGATAACAGATTATACCCGTTGATCCTTGGAGAGCTGTCCTGTGTGGAATAAGAAACTGTCTCTATTTTTGGCCAACACAGAGATTGGTACAGGAGCACTTCATAATATTTCAGACTGTATTTTGACACCCTTTTTCTCATTATCTCCAATTTGCTTCCTTTTCCCCAGGAACATTTATGTAGGGTCCTGGTCCTAGTCTCCCCAGGTATAAGAGAGCACTGTAAATAGAAGACTTGATAAACTAATTTGAACATTGATATTAATGACCTCTTTCCCTACACATAAAAAGTCTGCATTTTAACCAAGCTTTTTGAGTTTCAAATCAGATGAATGATCCGTGAGAGTTAGATATTCATATCCAAGTGTTTATAGTTAAGGTTTCCTAGAATCTTGAACACTTTAAGCCTTTAAAAGGACTGAAGAGATAGAGTCTAGGAGGAGCTCACATCCACCACCCTCAGAAACTGCTACACTTGATTTTTCTTCTTTATCTGTATTCACTCCATAGCTATTGTTTCTACATTGTGTCTGGCATTATTCAAGGTAGATAGTAATGAACAAGATAGTAAGCTTAAAAATATGAGGTTTTCCACCCTGATATATCAGAGTCCAGAGAAACCAGAAAGTACTCAAGTTCCATTCATTTTCCTGTCCCACTATCATAATGTGAGTTTTGTCCTCATGGTCCTAAAGTGTTATGTTTCACCTCAAATCCTGACATTATCCACAAGTACNTTTTCCACCCTGATATATCAGAGTCCAGAGAAACCAGAAAGTACTCAAGTTCCATTCATTTTCCTGTCCCACTATCATAATGTGAGTTTTGTCCTCATGGTCCTAAAGTGTTATATTTCACCTCAAATCCCGACATTATCCACAAGTACAAGCAGAAAAAAGAAAGACCAAGGCAAAGTGCAAAAGGCAAAGACACATGTCAACCAATTTTCTCTTAAGTTGTTTTTGTAAGCTTCCCTAGGAGACTTCTGATGAACTCTTAATGGTCAGAATGACCAGAATGACCACTAGGTCACATGACCGCCAGGTCACATGACCACTTCTAAACAGAAACTAATAACTGATCACATTACCACACAGAACACAATCTAGGTTGTGTTATTATGAAAGATGATTTGAGTGAATTTGTTATGGGAAACTAACCATGCTTGCCACAGGGATCTAAGTAGTTTGAAAGCAGGAGAAGTTCAATCTTTCTTTTTTAATCATAAAAAAATGAAATATAGCTAATTTACAATTTTGTGTTAGTTTTAAGTGTAGAGCAAAGTGATTAGTAACGTATATATTCTTTTTCAGATTCTTTTTTATTATAGGTGATTATAAGATATTGAATATGGTTCCAGGCCAATCTTACAAAGTAATATTACTAATATTAAGAAGTGGCCAGGCCAAAGCAAGAGTTCAAGCTGGAAAAAAAAGAAACAAACACCTGGAATGAAGATCATCTCTGAGATAAGTTGGAACTTGGTACTTTAAAGTGTATAAAGGAGAATAAATAGAAACTAATGCTGACAGACAGAAAGAAGGATAGCTCTTTATTAAGTCAAGAAGGATAAGTAGACTTTCATGAAACATTAAGACTTTTAGATTTGAATCCATGAACCCTGGAAATTATTAGCATACTTTAATTGTTGACTTCATGAGTTTTACCTTTTTAAAACACTCTGGATTTTTCCAATGGGAACTAAAGAGAACGTAAGGGAATATGGAAAAATCATGTTTCTTTAACAGAGGAAAGAGGTGTTGTTAGCCTGGACTAGGCTGGAAGCAGGGGAGTGAAGAATAGTGAAATTCTTTAGGATGACTGGATAAAGTAATTATTTTGATGTGATCTAACCTAGATATAATATTCAAAAGCAGAGACATTACTTTGCCGACTAAGGCCCGTCTAGTCAAAGCTATGGTTTTTCCAGTCGTCATGTATGGATGTGAGAGTTGACTGTGAAGAAGGCTGAGCCCCAAAGAATTGATGCTTTTGAACTGTGGTGTTGGAGAAGACTCTTGAGAGTCCCTTGGACAGCAAGGAGATCCAACCAGTTCATTCTGAAGGAGATCAACCCTGGGATTTCTTTGGAAGGAATGATGCTAAAGCTGAAACTCCAGTACTTTGACCACCTCATGCGAAGAGTTGCCTCACTGGAAAAGACTTTGATGCTGGGAGGGATTGGGAGCCAGAAGAGAAAGGGATGACCAAGGATGAGATGGCTGGATGGCATCACTGACTCGATGGATGCAAGTCTGAGTGAACTCCGGGAGTTGGTGATGGACAGGGAGGCCTGGCGTGTTGCGATTCATGGGGTCACAAATAGTCGCACAGTACTGAGCAACTGAACTAAACTGAAGTGATGAGAGGGGATTTCCCTAGTGGGTCAGTGATAAAGAANCTGCAGATGGTGACTGCAGCCATGAAATTAAAAGACACTTGCTCCTTGGAAGAAAAGTTATGACCAACCTTGATAGTATATTCAAAAGCAGAGACATTGCCAACAAAGGTCCATCTAGTCAAAGCTATGGTTTTTCCAGTACTCATGTATGGATGTGAGAGTTGGACTAGAAAGAATGCTTAGCATTGAAGAATTGATGCTTTTGAACGATGGTTTTGGAAAAGACTCTGGAGAGTCCCTTGGACATAAAGGGGATACAACCAATCCATCCTAAAGGAAATCAGTCCTGAATATTCATTGGAGTGATTGATGCTGGAGCTGAAGCTCTAATACTTTGGCCACTTGATGCGAAGAACTGACTCACTGGAAAAGACGATGTTGGGAAAGATTGAAGGCGAGAGGAGAAGGGGACACCAGAGGATGAGATGGTTGGATAACATCACTGACTCAATGGGCATGAGTTTGAGTAAACTCCTAGAACTGGTGATGGACAGGGAAGCCTGATGTGCTGCAGTCCATGGGGTCGCAAAGAGTTGGGTATGAATCAGCAAGAAACTGAACTGACTGAACCCAGGGTATTACTTTTCTTTTTAAATTACCAGTTCAGTGGGAACAATCACTGGTTTAAAGAATGAGCTATCTTTTTTGGACAATAGTTCTTGAATTCAAATTATACCCATCCAATTCCAATTCAGTTGCTCAGTTGTGTCTGACTCTTTGTAACCCCATGAACCATAGCACGCCAGGCTTCCCTGTCCATCACCAACTCCTGGAGTTTACCCATATACAGAGATTAATACTTCACCCAAGTATTTTGTGTTGTGTAGTTTCTCACTGAAGCCAGGTTACCATTTTTCTATATAGTACCTGTTAATAAATTGTTCCTGGACCCTTTCTCAGGCCATGTTTAGTTGAACATGCACCATGGTGCAGCTGAGAATGATGCTGAAATACCTGGCACTGATTTGTGAATTGGGACAAGAATTTGAATAGGCTTTGTGTGTGCACTAACATGTCTGACTCTTTGTGGCCTCATGGACTGTAGCCAGCCAGGCTCCTCTGTCCATGGAGTTTTCCAGGCAAGAATACCAGAGTGGCATCTAGTATCTAGCAGAGTGACATCCTACTCAAGGGCTTCTTCCTGATGCAAGGATTGAACTCCTGTCTCTCGTCTCCTGCATTGGCAGACAGATTCTTTACCACTAGCGCCACCTGGGAAGCCCCTTAATTGGTTTTAATATAATCTGTTTATGTATGATGTCTAAGCTCAATTTTTTCAGACATAGATTTGATTCTGCTTTGAATATGCAAAAATGTAATAAGCAGGACAATTAAAAAGAGAACAAAAGAACTTTAGTTAAAACAGAATGAGGAAGTACATACATCAGGTACAGGGTTTATGTATTATAGCAGCCAAGTCCTAAATTTAGTCCTGAGTTCATAACCAAGGAAACACAAAGATTCTGCTGTTTCCATTGTCCTCCCCAAATGGAAGCCCAGAAGTTCTTCTGGAGAGCATACTTGCTGGCATTAAAGTCAGGTTTATCAGATAAAACAATGGATGATGACTTGATACTACAGAGTTAGCCATCTGTATGTCTTGTTTGGAAAAATGTCTGTTTAGTTCTTTTGCCCATTTTTTGATTGGGTTGTTCGTTTTTCTGGGATTGAACTACATGAGCTGCTTGTATATTTTGGAGAATAATTCTTTTTCAGTCACTTCGTTTGCTGTTATTTTCCTCCTTCTGAAGGCTGCCTTTTCACCTTGCTTATTGTTTCCTTCCTTGTGCAAAAGCTTTTAAGTTTAATTAGGTCCCATTTGTTTATTTTTGTTTTTATTTCCATTACTCTGGNTTTGGAGAATAATTCTTTTTCAGTCACTTCGTTTGCTGTTATTTTCCTCCTTCTGAAGGCTGCCTTTTCACCTTGCTTATTGTTTCCTTCCTTGTGCAAAAGCTTTTAAGTTTAATTAGGTCCCATTTGTTTATTTTTGTTTTTATTTCCATTACTCTGGAAGGTGGGGTCATGGAAGATCTTGCTGATTTATGTCAGAGAGTGTTCTGCCTATGTTTTCCTCAAAGAGTCTTATAGTTGCTGGCATTACATTTAGATCTTTAATCCATTTTACACTATAGAGTTGCAAGCAGAAAGAGTCCTCAAATGAATATTTTTTATATGTGACTGTAAATAGATATACTTTTAATTACAACTATACTTATCAAAATTGTCCTATAAAAGTTTGAGAACATGAGGTGATAACTACTCCAAGCGGGAAATAATTCTCAAAGGACTATTTCTGCATGATTTTATACTATTGATTTTCTAGCCACAAATCTACAGTATTCCACAATCTAAGCTGTTGCTGGGTACTGAATAAGACACTGAAAATTATCTTACTAGGGTTATTCATGGTTCAAAGCATTACTTCTTGATTATTAGTAATAATAATAAATTTTGTCCACATTTCAGATACTGGCAGTGGTTGACCAGCCACCTGCTTCCATTCCCTGAGTTCATAATTCTGACACTCCAAACTGAGCTACACTCTTGCAGAAAACGATAAAATAGTACTGTCTAGTAGTGCTTTTATTCTTAATGGGTTTGTAATAAATGGGTCTTTTGGGTTTTATTCACTGTTTTACTGCATCTCCTTTTCCTGGAACTTTAGCGCAGGTGAACTTGTACTGAGGACCATGTAAGTGACAGAAAGTACCTTGTGCTCAGAATCACCCGTCCAACCCACCCTGCTGTCCTTTCAGTAAATGTGTATATTTTGAATAAGTCGTCCCTTAAGATGGGGACTTCCCTAGTGGCTCACTTGGTGAAGAATTTGCCTGCAATGCAGGAGACCTGGTTCGACTCCTAGGTTGGGAAGATCCCCTGGAGAAGGGAATAGCTACCCACTCCAGTATTCTCACCTGGAGAATTCCATGGACAGAGGAGCCCTGGTTGGCTACAGTCTATGGGGTTGCAAAGAGTTGGACACGATTAAGCAACTAACACTTAAAAATGAGTATATTTCTTTTTTTGACAGTTTTATTTATGTATGTATTTATTAGTATTTATTTTTAAAATTTCAATAAGTTCTATTGGCAGCATTTTCACTGTGTTTAAACTTGTAGGTCTTCACTTCCTTTTGATCTGTGATCAAAGCTACCTTGTCTGAGAGGTCTTCCCAACCCCTGAGTATAAATAACTTTGTTCTGCCCACCCTGTGACTCCCTCATTCAATTGCCCTGTTATTTTTCTCCAGAGTACATAACAGCACTCAAAAAGTATGTTTGTCATTCATTTCTCTATCGACAAAAAGCTCCATGAGGGCAGGGATTTAATTTTGTTCACTGCTCTATCCCCAGTATCTAGAAGAGTTTTTGGCACATCGTAGATGCCCAACAAATATTTATGGGACGACTGAATAAGTAACTCCTACTCTGCCTCTAATTACATTAGTCTAAGGTGCATCCAGAGTTCATGCTGACAAGCTGCATATTCAAAAGCTGTTCATTTCTTTCATCTCCTTTTACCTCATGTCTTGCCGGTTGCCATACATTTGCAAAGTTAGCACTTCTCACGAGTGTCAGAATTTTTCTTCAACCTTGAGAATCATTCCTATTGTGAAATTTCTCAGCCATTATCCTTTTCTTATCATTTTTAATCTCCCTTTTTTCTTCTTTCTTTTTTAAATTGTGAAAGTATGATAACCTATTTATCATAATAGGTTATGAAAATACAGAACAAATTGCATATAGTTCCACTATATATTACAATTATTTTTTGAAGTAGATAAATTAACATTTTTAGTTGGAGTTTCAATATCAAACTCTCAAAAATTAATATAGACAGACAAGTAGAAGGATAGAGTAGACTTGAAGCAATGAACGAATTCAACATAAGATGTTGTTCAGTAGTTCAGTTGCGTTGGACTTTTGTGAATCGATGGACTGCAGCATGCCAGGCTTCCTGTCCTTCACTATCTCCTGGAGTTTGCTCAAACTCATGTCCATTGAGTCCATGATGCCATCCATTTCACAGAAACTTCCTACCTGTTGTTAAATAGATCCCTCCTGTGTTGACCTGACTAGTCTTCCAGACAGGTCCGGACATGTCAAATCCTAGGTTTAACCTAACTTAGGTTTAAACTGGTTTTCATACAACACTTAATGTAAAAAATACAAAAAGTGAAAACAATCATATTTTTGGAGATATTCCTGTTGACTATTCTTGGTGGTGTCCCTTTTTCAACTTGAAATGGAGATAAAGACTGCCTTCTAGGAAGTCAAATTGTAAGGTTGATTCCTTAACTGATCATCTCATATTATAGGGAGNTGAAAACAATCATATTTTTGGAGATATTCCTGTTGACTATTCTTGGTGGTGTCCCTTTTTCAACTTGAAATGGAGATAAAGACTGCCTTCTAGGAAGTCAAATTGTAAGGTTGATTCCTTAACTGATCATCTCATATTATAGGGAGAAAGGAGAATGGCTTTTGGGTCTGGGAGACTATAACCCTATTTTGGGTGTTAGCATGTTTAAAGGAAGAATAGCAAGGATTTCTATCAAAAGAGAGGCCAGGCAATAATGGAGGCCTAGAAAAACGGAAGTAAAAGAAGCAAATGATGGCCAAGCCAGCCAATCACTCTCAAAGGGAGAAGAGTCTTCAGCTACTCCTATCCTATTAGAAAGGGCATCCCTAATAGGGTGGGTTGCAGAATGTCTTTCTGTGTAGACTGTTTGAATTCCATTGGCAACACCATCCACTTGGGAGACTGATGAATCAGATGATCATGCCTCATGCCATGTCAGTTCCTTTCCCTCATTCTGATTCATGTACCTTGACATTACAGTTCTTCCTACTGTTACTGTTGTAGCCAGGCGTTCCGGGAAACAAACTCCCTCAGAAGGACAATGCAGATAATGGAGTGCAGTTTATTTCACCGGCGGGCCCAAAGCAGAGTCACCTCTTAGTTAAGGACCCCGACTGACTTTTGTGAAAACCTTATATACTTTAAGTGTACTGCTCAAGTCCACATCCCCAAATTCCTTAAACCTAGGCTGGAAAGTTTTAAAAGGAGCTACAATCAGGTTACAGCCATGATTCAGAAACAGAAGGGTCAGCTGGTTACACATTGCAGCCTATACCAATGGGTGCCATAAAGATTACAAAGGCGATTGACTACATAGGGGATTATTACATTCTTTTTGGCGACGAGAAATCTTGGTATGGAATCTGGTGTTTATCAGTCCAAGAGGCCAGTTTGGCCATAGGTATATTATCCCCATGGCTACCAGGCACATAAGTCCAAAGTTCACTGAAAGTCCAAGATGGAGTTTCCTTCTTCAAGATGGAGTCAGCTTGGCCTGTTCCTTTCCTCCCTTATTACTTCTCCGATTGGTCCTTCTGAATGCTTATTGTGTGATATCACTCAAATATATTCTCATTTAATCTTCAGACTGATTCCATGAAGTGAGCTATAGTCCACAAGGTTGCAAAGAGTCAGATACGACTGAAGTGAATAGCACACAGGCATGCACAATGGGACATTAATTTCTCATAAAATAACTGAATTTTTCTTTGAAGACTAAGTGAATTACAAGCATCAAACACTGTACATTCATTTGGGCCAAACAGTGGCCTGCATTTGCAAAATATTAATTATGCTTTTTTCTCTTAAAAAAAGACATCTTTTTAGACTAAAAGTTTTGCTTCTCTTCTTGGATGTTATTTATTGTTTTAATAATGGTAGAAAAGCACATAGAGTATAAATAATCAAAAGCTCATTTGCTATTGAAATTGGACCAATGTATCTAAGATTTATTGTTTTCCCTCTCTAAAGTCCACATTTTTCTCGTCTTTGGCTGATGGTCCCTTTCTGTCTCCGCACATTTCATGATTATTTTGCTTTTATTTCCTGTACAAGGTTAAAATTGATTTTTCAGAACTTCCAATAACAATTTATAAAGGATATAACTCCAAAGATGGCATTTCCAACTGAAGTGCTTAGCTTATATCTGTTAATTTAATATCTCAAACTCCTTTCTTTAGTACAATAATTTATTTCTTAACAGAGGATATGTGAAGGACAAAAAGTGTGCTAAGTTAAGTGGTACTGTTTCTGCCAAAGTGTTCTCGAGACAGTCACATTATATATGGCATGTGAAAGCCACCGCCATTAACTCAGAAGTGTTTTGATGTGAAGGCAGATCCCTTACTGACATATACTTAACATTTATGCACCATGCTTCTCCAAAATTCAAGAATTAGCTATCAATAATTTCCTAACGATAGTGTATAGGATTTACTCTTTCATATGCAATATATGACTACATGTGTATGATATGTGCATGTGCATGCTCAGCCTTGCCTGACTCTTCTGCAACTCCATGGACTGTAGCCCACCAGGCTCCTCTATCCATGGAATTCTCCAGGCAAGAACACTGGAGTGGGTTGCCAGTTCCTTCCAGGAGCGTTTCCCAACCCAGAGATAAAACGTGCATCTCTTGTGTCTTCTTCATTGACAGGCGGATTCTTTGCCACTGTGCCACCTGGAAGCTCTACATGATATGACCTGTAAATTTTTAGTTGTACTTTGGTCACATTATTCTTTGAGGCCATTTGGATGTGTTCATGATCCTTATTTTGACATCTTGATGGCTCCCTACAGATCATATTACTTCCATAAACTGTACATTGCTAAAAACTAGTATAATAAGAGAGGGAAACTTTCAAAATTTAGGAAAACACAGTGTAAAAGGAGTATTATATATATATATTCCGAAGATTTTTGAATCATCCTATTAAATCAGCATTTTTTTTGCAGCATTTTTTGCTTTTCACACAGGGTAACAATCATTGTTGTTCTTATTGTCAACCAATAAGATGATTGAGGGACCCTGCAGCAACAACCAACATCAAAATACTTTGGGGACTAAAATCCTAAGAATAAGTATCTGTGCCATTTTGCAGTGTTGTTAAGGAATAACTGTGCCTTATTTATTTATTTATTTTTTTATCACTCTGAGTAGCTGAGATATGTGCATATCTGGCTTTAAGTCACCTATAGATCAGGACTTGTCTTGGTATCAGCAAGGCCTGGCACTTGCCTCTCAGGTGATATTGTAGGTGCTGCAAGAACATCAGCTGGATAGATCCGGGAGAACAAGACTGCTGATGCTCTGCAGTTGAGTGGTACACAGAGTCAGCAGTTTTCTTCTTGAATATATCTTAGGAAGGCCGTCTAAAAGGTCTTTTCTAGAAGCCTTTCAAAGAAAGCTACAGCATTATTAACCCCAGATATTATCTTAGGTCCTGTTTTACTATTTGCCAAGACAATAAGCAGTGCTTTAGCATAAATGCTACAAAATGCTCAGAAATTTCTACAGTTCCTTTAAGACTTGAACTGTGGGGGTTTCATTAGAGTCCAGTGAGCTGGCTATACTATCTGATTAGCTCTGTACAAGAAGGGAAACCTGTGAATAAAAACCTAGCTCTTAACTTTAGGAAACAAGTACTTTCAAAAATAAGATATCATTGGCCCACTTTTGTACTCCGTTAAATTCCTTGAATCCTCTTGGTCTTTCCTCCCTTCCTTCAGTGGTTCCTAACTACTCTGATTTATGATGGTTCATCTTAAATTTTTTTGACATTGTGATGGTGTGAAAGTAGTATGCGTNAAAAATAAGATATCATTGGCCCACTTTTGTACTCCGTTAAATTCCTTGAATCCTCTTGGTCTTTCCTCCCTTCCTTCAGTGGTTCCTAACTACTCTGATTTATGATGGTTCATCTTAAAATTTTTTGACTTTGTGATGGTGTGAAAGTAGTACGCGCAGTAGAAGCTGTACTTCAAATTGTGAATTTTGATCATTCCCCCGACTAGCGACACTTCGTCCCCTCCTCGGTCATGATGCTGAGTGACTGCAGCAGCCACAGTGCCCAGGCCACCATTCATTCATCAGAGGAAGCAACCGACACAGCCATTCTGTACAGACAGCCAGTCTGGTTCGCTTTCAGTACGGCATTCAATAAAGCACAGGAGATGTTTTGTACTTTGTTATAAAACAGACTTTGAAGTGGCAACCCACTCCAGTACTCTTGCCTGGAAACTCCCATAGACAGAGCAGCCTGGTAGACTACAGTCCATGGGATCACAAAGAGTCGGACACAACTGAGCGGGTTCACTTTCACTTCAGGGTAATGGAAGTCTTCTGAGCACATTTAACGTCGGCCCAAGTAAGCCATGATGTTCTGTAGGTTAAGTATGTTAAACGCAATTTTGACTTACAATATTTTCTTTCTCTTAGCTATGACCACCTTTTCCTAAAGTATTTATTTTCTGATTAATACACAGGCAAAAACACTCTTCGAATATTTAAAGAAAACCTGCTTTTATTTTCAACTTACGATGGGTCTGTTGGGATGTGATGCCATTGTAAGTTGAAGAATATTTGTTCTTAATCTTCTCGAGTGAATTGAAGATGAGGAAGTAAGAAAAACTGCTATTTTCTGAAGTGAGGAAAATTGGAATAACATGGTGGATTGTAAACCAAGTTGTTCTTTTTTATCTTGAAAAATTTTTCTTCATTCTGATATTGTGACCTTCCTACCATTTTGGCTAGAACTTTTTTTGAGATATGATTCTCATTATAATGAATTTTTTTTATTTTTAAAAATATTCTTACCTGACAAAAGCTTTTAATGGTAAGTAACTCTACATTCATCCCTAAATTCATATTTGAAATTTTATTGATCTATGAAATTCAAACTGTTCATAAAACCTATTTCCGTCCTTCCAGATTTCTCTGAAAGGAACACACTTGGCAGCAGAGATTATAAATGCTTTCAAGAATACGACAGGTGATTTTTCACATCGAGTAGGTGATAAGGCAACACTGGTCAAGTTTCCACTTGGCCATCATCTTTTATCCAACATCTACCCTCTACACACCTGGTCATGCATCATGGCTTTAGGACTTCCATACTCATCCCCCAGAGAATCACCACATGGGTCAGACTCCAAGGTATGATGCTCATCAGATTGGCCTGTCTTGTGGTTGTCTCTCAAGGTGTGATTTACAAATGCTATTGCTTGAGCCTGAATGTGACTCATGCCACAATTTAAGAGATGTTTTTAACACCTTCTTCCAATTTTAAAATAATTATCTGAATTGGGAGTTGAAGGATTACATCACAAGGTTTAGTTTTGAGTTGTGGTTCATGATGAATTGAGGCTATATATTTCTTTACTGTTTTCATCAGAAGAAGACCCCTTGGTAAATCTAATCATCTGCAGAAATATAAATGGTGATTTTTAGTCCCAGATGTTCCATTAGGGTGTTGCTCTATCTTTTCTCCACCTAGCTATTTAGTGTAATGCACAATAAAACAGATCCAATGCAGAGTTTTGCCAAATGCTAGTTATGGAAGAAGACTCTGATATGAACAAAATAGAATGAATTTATAAAGTCTGGGTACAGAATGTTGTTTCCAGATATAAAATGTAACTTCTAAAGAGGACAAGCAGAAGGAGGCTATCTAATTTCCATTTTTGCCTAGGTATTAAAAGGTAAAAAAGATTATTTTGTTTGTATACTACTATGCCTTAAACATGAAAGACACTGAATAATATCTTTGAATCACTGAACTCAAAGATGTCACCGGTTTTATCTGTATCAGTTTTATTTACCAATACAAACTATACAAGTATGTATTGTATAAAATCATACATTATTTTCTGTCAGTATGAGTCTGTAATTTGCCAAATGCTTTAAAGTTCATAAAGAAACAAAACTTTATGCATTATCCGTACTTCAAATAACTTTAAAGTAGTGTTATTATAGAAGTAAGTCATATATAATCTGGTATTCATCTTAATTTTTATCTGTATGTAATACTTAATATAGTAAGTATATAATACTTAAAAGATAGCAATACAGAGAAGCAAATTTTGAAACGAATTGAAAATTCTCTGTACTCCTACCCACCAGGAAAACTTAGTCTTTCAGTTTTTTTTTTTCTATCCATATTTTAGAGTCTGTACAATCAAATAGCAAAATATATAGAGCTAACTTTTAAAATTCAAGACAGTTTATCATTGTGGAAAGAGTTGCAGAATGAATGAAAGAGGCCCCGAGATCTAGCTTTGCTTTTTTTTTTTCTTTATAAAATAGGCTGTAAAGCTAGAACATCTTTATCATTTTTTCAGATTTTTATTTCTAAGCTATAAGAACTTGTTTTTGAACATTAACTAAAAGGGTAGTATTGATACCTCTGCCCACAGCTTCTCAGCCTCATCTCTCACCATGCCTCCTAGAGGCTCTCCTTGCTATTATCCCCTCTCCCACTAAGCATGCCTCAAGGAAGCTGTTTGCTGTTTCTTCTCCCTGAGGGCCTAGCTCACTCTCTCTCCCTGGAATACAATACACACACACACACACACTGCAAGCACACAGGGTCAGCTTCATAAAACATAGTAATCCTTTAATTCCTAGCTCAGAAATAACATCCTCTAGTCTAGGAAATCTTTACCATCGGCCACACGCCATCACTTCCTACCTTGTTGATATATCACGCTACATGGTAATTTATTTGCTAAATGTCAGGCTGCTGTTTTATAAGCTCCTTTAATTCTAGCAACTGAATTTCGTTTTATATCTCAGGCTCTCAGTCCACTGTGTGGTACACAGTAAACCTTCAAGTGTTTGTTGAATGAATAAACGAATCATTTGAATGATGTGGCGTGCGGGCGTGCTAAGTAGCTTCAGTCATGTCCAGTTCTTTGTGACCTGTGAACTGTAGCCCTCCAGGAGGCTCTGTCCATGGGATTCTCCAGGCAAGAATACTGGAGTGGGGTGCCATGGCTTCCTCCAGGAGATCCCGACTCGAGGATCGAACCCATGTCTCTTATGTCTCCTGCATTGGCAAGCAGGTTTTTTTTTTTTACCACTAGTGCCACCTGGGAAGCCCGTGAATGCTTGGTCTATCTCGTAAACCCCTGGCTAATATCTTCTGTAGTAATTCAGGCAGTTGTTTGGTAAATGTTTGGCACTTGGTATAAGATAACTGTGCCCTGCACTTTGCAGATTACAAAACGGAACCAGGTAGAGTCAAGCCCTTGTGCTTTGAGACAGAAGATGCAGGCATGTCACTGAATTTGAAACAGAAAGCACAAAACCCCACAGGTCCCATCGAAAAATGTAAGCACATTTTTGTGTAAATTAGTGGAGGAATGGCCAAGAGGTACACTCTTTAGCGAGATGGCAAGGATTTAATCAAATTAATTGTTCAACAGTACTTGAATAATGCTTATGTTTTTTAATGAAACTTTTACTATTTGTTATTGATACCACTGTAAGTGATGGAGGGACAATAACAGATTCTAAACTGGGAAAGTACCAGTCATTCCAGTAGCACTGGGGAGGACAGCTTAGGGTCGAGAATTACCACAGATAGGATGGCTCAGTGGGTAAAAAAATCCTCCTGCAATGCAGGAGATGCAGGTTCGATCCCTGGGTGGGGAAGGTCCCCTGGAGGAGGCATGGCAACCCACAACAGTATTCTTGCCTGGAAAATCCCATGATCAGAGGAGCCTGGCGGGCTACAGTCCACAGGATCACAAAGAGTCAGAAGAGACTGAATGACTAAGTGCACACGGCACAGGAAGACCTACTTCGGAAGCTGCTAGGCAGGAATTAATAAAGGCTGAGACTCTGCTGGTGTCAGGGGTGATGGAGGGCAGCAGATGGCTACCCAGCTGCTTCCTGCTCTCACACAGAAATTTAGATTTTCGCTTCTATTAACTCACATGGTTTTATTTTCTAGAAAGGCATTTAAAACTTAAACAATAAAAGTTATGGCCAAGGAGATTAGTAGAAAAGTCCAAAAGCTATGCTCATAGGAGGAAAAAAAAAATTGGAATTAAAAAGGCCCAAGAACCTTCCTTACTAATTAGATTTTAGAACATGGGGAAAAGGCTTCTGTTCACTCTTAAGGGTGTCAAATCCGTCATAATACAAATGTTCTGAAAGGATTAAAAAATCTACCTCTTCCATCTAGATCTGTGAATTATCAATGCCAACAAAGTATGTTATGAAATACTTATGTGTGTGTGCCTCTGTGCTCGGTCACTCAACCGTGTCTGACTCTGCAGCCCCATGGACTGTAATCCTTTGGGATTCTCCAGGTAAGAATACTAGAATGGCTTGCCATGCCCTCTTCCAGGAGATCTTCCTGATCCAGGGATCGAACCTAAGTCTCCTGCTTTGGCAGGCAGATTCATTATCACTAGGGCCCCGTGGGAAGCCTAACGCACAAGTGTGTGTGTGTGTCCTTACTGATTTGGTTGAGTCTGCAGGTGTGTGCAGGAGCATCCCGCAGAACCTTTATCGGGGGAAGGGCAGCAAGCTTCACATAGCAGGTGAGATCTGACAAGCAGCCTGAGACAAAAGGGGGTACTAGTTTGGTAGATTGAGAATATAATGGAAGGGTGAGATGTGAAGTATAGAACTATGTGAGGGATCTCTGTGGGTGTTTCCCGAATTAATCTCTGGCAGAGAAATCCTTCCTCTTCCCAGGAAAAAATGGAGAAGGAAGACATGAAACTCGGTGCCACTGAACTTAAGCTAAACTGCCTAACACATAGCAGACTCGTGATACGTGTTCTAAGATTTATGTAGAAGTATGTGGAGGATTTTGAGTTTTAAGAACAAAATATAAGTCATACTGAACAGACAGATAAACACAAACACAAATTCTATACTTTTGAAACTTCATTAAACAAAGCTACTTAGGTTTGCTTTTTTTTTCCCCTAAAAAATCTCTGTTTATTACTGTTAACCAGACAGTGAATCACATTCTGCATTAGCTGGTCAGTTCAGTCAGTTCAGTTCAGTCGCTCAGTCATGTCCGACTCTTTGCGCCCCCATGGACTGCAGCACACTAGGCTTCCCTGTCCATCACCGACTCCCAAAACTTTTCCAAATTCGTCCATCGAGTCAGCGATGCCATCCAATCATCTCATCCTCTGTCGTCCCCTTCTCCTCCTCAATCTTTCCCAGCATCAAGGTCTTTTCAAATGAGTCAGCTCTTCACATCAGGTGGCCAAAGGATTGGAGCTTCAGCTTCAGCATCAGTCCTTCCAACGAATATTCAGGACTGATTTCCTTTAGGATGGACTTGTTTGATCTCCTTGCAGTCCAAGGGACTCTCAAGAGTCTTCTCTAACTCCACAGTTCAAAAGCATCCATTCTTCAGTGCTCAGCTTTCTTTATAGTCCATCTCTCACATCCATACAAGACTACTGGAAAAACCATAGCTTTGTCTAGATGGACCTTTGTCAGCGAAGTAATGTCTCTGCTTTTTAATATGTGTTCTGGGTTGGTCATAGCTTTTCTTCCAAGGTGTAAGCTGGTACCAGAAGTAATTCTATACCTAAATAAATTACTTGTGTCTTTTACTTATCACCAAGAATTAGTAAAATTAGTCATAAAGAGGCATCTTATTTTATATCCTACATATATTTTTAACTTGTGTGGGAATTTTAAATATATACAAAAGTAGACTCAGCATAATAAACCCCAATGTACCCATAATCCAGTGTCAACATTTATTATCTCATCACAATCTTGTTTTACCCTTTTTCTTATTATTTTCTAAATTTAAAAGTTTAATTTTTCTCCTCTTGTTATTATTTTGAAGCAAATCCCAAACATTGTTATTTCATCATCTAAATTTCAGCATATGTCTCTAAAAATGAGGATTCTTTGGGGAAAAACATAACCCCAATATTGTTATAATGGTTACAAATTGACAGTAATTCTTCCATTACATATTTAGCCAAGGCTCAATTTTGTAATTATCTCCTCAATGTCAAAAACAGATTTTAATTGTTTATTTGAGTCTGGACCCAAATAAGGTAAATACATTGCAGTTGCCTGATATGTTTAAGTCTTTATTAGTCTGTAGTTTTCACTTGACCTCACTCTTTTTCCTTGCAATTTATTTGGTTAGGACACTGGGTCATTATCTGATAGAGTTCCCTCAGTCTAGATTTTGGGAGTTAAAGCCCCAGAATGTGATGCAACATCTTCGCTCTTTTACTCCGTGCATTTCCTATCAATTGGTGACTGGATCTAGAGTGTAGATCAGTTAGCTTCATCTATTAACTTCACAGATGAAGTTAATTCTCTTTTTTTGGCAAGACTTCTCCATAGATGAAGTGTTCTTTCATAACTTCTGGTGTGTCCTCTTATTATGATGTAACAGCTGTTGCTGCATAATGCCTAACTTTTCATACACATATTTTAATTTCAAAAGTTCTGGTGTAAAACCTATTGAAATGGATTTTCTGAGGAACCAAAATTGGTTGAGAGAGAGTAGGTAAGTGCCACCTGAGATTAACCATAACAAAAAACACTTAAGAAAACCCCCTGAATGCAAATAATTCCTAATGACCCTATCAAAGGTTTGTATCGTTTATCCAAATTATATGCCATGGATCAGCAAGTGCCTTGACAAGGAAACTTCTTTATGTGCGATATAAATCACCAATTGCTTCCTTATTTAAAAACTGGATGATGATCACAGCTCGGTGACTCCATAAATTTGAGTTTCTAATATTATGCAGAGGAACATAAAACCTGTTTATACATTATAATGCAGCAATAATGTATCTTTTCTCAATCATTGGCATAACTAAATCTACTAACTTGCCTATAGCATGCATGATGACAAGTTTGCCAAATGATCAGAATTTTAAATATTAATTCACCTGAAATTCAAATCCCTGCAGCAATTAAAGGGAAAACCCACACATATCAAACCAGTAAGTGTCTTTAACTGAGAAAGATACAGTTTACAGGGAGGGTGCTATTATATGCTCTTTGAGGCTTTAGCAAAACTGGAATCCTATAGATACATCTGCATATGAAAATAAGTCCTGATTGAAATGCTTCGCATTTGCTTCGTCTTTAAAATAGTCACAGAAATTCAACAGAAACTGTGTTAGTTTGCGCTGCCCAAAGGCCTGTTTTCTCACATTTTTGGCTACTCCTGTGGAAGTAAAATGGGCTGCCCTGGTGGCTCGGTGGTAAAAAAAAAAAATCTGCCATCAATGCAGGAGAGGCGGCAGGCCTTGCAGGCTCAGTCTCTGGGTTGGGAAGATCTCCTGGAGAAGGGAATGGCAACGCATTCCATTGCCTAGAGAATCCCACAGACAGGGGAGCCTGGTGGGCTACGGTCCATAGGATCAAAAAGAATTGGACAGGACTTAGTGATTAAACAACAGCAACAATGGAGATAAAAACGAAGTAAAAGTTGAGAGATTTGTCTGGAGCAGGAGTTGGCACATTTTTCTCTGTAGAAGTCTAGATAGTAAATATTTTGGATTTTGTGAGTCATTTGGTTTCTGTCACAATTACACAATTATGCTACTGTGCCAGGAAAGCATGCCTGGATATTACCTGAATGAATGAAAACACCCATGTTTCAATAAAACTTTATTTATAAGAACAAGAGGTGGGCCTTATTTTGCCTGTGAATCACAGTTTGTTGACCCCCTAATCTGGATAATTCCAGTCAGATCTTACTACCTATTGAAGAAAATATGTTTTTTGTTTTTTTTTCTTCTTCCTCTACATAATCAAGGTTGGCTGCCCACACTAATTGAGTTCAGTAAAAGGCAGCTTCATTCTTCACTTCATTTGATACTGTTGACACAAGTTTTGTTACATTTTTAAAGCAAGTCCTTTGAGAAGGCCAGCCACCTGTCTGAGTTTATTAGAAATAATGAAGGATAAGAATGGATTGTCTTATGTGGAACAAAAGAAATCTGCCAGAAGTAGGGTCAATACTTAAAGGAGTCCTTGTGCATTTTTATTTGGTTTCATAAAGCAAACACTTCAAAGTTGAAAAACAAAGAAAAGTTGAAGAATAGAGAAAAGAAAGAGAGAGGAAAAAAAGGTTTTATGTCAGGGTAAGAAATCAATCATTAACTGTAACATTAAACATGAACTTTGTATTCCTGTTAATTCAAACAACAACAATAACAACTTAAAACCTCACAATTCGTTTAAAGTTGGCAACTTACTTCAAAGAAGTTGTTATAAAGTGTTTCATTGTCTGCAATTAAAAACAAATATGTTTTATATATCTCACATTTGCTTACTATTAGCTTCTGTTATAACAGATTATTAAATTGTATAATTATTCCTTGCAAAGATAGTCCTTTGGTCTAAAGGATTTTATAACATTACATTTAAAATATGATTTATAAGCCCAAATGAATGTGTTCCAAAGAGCAAAGACAATTTATTTCAGCCTGATAGAAACTTGTCATACATTTTCTGATTAATTTTTGTCCCTGGGTGAATCAGGAAGAACCTAAATCAAAATGACTTTTTATTATATTTTAAAATTTAAGAGCCTAACACAAACTCAGTTGTGGACATACAAGGAAAGAACATTTTAAGTTGTGATCAGATGGGATGAACTTCATCTATATGTAACTTTCTTTCCCTTTTAGGGTGAAGTAAGTTTTCTTTGCTGGTAGCAAAAATACATCTTTAAGCTTAGATTTGTTTTCAAAGGACATTTCCTGGAAGGTGGTCCAAGTTGTTTTTCAAATGTTGAAAAGATTTAATTTGTAACAGTCAACAAATGATCTAACCCTTACTATTTGCATTTCCCCCAGTTTTATGAAGTGTCACCTGAACTCAAGATTGCTGGAGTCCATAGCCATTTTTTTTCTTTTTCTGGCTCAAGGGAGAATTAAACTTTTGAAACATGAGGAAAGATTTTATAATAGGTGCCTTTCAAATGAGGCTTGACATTTGAAAACTTTTAATACTTAGGACACAGATAAGTAATCTTATTATGTACAGAGGGAAAAGAAGAATTGGTAAACAAGCCTACGACTGCTGTTTATAAAATCTACTAATGATCTTGCTAATAACAGACAGATTAAGGAATGCATTTCCCACAAATTTGTCCCTGTAGTAGCTACAGTGAAGTGCTATGATTTTGGCATTCAACTCCTCTAAATGACAGGGCAAAAGGAAAAAAGGACCACAGGTTACACAGTGATGCTCTATGATGTGTTTGCTAAATATATTTATATGCTTTCAGAGATGGTTTTCAACACAGACTTGACTTTAGATATAAAAGTATTTTTATTTAATAATGAAACTCTAAATATGGAACATGTCCTCAGTACTTGTTGCTTGTGTGCTTCTGATCTCATCAGAGAAATGCTTGTTTTGAGAGAGTTTCTGGCTGCTCTCTGCTCACTTGTACAGTCTTATATCTGATGACCTTTAAATTTATGACCTAGTAAATAATCTTTCTCAGCTTTGGAAGAAAAAGAGATGGGTCAATAGAGTTTTAATTACAAAAATCCTGGCAGTGACTCTGCTAATAGAATACAGATTCCACAATACACGGTGCATTCTGGTCAGCTCTCTATTTATTTACATTTTGTTCTACCCTAGAACTTGACCAGTCCTGGGTATTCATTGGAGGGACTGATGTTAAAGCTGAAACTCCAATACTTTGGCCACCTGATGTGGAGAGCTGACTCATTTGAAAAGACCCTGATGCTGGGAAAGATTGCGGGCAGGAGGAGAAGGCGATGACAGAAGATGAGATGGCTGGATGGCATCACTGACTCAATGGAGGTGAGTTTGAGTGAACTCCGGGACTTGGTGATGGACAGGGAGGCCTGGCGTGCTGTGGTTCATGGGGTCGCAAAGAGTTGGACACGACTGGGCAACTGAACTGAACTGAGAACGTTATCAACTTAAAAAATATGGCTTTTAGAGCAGAGTAATTAAAAATGGCTCATATACTCATTAAGTCTGAAAAGATTCTTGGGGTTTCTGTTTTTGTGGAAGCACAGACATGTTTTCAATTGAAAGATACAGTACAGCTTTCTGAAATGTATAAATTTTTTTTCCCCTGAAAAAAAAGTACATGGTAATATCTATAGGACATCTGTTACTCTAACATAATTTTTTGCTTATTGTCTTTTTAGCAGATCATATATATAGTAAAATTGATTTAAATTGCTGCAGTTTGCAAGTATTCCAGGTTTAACTATATTGTTATATACAAATGAATGAGTAAAATTTGAACCTGTAAAGGATTCTATATCCCTGATACAAGGAATTTTTGACATAGTGGCAACTAGTTCTGGCAGATCTTGATCAAACCAACCACAAATGGGATAACAGAGGCCTTTCAAGATGTTATGAATAGAAGATGTTCAGTTGGAGGCTTTTAGTCAAGGATTACACTGCCAGGCAAAATGAGTTTTATAGAAACAGACTCGCAGACTTAGAGAACAAACATATGGTTACAGAGAGGGGTAAGAGTGAGGGGAAGGGATAGTCAAAGAGTTTGGGATGGACAGGTACTCACTGCAATATTTAAAATGCATGATCAACAAGGACCTACTACATAGCACAGGGAACTCTGCTTAAGGTTATGTGGCTGCCTGAATGGGAGGGTAGTTTGGGGGGGAATGGATACATTTATATGTATGGCCGAGGCCCTTTGCTGTGCACCCCAAACTAACACAACATTATTAATCAGCTATACTCCAATATAAAATAAAACATTTAATTAAAAAATAAAATATACCACTTTTTTATGCAGTCAAAAAAATTGTAAGAGATTTAGAGAAATGTTTTACTGTACACCCAAATGCCCTGGTATGAGAAAACATTTCTATGAAAGAATGTATTGAGAGGTTTTTTTCTTTTTAATCAAATAATAAAGAAGTAAGGGTAAATTATGACAATGTGATTTGTAGAAATGATCGGCTTTGGCAGGTTAGACATTTAATATTGCCTTTGGACTATTGTCTCTGGTGAATTTGTTTCATGCAAAATAGGTTGTAAGTAAATTCTCTGAGTACTTAGGCTGTACTTAGACCACCTAACCTGCCTCTTGAGAAACCTATATGCGGGTCAGGAAGCAACAATTAGAACTGGACATGGAACAACTGACTGGTTCCAAATAGGAAAAGGAGTACGTCAAGGCTGTATATTGTCATCCTGCTTATTTAACTTATATGCAGAGTACATCATGAGAAACGCTGGACTGGAAGAAACACAAGCTGGAATCCAGATTGCCGGGAGAAATATCAATAACCTCACATATGCAGATGACACCACCCTTATGGCAGAAAGTGAAGAGGAACAAAGAAGCCTCTTGATGAAAGTGAAAGAGG
>SJYV01016857.1:1476378-1511993 GCA_006410875.1 Neotragus pygmaeus | reverse complement strand
GTATGGATGTGAGAGTTGGACTGTGAAGAAGGCTGAGTGCCGAAGAATTGAACTGTGGTGTTGGAGAAGACTCTTGAGAGTCCCTTGGACTGCAAGGAGATCCAACCAGTCCATTCTGAAGGAGATCAACCCTGGGATTTCTTTGGAAGGGATGATGCTAAAGCTGAGACTCCAGTATTTTGGCCACCTCATGCAAAGAGTTGACTCATTGGAAAAGACTCTGATGCTGGGAGGGATTGGAGGCAGGAGGAGAAGGGGACGACTGAGGATGAGATGGCTGGATGGCATAACTGACTCGATGGACGTGAGTCTGGGTGAACTCCGAGAGATGGTGATGAATAGGGAGGCCTGGCGTGCTGTGATTCATGGGGTCGCAAAGAGTCGGACACGACTGACTGAACTGAACTGAACTTAGGCTGTGTCTACATGTTCAGTTTGGGAACTTTTATTGAAGTTAATAAGTACATTTATTTATATATTTTTTCAGTCTTAAAATATTCATTCCAATAGTGCCTACAGAATAGTTCACATATTCTGAGTACACACAGCTTGATGAGTTTTCAGAATTTTCACTGTAGTATCCAGCCCTCAGGGGCTTCTCAGGTAAGTGTCAGTGATAAAGAATCTGCCTGCCAGTGCAGGACACTTAAGAGACACGGGTTCAGTCCCTGAGTCAGGAAGATCCCCTGGAGGAGGAAACGGCTACTCACTCTAATATTATTGCCTGGAGAATTCCATGGACAGAGAAGCCTGGTGGGCTACAGTCCAGATGGTCACAAAGAGTCGGACCTGACTAAAGTAACTGAGCACGCGTGCAGGCATCCAGCCTTCACATCAAGAAGTGTAACGTTACCAGGATCTGAGGATCTTTGCTTGTGTTTCTTTCCAAACACTTTTCCTACTCCCGAGGTAACCACTATCTCTTTACTTCTCAATTATAGATAATTTTTGATGTTTAAACTTTGTATAACTTGAGTCACAGAGAATGTATTCTTTTGGGTTGGACTTATTTTGCCTGATATTGATTCATCCAAACTACCATGAGTAGTTTCAGATTGTTCATTTTCATTGCTATGTGTGTTTTCTTGTGTGAATACGTCATGATTTATTTATCCATTCCACTGTTTCTTGGGTGGGTCCCAGTTTTAATGATTGTGAACAGCACTGCTATAAACATCAATGTACATGCTTTTGGGCCAATATATCTAGGCATTTCTGTTGTGTACATCGTTGCCCTGAAAGTTTATCACAGTTGTTTAAAAGTATTTGCCAACTCTTATATTGCAATAATCTGTAATTGTCTGCATCCATTGTTTTATTTTCTCCTGTTAATGACTGGTCATATTTCCTTGGCTCTTATATATCTAGTAATTTTTTTTATTTTATGCTGTACATTATATTTAAAAGAGCCAGAGAGGCTCTAGCTGACTTTGTCTTCCACCAAAGTGTAGGCAAATAGATGTAGAGCAAGGGGAAAGTGAGTGAGAATCACTCGGTTGTGTCTGATATCTTTGCGATTCCATGGACTATAGTCAAGGGAGCATCTCTAATCAATCAGAGGTTGGATTGTGTGGTAGCTGGGTGAGTTCAGTGTTTGTAAAATTCAATGTCTTGCTTGCTCCTGTTCTTTGAATATGGCTGTATGGTATTTTGATTGAAAGCCTATAAATGATTTCTCTCGTTAGTCAGACCTAAAAGCCTGCATGAGACTCAGCTCTCTGCTTTGAAAGTTCCCAGTGCAGCTCCCAAGCCACCTCTCCCAGGCAACTTCAAGAAGCGGTGAAAGTCTTAAGGGAAAGGCTGATCATGTGCTTTAGGAAGTTCTTTCCCCTGGCACGTGCGCTTCCTAAGCTCTAAGAAACAGCAGGGAATCTCATTTGCCTCTTAGGAACTCAGGCCTAGCTCCACAACCATCTGTATAGGCTCAGAGCTCAACAAATGTCCCCCGAGGTAAAATAAGAGCATTTCTGGGTCTCCTCAAGTTTCTAATTTGTCATCTAGCATTGTCCAACTGCTGAATGATTTTCTGGTTTCTATTTTCCATGATAATTATATCTCTGGTTGGGACCTATCCTATCTTACACTTAGCCCAAACCTGGAACAGTGAAGGCCTGGCTTTTCAAAAGGTACACTTATAATATTTCCACCTTCCCTAAATTGTAGTTGGTTCACTCTTGCTTTCACAGCTCTCTGATGTTGTTATGAACATTAAGAACATCTCTCCCTCTTTTTCTACTTTTGTAGTAGGAGCATTGGGCTTCTACATCATGGAAGCAGAGGTCAAGTAAATTCATCTTAATTATATGTTGCATTAAATAATTCTCCATAGTTTACAAATTGAATATGATATCTCCATTTGTAGTCTCACAGCAATTCTATGAATGAAGCAACGTGTGCAACAATATTTCTATTTTGTGGATTAGGAAACTAGTGTCCGGTAAATTAAGTCTCTTGCAAAAAGATCAATATGCCAAGGGTCAGAGAAGGACCTTATGTCTCTTTAATTTCCTATACTCAGTGTTATTTTCTGCTCACCACAGCTCAGTTCAGTTCAATCTTAACTAAAAAGTTCAAAAATAGTCACAAACATTTTGGCAGATACTTCCAATTTAATCATAGGCTTAACACCAGCAGGAAACTTTTACATCTTGTTTTAAAATTTGATATCAGTTTTAAAAACCTGGAAAGCCACATACACAGTGGGGTTTACAGGACACTGAAAACTACAACCCTGACCTCCCCCCGCCCAAAATATTCATCCTGCCTTGTCCTGAATCATGCCTGGATTGTCATCCTTCTACCTCTGTACCTTTGGGTTAAATGGAATCTTCCTGAGACTCCATGTCAAAACACAGATATTCTTGGAAAAGCAGGAATGTTTTTAAAATGATAGTGGGAATGAATTTTCAGAGGACGGGAATAACAGGCTGGAAGAAGTGAGTCAGAGTGGTGAAATGCACAAAAGCAGTACCGATAACATACAAATTTCCCCATGTCTCTGAACAGATGCACAAGTGCCGGGAGGCTGCACACAGCAGGATGCTCAGAGAAGACCAGCATGGTGCGGGGCCAGTTAACTTAACGCTGTGGACACTACAGGTGGAAGGAACCAGGTAAGTGGGTTGAAAAGCCATCTAGTTCAAGGGAGAGAACAAGCAGCCCGAGAGCCAGATGGTGTCGATGTGTCTATTCGGGTTCTCAGTAGGGTGGTTTTTAAATTGAATACGAGTGTCATTAGGGGGGCAGTGTTTTTCAGTTCAACACAGTCCCCAAATATTCCTATGATCTTTTGTTCACTGAAGTTTCCTCTCTGCCTCTTGATAGTGTTTGAGCTCAAAGCCCTTGATGAGTTAAATCATTTTTATAAATGAGATTCTGAGCCCAGAAAGTGGTACATCCAGCTTAATGAAACATATCCTTCTTGTCATTATTCTCAGAAAGCGCCTTCTCAAATTAGTTCATGACCTATTAATCATTAGTTTACCCAGTGGTTATTTCACTGCACAACATGTTCTTCTTTTTTTTTTTTTTTACACTTTTCTTTCTACTAGACTGCCTTTTCCTTCCTCCATCCATAAAAGAACAGACATTCTAGCTTCAGATGATTGATCTAAGGCTAATGGATAGAAAATATGAAGCGGCTTTCAGCCTAACTATAATGATTAACTTTCTATAAATTTCAGTTGTCCCATAAAGGAACAGTGGTTTTAAATGATGCACTCTCTGTCATTGGATGTGCTCCAGGCAAAATTAGAGATATAGAAGGAGGAATTCCTACATTCTATGGAAATCTGAGATCTCTAAATTCCCTTCCAATTTAAAAAATATATATAAATTGCAATCTGTGTCTGTAGCATGTGTAAATTTAGCATCTGTAGCGGTAGCTCTATTCATGTCTACACCTAATTTATCTCTACTTCCAGAACCATATTCTGTTCTGGCTCTGTTTATCTCTGTCTGTGTGTGTCACAAAACATATAAGCTTATTTGTGCTGTTATGTATTTATCTAATATAAATGAATACAGTGTTTATTAGGAGCAGTGCAGTATTTTAGGTGTCACTGAGGCTATAATAATAGGGCAATTGCCAGGATTGGCAGGAATAAGTAAAGCTGTTCAGGATTAAAAGAGTCTTGGAATAAACTAAAAGTGAAAGAGATTGAGGATTCTATTAGACATCTTTGATTTAATCTGTGAGTTGCTAACACATCCTCATGGAATATTTTCTAGGGTTTACATCTCTATCTAAAGCAGCCAGAGATCTTGTTTTCCGGCAGGGTTTGGACAGAGGTTGTAACCATAGAATTGGATGAGAAAGAAGCTGTCTTTCAAGAGATCTTGTATCTATTTAAGAAATCTAAAGAGTGGTAATTAGAGATTTCATTTTCACTCTCTTTCTTTTTCCTTGTGAAATAGAGAAACAAAACAATCCTTGTGCCTTTGTAAAATTCTCAACTAATGAAATGTTTGGAGATCCATAAGGAGAGACAATATGGCAAGGCTAATTGAGTTTTTAGAAAATTTCATTTATTTAAATAAACTGAGCAAACACATGGGGTGGTTTGCAAACTTCCTATAATTGAAAACAATGACTTGCTTGGCTCAAAATTTCAGTAGTTTGTTTTTCTGAATTGTTGTGGCAGATTGGAATGAAGAAAGAAGTAGAAGGGGATGGTATTAATCTTCTAGGTTGAAACCTTCAGTGACTAAAAGTCATGAAACCTTCAGTGACTCAAAAGTTCTGAATTGCTTTACTAATTTCTTATAAGAGAAGTATATTATAGGGAAAGAAAAAGTTTTGTACTTCGTAAGAGAACTGTTTCTTTATCAAATAGCTATAAATATCAGCAAATTTCTTTCTAGCACCTTGCTACATGTAGGACCTTTGTTTTGTTTAGTCGCTAAGTCATGTCCAACTCTTTGCGACCCACTGGACTTAGCCCGCCAGGCTCCACTGTCCATGGGATTTCCCAGGCAAGAATACTGGAGTGGGTTGCCGTTTCCTTCTCCAGCGTAGGAGCTTTAGATAGTGATAAATGTTTCTATTAGGTAGGCTTCAGTTGATGTTGTCTCTCAGTTCAGTTCAGTTCAGTCGCTCAGTCGTATCCAACTCTTTGCGACCCCATGAATCGCAGCACGCCANCGCCTGGCTTGCCTGGATCTCCAGCCTGTGCACTGGTCCTCTGCAAGCAGAGGACTGCTTATTCCCAGGCTTATCCTCAAAACAGGTCTCAGTAGGGCCTGCAGAGGCTTCCCTGGTGGCTCAGTGATAAAGAACCCACCTGCCAATGCAGGAGTTGTGGGTTTGATCCCTGGGTGGGGAAGATCTGGAGAAGGAAATGGCAACCCACTCCAGTCTTCTTGCCTGGAGAGTTCTGTGGACAGAGGAGTCTGGCAGACTACAGTCCGCAGAGTTGCAAAGAGTCAGACATGACTCAGCGACTAAACAACCACCACCACCACCAGGGCCTGGGGATCTGTTTTGATAAACTCAGCAGGTGATGCCCAGGCAGGCAGCTAACGGTACTTGGAGAAACCGCAGCCCTGGAAGAAGCGGGCCTCCCCTTGCTCATCTTCCCCAAACTCTGACCACACGGGGAAAGACATCTGATGGTGGTGGGCCGGCACCTGTGAACACCGCGGCGCATCCCCCACAACCGATACAAGGAAATCCTACTTTCACTGGTGCTCATTAAAGAAGGGAGACGAGACCCTAGGGACTCTTAGATCTGGAAGGGCACTTAGAAATCAGGCAATGCTCCGAGGTTTTTTCCTTTTAAATTTTGATTTTTTAGAAAATTGGCTTTATTTTTTGAGTGGGTTCAGAGCAAGATTGAGTGGAAAGTACGGAGGGTTCCCACATGCCGCTGCCTTAGCACGGCCCCCACAGTGACCACAGCCATCCCCATGTCCCACCAGAGAGGTGCATTCTGTACACTCGATGAACCTCCACTGACACACGGTTGGCATCCAAATTCTATGGTCTAAGTTTGGGTTCAATCTTGATCTCGTATATTCCATGGGCTTGGTCAAACACATGTATCCACCGTCAGAGCATCACATATAGTTCTACTGCCCTAAAAATCCTCTTTCCCCTACCCACTCATCATCCCGTCCCCAGTATTCTGCTTTTTAAGCTGGAAAATCCAGTGGCTGGCAGATGTATTAAGGCCCAGGACACACATGGCAGACTGTGTTTCAATAGACTATTTGGGGGAGGGAATAAAGGAAGATAACTGGTCATTCAAAATGATTCATGGGGACTTCCTGGTGGTCCAGTGGCTAAGACTGCTCCCAATGCAGGGGGCCTGGGTTCCATTCTTGGTCAGAGAACTAGATCCTGTGTGCTGCAACTGAAGTTTGCATAGTGACTAAAGAGCCCGCGTGATGCAACAAAGATCGAAGAACCTCGGTGCCGCAACTAAGACTCGCACAGCCAAATAAAAAACATTTAAAAATGATTCATCAAAATGAAAAATAATGTTTTGTGATGTTATCGAAAAATGCACAGTAATTTTAAAGATCAGACCAGATGCTTATAAGATATCTGCGCCTTTATAGTGACAAGCTGGCAGAGATTTAACAGGTTCTTCAGGGAAGCATAAAGGGCCTTTGTCAATGTCCATGGTGTTATCCCTTAAGCTCCTGGTGTGACGTCTCTAAGCACAGGGCTGGGGAGAGACACACACAGTTGGCACTCGCAGGCAGGGTGGGAGCTGCTGGTGGGAGTGGATCCCTAAAGACTTTGAGGGTCAGAACCCAGATTTCTCTGTGGAATACTAAAATCTTAGGTCTAGAGAGGCTGGAGAGATGGGGAAATTGCTTACACATCCCTCAGGGAATTAGTAATGAAGCCACCAATAGAACCCAGCTCCCAACCTGCAGGCAGGTAAGTTCTTTGTCTACACACAGAGTGCCAGGATCTAAGAAGCGAATAAAGATGTTGTGAATAAAATGACACCAGGGGCTCTATAACTACACAGCATGTACAAGAAACAATGAGCTCTAGATTCAAGCGTGAGACCCACGAATTCCCTCTTCTGCAGACTCATTTATTCACGAGCTAATAGAGACAGTATTTGCTGAACACAGACTCCTTGCTGGTTACTCCAGGCACTGCGGGAGTGAGAGAGGCATTAGTGGATGCTCCTAGGGGGTTATGTGTGTTTGGGATGGGGCTCTGGTGTGCTCACGGCCTTGAGGAGGGACTCAAGGAGGGGGTGATGGAAAGTAAGACGCGGCTAGAGCCTGCTGGGCTTTCCCAGGCTCTGATTACATGGTTCGGCCACTGCCTGGTGACTTTTGGCACCTCTGGTCTGCTCGTAACTGCACAGCTGGCCCAGGACGGGCACCGCACAGGTTCACTGGGGATGTTCATGCCACAGTCAGGGGCTGGGTACCCAGAGGGCTCCCCCATTCAGGATTCTGGTCTTCCTGATCTCACCAGCACCGCCCAGTTCCAAGGTGGTCAACCAAGGGGAAGTCTGGTCATTTACCAAGAAGCTCATGGGTCTGTGGAGGGATTGAACTGGAGGCAATCTTATGACTAAAGGTTTAGTTTGCAATCTGATCAACCTGGGTTCAAATCCCATCTCTATCCTACTCACACTGGGAAGTCCTTTCCCCTCTTCGAGCCTCAGTTTCCCCATCTATGCAATGGGGATAAAATGGCTCACCTCCCAAGGTTTGCTGTGAGAGTTAGAAATCATATGTGGATGGAATAATAGTGTCTGGGACAGAGAAGGGCACATAATAAATATTCAAAACATAATTAGGGCAGATGTCTAGTAGATATCTCAGTAGGTGGAAGGAAACAGGACTCTGGGGTTGATCCAGCTTTAGACTTTGCAGATGGAGAAACTGGGAACAGAAAGGGGAAGAAGTGATAGGCCTCCAGTCATCTGGCAAGATAGAATCAACACTGAAACTCAACCTGGGGGTTCTGTGTTGCGGGGTCAGTGGCTGTGGAGGCTGCAGGAAACGGGTGGGCGAGGGAAATGGGGCTGGGAGTTAGCTGAACTCCTGGCTCAGGATGGGTTACTTTGCTTTTTGAGCCAAAGCAACAGTTCTTCAGGGTGATGAGAGCAGAGATGAAAGTTCTTTGCAAACTGTGACGTGCTGAGAACTCTTACCAATAACCAGACATGTTTACTGATGCTTCCTGTGTGCCAGGGAGTGTGTCAAGTGCTCTGTGCATAAGTTCTGCCAAAAGCCCCGGGAGGGAGCTACTGTATCCGTCTTTAGTAGACAGGACCGGAGAGGTGAAGTCACTTGCTGAAAGTCACATAGCTGACAACAGGCCGAGCATGTATCCAACTCACTCCAAATTCCTATCTTTGACTACTGCACACAGCTGCATTTTTACGGTGTCCTGGCTCCTGGAACGGGTTAAAGGACAGCAAAGGTTTATGGCTGGAGGAGGTGGCCTGTGACTGTGCTTGTTGAAGCAGCTGTATCGATCTAGTTGGTGCCCCCACCCCNTGAGTCTGGGTGAACTCTGAGAGATGGTGATGAACAGGGAGGCCTGGTGTGCTGCGATTCA
The DNA here is from genome assembly GCA_006410875.1 of Neotragus pygmaeus. Taxonomy (NCBI): domain Eukaryota; kingdom Metazoa; phylum Chordata; class Mammalia; order Artiodactyla; family Bovidae; genus Neotragus; species Neotragus pygmaeus. The sequence continues at coordinate 1,503,451 of SJYV01016857.1, read as the reverse complement.
TGGGGTCACAAAGAGTCGGATATGACTGAGCAACTGAAATGAACTGATTATGCTTATGCCACACAGTAACTTCATAACAGATTTACAGGCTAATTAATGCAATCAAATTTTGGGTGAGGCATTTTGCAAACTTCATTCTCATGAAGTGGGAGGAGTCATTCAGATGAAACTTTATCAGTCCTCAATTTCCAAATACCTGGGATTTTTCAACCCTTTTTTGTCACCATTGCTAGTCTCTATCTGTATTGAGTTATAGTTAGAATGTGTAGCTTGTATTGCCTGTTTGCAATTTGTTTTATGCATCAATTTTGTCTGCTTCTCACAATGGCTTTTCACCCTGTTCACCCTATCATTGATGCGTTCCTGGGTCCTCATTTTCGGCAGAGGTCTCCGACCGTGCAGAAATCAAACCAAAGTTGAAGGTCATTTGGTAGATGCACCCAGATCAATGGTTGGCTTAATTGATTATTTACTTCTTAGGGCTGTTATTTTAACTTCATTTCTAGTCCCCCGGGAATTTTTTTTCATTTTTTTCCCCCCAAGTCCAACCATTTATTTGTAAGGGCATTGTTAGTATTTCATCCAGCGCGCCTATGTATTTTCTAATGGAATGCTTAGAACTCTTGCTAAGATATGGCGAGATAAAGTCTTTTCTTTTTCCTTACATCTTTAGGCTAAGGAGAGAAGGGGGAAAGGTGAGAAAATGAGCCATAAACACTCAGTTTTGATCATTATTATTGTATCTATTTAATTGATGCAAGATTTAATGGTGGTAGAATTTGATAATGAGGGAAGCTGGGGGTAGGAACTAAGTACAGAGAATGCAGTAAAATTTTAAACTGATTAAAAAAAAAAATCCCTTGGTTTGCATTCTAGTGGTCACTCATGGCCTTTGCAAAATGAGAGTGAGGATAGCCTAGCGAGTTGCTAACTTTGTTATCAATGTTTAACATCAGGGATGTAAGATTTTAGAATTCCATTGTGTAAAAGTAATCTTAGAATTCCACTGAGTTCTATCTCTTTTTTCATTGTTAGAACTGATTATATAATTGTTTACTTTAAAAGAGTTATAAATGCTCCTTTTTTACATGAAATAAGAATGGCACTACTATGATGCATTTTACCTACAGCTATTACCTTGCAGGGCTTCCCTGCTGGCTCAGATGGTAAAGAGTCTGCCTGCAATGCAGGAGACCAGGGTGCCATCCCTGGGTCGGGAAGATCCCCTGGAGGAGGGCATGGCAACCCACTCCAGTATTCTTGCCTAGAGAATTCCGTCGACAGAGGAGCTTGGTGGGCTACAGTCTGTGGGGTCACAAAGAGTCAGACATGACTGAAGCAACTTACACAGACACGTTACCTCACAGCATCTATATAAAGATATTGTTCTTGTCTTCCAGAAATGGTGGTGGTGTAATTTGAGCTGAAATTAACCCTTATCACTGTAACCTAGGCTATACTGGCTAAATATGTGCCTTAACATATTTACTCTCCTCATTTACAAATTTTTATTTCCTTTTTCCAATTTGTGTATGTACCTGTTTTCCCAGCTGATACATGAATAAACAAGGACTTTAGTAATATTGTTATAGATTAATGGACTACCTTAGGAATTTAAGTTAAAATAACTTTTTTTTCCCTAGTGTTTACTACTAAAGGTGTAAATGGTAGATACTGGAAGATCCACATAACAGGAATTAATAAACCCAATTTTTAGAAACTCAGCAACTATCTCTCCTAAACATTATATATATTCTACTCATAGATCTAATGGCTTAAATATCATTATTTGTTTAGTTGTTATTCCCATGAAACAGTAAGTCACGAAATTTCTGTTTCCAAATGAAACCTGCAAACTTCTATGATATTTTACCTGCTTTTTCCTTACTGCTTATTCTGGTGAGTGTGTAAAGCTTCTTAACTTATGACTGCATAATCAAGTTCATCTTAAGGCCAAGGCATAACAAGTGGCCAGCAATACAATTTTCAAGTGCTTTACAGAAATGATCTAACCATTTTCATTGTTATAGTATTAAAAAAATCACATAAACTATGAGTCTAGGCATTGGGATATGTGAGGAAAAGCTTTGGACTAGAGTCCTACTTATTACTTATTAGTTTGAACCAGGTAAAATTGTAATTTTTGGTCAAAAGTGGTTAAATATTGTCACTTGCTCACTGTTCTACCTAATTTTATGTAGGTGACAGTGGGCAAGCTTTTTATCCTCACGAGCTGCAGTTTTATCAGCTGAAAAATGACGATAGTGCCTACTCAGGACGGTGGTCAGGCATAAACCAGATACTATATTTTAAGCATTATAAATATATGTTGTAAGTATTATGGATTTTAACTTGCATTTTCACTTTAATCCCTATGACTTTAGCTCTTTCTAGAAATTAGGTTTGTATGGATGGGGAGATAAAGATATGTGAGAGTATTGGAAGAGTTTAGGTCATGGAGAAGGACATGGCAACCCACTCCAGTGTTCTTGCCTGGAGAATCCCAGGGACAGGGGAGCCTGGTGGGCTGCTGTCTATGGGGTCGCACAGAGTCAGACACGACTGAAGTGACTTAGCAGCAGCAGGTCATGATCACGCCTGCACACACACACCACACTCACACATACACACACACACACCACACACACCATACTCGCATACACACACCACACAAACACACTCATATACACACAACACACACTCACCAGGGAAATGAAAACATTACTTCTTAGGAAAGAAAAAACTAATAGTATTGTGAGATTTTAAAATATTGAAGTGATGGGGCTGTTCATTTAGACATTTTTCTCTATCCACTGTCATCATCATATCCTCATCATCCTTTATAGATTAAAAATGATGAAAAAGACTCCCTTAAAAAAAATTTTTTTTTGATGTGGACCATTTTTTGAAAGTCTTTATTGAATTTGTTACAACACTGCTCTGTTTTTTTTGGCCCTGAGGCACATGGGATCTTAACTCCTCAGAGATTAAAACTGCATCCCCTATGCTGGAAGGCAAAGTCTTAACCCCTGGTCTGCCAGAGAAGTCCCTGGACTTCTTTGTTAATGATATAAATTCTTGACCTGACTGAATGAAGTTGCTAGAATGTGCACAAAGGAATGACAGCATCTTCTAGAACTCACTTAAGAAGGGAGTTGCCTCAGAGGCCTTGCTTTAAAATTTACTAGGATGAAGCAATTCGTAATGTTTGGCAAGCGTGTGGAACTCCGTGTGTTTCACACACATTAGCAAGTTGGAAACGATATCTCTGTGTTAAACCAAAAGATGTATGTCAGGGAAATCAGGCAAGCATCTGCCTCTAGCAAGGCTGGGGGGAAAAGACACATGAGTACAGAAGCTGATGGGTTTAGGAAGTCCCGGACTGGCGGGCATCTTTGCAGAAATAGAGAGGAACCAGCGAGTGGCATGGCAGCAGGCCCGGAAGAAGGGTGCTGGCTGTCTTGACGGGGGCCAGATGGTGATCCCCATGGGAAAGGAGCCAAAGCCACGCCAGCTCAGGGTGCTTCGAACTATGATGTTACAGCTGGCTTGGGCATCACAAATTTCCAATTCCATGCCTTTTATGAATAATGGCCCCGTGGTTAGTACCTAGTCAGAGACATTCAAAATACAAGTGTTTTGCTGCTCGTGACATTTCATAAGAAGACCACAGAAAGCACAATTTGTATGAATCCTCCAGTCGAGGCATTGCCTACGAATGTACTTCATGTGGTTTCTGAGTAAAAATTCAAATGGCTTCTGGAACAGAGATCTTAGACTCTTGAATATGTCAAATTGACATTGCTAATATTTTCATGCCAAACAAAGACTGCCATGAAAGCACAAAATACCCTGGGTTAGAAATGATATTTGATTACTTCAACTTGTTAGCATACATCATTATATACATCTATATGTATATACGTCTATATATCCATAAATAAATATTGACTGGGTTTGCAGAATTTTAACTAGTCCCTTTGGTATTATCAGTAACATGTCTATTGCCCTTTAAACAAATATCTTGTTAAAAGTAAAATAAAAGGCAAGTAAAAGAGGGATAATCCATGTGAAATGAGTTCTGTAGCTTGTTTATCCTTAACGTAAATGTAGCATTTAGGTGAGAAATAGCATTTGGAGTCAGAAAGAACTGGGTTTTCATTCTAGCACTACCATTTTATAACAATAATGAAAATAACATTGAGTTAATGCTTACCGAATACTTACTGTATGCAAGATGCTATGGATAGAGCATTATACATGATCATCATCTATTATCTATAGAACATTATCTATAATCATTATAGCAATCCTATGATTCTGCTGCTGCTAAGTCGCTTCAGTCGTGTACGACTCTGTGCGACCTCTATGATGAGATGATTAGAAAATGTAGCTCTTCTCACAGCTACAGCTTTCAGCTCCTCAAAGATTCCCCACTTTGTGTATCTGAGCTGGCCACTCTCAGTCTGCAAGTCTACATCTCTTCTTGGCTGACAGGTGCCCTCACCACTCCATCAAACACAAACTGTCAAATATAGAATTTATTAAACTCCCCTCATGTACGTGCTAAGTCAATTCATTCATGTCTGACTCTTTGCGACCCTATGGACTGTAAGCCTGCCAGTCTCCTCTGTCTGTGGGATTCTCCAGGCAAGAATACTTGAGTGGGTTGCTATTTCCTTCTCCAGGGGATCTTCCCAACCCAGGGATCAAACCTGTGTCTCTTAGCATCAGCAGGCAGGTTCTTTACCACTACATGCCCCCTGGGAAGCCCAAGCCCCCTTATCCCCACCAAATTAGTTCTCCTGAACCTCTGACTTCCTTATTTCTCTGAAATGTGTCTTTTTAAAAATCAAATGCTACCTACTCCCTAAATAGGGTTCCCTCCTTTCCCTTTCCCTACATTTTCATTAAGTCATCGAGTTTATCATCTCTCTTTTTCTTTTGTTTTCTTTTCAATTCTACTGCTCTCAGGTTCAACAACTCCTGGGCTGACTTGTCTCTCTTTAAATTCTTGGCCATGAGCATCAGCTGAATCCTTCATTTTGCCTGGAAATGACACATGAAGTACAGTCATTTCCCCACTCTTATTTCATGCTTCCTTTCTTCTCATCCCTCCAGCACCTTCGACCCTAAGCTTTACCCTACCTCCTGTCCTTGCTTCCCAGCTGTTGGGAAAACAGGAGCCATCACAGGAAACATCAGAGCTTCCAGCTTCTGTGGCTCCACCTACCACCTCTAAGTACACTTGTATCCTACTCTGCTCCTTATCCAAACCTACTAGAATAGTCTGTGTGGCAGGTACTGTATGCCCCTGCCCGAGATATCTGTTCCCCAGAACCTGTGGCTATGTTATGTTATGTGGCAAAACGTGATTTACAGATGGAATTCAGGCCACAGACTTTCAAACAGGAGGATTATGCTGGACCACCCAGGTGGGCTCATTCTAATCACACGGGCACTGAAAAGGAGAGAATTTTCTCTACCTGAAATCGGGAAAGATGTGGCAGAAGAAGAAGCTGGTGAAGTCTCATGCCAGAGGACTCCATATTTTCCTGCTGGTTGGCATGGAGGGAGCCCAGTGATGAGGAACACAGGTGACCTTGAGCTGAGACAGTCTCCTAGCTGAGTATCTGGGTGCTAACGATGGACTAGCTGTCCTCTTACAGCTTCAGGGTGGCCTCAAAGGGCAGTAAGGGAGGGAACTCCTCCCAGAGGACAGAAACGCAGGCCCTAGATTATTCATATTTTATGGAACTCTAGTATGTATATGTGTTCTTGGGTTCTTGGCTAGTCGGTCAGGGGTCTGGAAGGAGAAAAAGTGGAACATCGGAGATGAGGACATCTGGGGAAAGAGCACATTGTTGGATAATTGGGGATGGGCACAAAACGTGTGGATCTTTGTGTGTTAAGGTAATGCCCTCAGAGAGCATCAACATCAAGGGTCTTGAATAACCGGCTGGATGTGAAGACTCAGCCATTGTAGGTTAAGTGGCCTCCGTCCTTGGCTACAGAGTTCTCATTCAAGAGGTCTATGGATGGCAGGGCCCTCATGGCTGGTGTGGGGGCTATTCATGGGCCCAGGCTGAGCTAGTTACTCAGTGCCCAGCCCCTCACGGTCCAGCCTGTCGACAGCAGAGACTGAGGCTGGCACCGCCGTGAAGCCAGCCGGCCCCTTGGTTGCACTTCGGTAACTTTGAACCCTCCACTTTGGCAGGGACAATATTTCTTCTTTACTAGAACTGATGTCAGCGTGGACTTGGATTTGCCTTCCATGCCTGCAGTGTCTCTTCCAGATCTACCATCTGAGGGCTTTCAGATTGCTTAACTTGCCAGGCCTGGTTTTTCACCACAGTGCTTCAGATCAAAGAACCCCCTTTCATTTTTGGCAAGGAAATGCAACACTGGGTAAATGAACTTGGGACCCCCTGGATCATGTACAAACATGATCTGGGAGCAGTCGGCCTAATAGAGGGAAAAAATGACTCACCGAAGAATCTTCTAAAACACCAATTTGAGAACACATTGTTCAGGATCAGGGTGCTGTCCTTGGGTTAAGGTATGTGTTTCTTCATCTCCAACAGAATACACAGGTTCAGGAATCCTTCCGACTGACCCATTTGCAGAATTAGTGTTTCCTGTCTTTGCCAATTTGTGGCTCTATTGGATCAGAGGTCTTGGTACCCAGGAGCATGCATCCCAGATGGTACAGCAAGTACAGCCCAGAATTTGAAACTGTGGCCACTGCCTGGTCATTTTGGATATTTCATAAGGCAAAGGAAGCAGTAACATATTCATTACCATGAGGAGTTACAGTTGCTGCTCCTCAGTAGAGGCAGGAGGAAGTGTGGCTGGAGCCCAGGAAACTCAGTGAGATGTCTGGATGNACTGTGGCCACTGCCTGGTCATTTTGGATATTTCATAAGGCAAAGGAAGCAGTAACATATTCATTACCATGAGGAGTTACAGTTGCTGCTCCTCAGTAGAGGCAGGAGGAAGTGTGGCTGGAGCCCAGGAAACTCAGTGAGATGTCTGGATGCCTGCATGACCAGCAATAATTATAAATACCCAACAAGGGTGAAGCAACTCGGTACTAGATTCTTTTAGGGATGAAGGTCCTTTGAGGGATGAAGGGCTGCTCCACCAGGCAAGTGATTGAGACCTACCAAAGAGGTACCCAAGAATGATGGCAGTTTGGGATGAGTGCTGGAGGAGGGGTCAGGTGTGTGTGTAGTAGTGGCTACTGAAACTTGCTTCCCTCTCCCTCCTGTGTCTTTACTGTGCTAGGTCTGTGGGAGGGATTGTAGCCAGGTCACACCTTAAAGGTTCTTTGGCAGGCCCGTTTCAATGGAAAGTCCGAGTGGATCTGAGTGACGCAGGAGGTGGGTTGTATGGACCCTTCTTGTGCCCCACTTCACATCCTCTTGGCCCACAGGTCACTCAATTCATTACCACAGCACCTGGCTTCGTGCAGAAGAATCTTAACATCTCCTGGTCTCACTACACTTTGTTCTCTGAAGTAGTTTGTGATGAAAAATGAACAGATACGTGTGTTTGTGATAGGAGGATAGCATGTAAATGGCTGTGAAGATAAAGCAAAGAGAAGAATATTCCTCCCGCAAACATCAAGTTTCCTGACTTACATGAAAAACTCAAAATTTAAAAACCAGGTTTTATTGTTACCAAAAGGTGGCGGTCCAGTTGCTTGCTGCTCAAAAGCCATTAAAGAGGCCAGGTTGTGAAAAAGAAAGTTTGCTTTCTTTCAGATGCTGGGACTGGTGGTGNTGTCGACTGCCTCCTTCCCCCTCCTCCCTTCCCGTCCCCCCCATCACCTTGTTTTGTGTGTTGCTTGGGTTTCCCCTCATTTTGGACCAGACACTTTCACTTTTCTCTTTTAAAAGTTTTTAGGTTCCCTCTCCTCCTCCCGAGTTTCTCTTTGCTGAGTCAACAGCATGGCCGCCCTCTCCTCCTGGGTTTCCCTCATCCCTTCCCGGGAGCAGCCCGGCCGTGCCCCGATCTCACCAAGGCGGCTGCCTTTGTAGTACAACTTGGCAGGCAGCTCTCTTCCTCCTGGAACTCCTGCCAGGAGACACTGGTCTCTGAAATTGCCCCAGGAGAACGTTCCTGTCTCTGAGTAGTATATTCAAGTGCATAGGTCACCGGGAAGGATAAGACCATAATTTAATTTATCCCCAAGCAGTCGGTGCTTCTCAAACCCCAAAGAATTAAGAGTCTAATATAGTCCTCCTGTATATTTGCATAAATAAATGAATGGATAATTGAGGGCAGTGGCAGGAGAGGATGGAAGGGTATTGAAGACCTTGCCTATTTCTCGCAGTTTTTCTAAGGGCTGGCTCTAGGCTGCGGAAAATAAATTTCTAACCTTGCATACCCAAGCTGATTGCATTCATTAAATAGCTTGATTTTGGCTGCCACTTTCTGAAACTGTTTCTGTTACTGTAATTTTTTTTTTACTATAAAAATTTTAGAATGTGTTTTCTGAAAAAAAATTTTTTTTAACAGGGCCTTAAGCTCTTCAGACTAAATGTACTACGCGAAGCTACTAAATCAATCAAAGTGGCAGCACAGCTTTATGGAGAATTTTTATTAGTTATATAGTTCATTTTTTTCTTCCAGGTTCTATATGAGCTATGAGGTGAATTTGAAAACTTCTTCCCTTGTTCCAACAAAACAAAAGAAAACAAAATGAACTTTTTTTTTTTTTCTTACAGAAGTAGTGTATGTTCATGGAAAAATCAAACAAGCAAACAAAAAATAAAAAGAAATGGTTCGGAAGAGGAGAGATGAGAAGTCAAATCTCTCCTCCATCTTCATTCCTCAGAGCAGTGATCCTCCACTAGGGACAGTTTTGCCTCCCAGGGGACAGTTGCCAATGGGAAACACTGATTGTCACAGCTAGGGCAGAGGGCAGAGGGTCCAGAATTGCTGTAAAACATTCTGCAATGCATAGGACAGCCTCCATAACAAAGAATCATCCGGCACACAGAGTCCTCTGCGCTTCTGCGGTGGTCTCCCGGACTACAGTGACGACAATTAGCTGTGTATGCATATTCTTTCAGAAAGTTAAACATTGACAATATATTTTTTTCCCCCACAAATGGACTCAATAATTCCTCCCTAATCTGCAACTTGCTTTTTCCACTTAACAGTGTCTTGGTTATTTTTCCACACTGATACACATAAGAAAGTGAAAGTCTCTCAGTCATGTCCACCTCTTTGCAACCCTATGGGTTGTAGCCTGCCAGGCTCCTCTGTCCATGGAATTCTCCAGACCAGAATATTGGAGTGCGTAGCTTTTCCTTTCTCCAGGGCATCTTCCCAACCCAGGGATCAAACCCAGGTCTCCCTCATTGCAGGCGGATTTTTGTTTTTTACCATCTGAGCTACCAGGGAAGCCCTTGATATACATATAACTTACCTCTTATTGTTAACTGGCCAACTCTTGTCAATGGGCTTGTTCTATCATTTTTAAACAGCTCTCAAAGGTAGATTATTTTTTGTTGTTGTTGTCTCTGCTGTTCCTTGGTTGTAAACAAACCTGCTAGGAAGGGGTTACTGAAAGAGACTGCAAAGGGCTGAATTCTGCCCTGGCACTTGTTTCTGTCTCACTTTAGTTTTTCTCAAAATCTGATTTAGAGGTTAAATTCACAAGGGGAGGTTGACTCAGTCTCTTTTTTACAAATCCCCAGTGCACTCCCGACTGTATCACCCAGGAGCGTGGGTGGAGGAAAGAAGAACGACTGTTTTTTGTAGGAGGCCACAGTGGAGCTTATCCAGGAGACGTTTTTAACGTCTGGCTCACAAGCCAGCATATCAAGTCAGCTGTGGAAATGTTACATTCAGGGGGCTTGCTGTTTCTGAATTACATCCAGAACTTTTTTCAAGAACCTGGATTAGTTGAGATATGCTAGAGATTCTGGGTGTCCCTTAGGTTGATAAAGAAACAACCGCTTCAAAGCCAACCCCTCATGGTGTAAGTTTTTTTTCTTTTCTCCCTCTGGGTGAGTTCAATCAGTTGACATCCTCTGCTGCGTTTCTACGGAGAAGGCAATGGCACCCCACCTCCAGTACTCTTGCCTGGAGAATCCCAGGGACCGGGGAGCCTGGTGGGCTGCCGTCTATGGGGTCACACAGAGTCGGACACGACTGAAGTGACTTAGCAGCAGCAGCAGCAGCCGCTTTTCTATGTCTGATTTCATTTTGGATGAGGAAAGTGAGGTTCGTGTATCTCCTGTACACCATGTTGTAGAAAGAGTGTGTGGTTCAAAACCACACAGTGTTGCTATTGAATGGTGATGATCAAACTGATCACTTACAGTAAATGTTATTTTTCATGACCCCAAAGAGGGGCTGTCCCAGGGAAAATATTACATAGTGATTTACATTTCGCAAGAACATAACTGACCCCAAGGGTAGTACTTTTCCATTCTTAAACGATAAGGACTTATCTACTTCATCTCCCATCATGCAGCATAGAAGTTAGTTTTCTTTCAAGTTAGCCTCTGCTACTTCTGTGAAAACAGTCAACATTCATAACTGGAGGGACTTTTTTAAACAGAAGTGACTGCTTTAAAAAAAAGAAAAACTCTTGCTTCTCACCCATAGGCATTGCAAAAGATTTAAAAACAAAATGAGAAAACTGCTTCCCATTGCCCTCTTTTAAAAATATTTTTATATGTGTTCTTATTCCTTAAAAATTTAATATCCTTTCCTCAGAGTCACTGCATTTCATCCATGACAACCAGCAGCATCCCCATATAAACAAACAGCTTCCCGATTTTTCCATAGAGATAAAAATAAAAGAGCAAAAATGACCAACTCTCTTGTAAGGGCTCAAGTATAAACAAGATTATTTTTAAGGGCTCCCACAGAACCGTCTGTTAGTAGCTGTAGATTGTGAGGAACTCGTACTGGAATCATTGGATCCTGGTTAATCATTTCGCTGTGCATTCCATACAGGGCTGTCTCGTGGATGTGAAGTGAAGGGGCATGAGTAGAGGATCCACAGGGTCCAAAAGTCAGTTATTGCTTCCTCTGCCAATGATTCACTAAGCGACTTTGAATAATTCACTCATTTCTTCCTTCTGATAAAGTTATTTGACATGAAGGAGAAGTGGCAGGGTTTTCTTATCTTCTCTGGAGCCAGAAGCTATAAAGACAGGGCCATGAACAAGCCTGCTTTCAACTGTTTTTCCATATATCTTTTGAAACACTTATAAGAGCTCAGCTGTTGAAAGGTGACCGAAAGAGAAAGTGCCTGATTGTGTCGGCAGCAGAGTGAACGGGGCGAAAGCGAGTTAACTCAAAAAGACCTGTTAGCAAAGAAGAGGCGTGTCTAAGAAGTTTTCTTCATGTGGCCATGAACTTTCCTTACCTTTGAACAACTTCTTGTCTTAGGTTCTTATGGCAGAAGTTTAAATGAATAGGAAGATTGTTCAGTGATGTCTAAGAAGGAATCTTGTTTTTTTTTTCTTAAATCTCTTTCCCTAGGGATTAAAGTCTAAGCAGATTCTCAACTAGGGACACACACAAAGCTCAGTCCAGTCTACCTCACTCCAGCTTCTCGCCCTTGCTGTTTTTATTGTTATTATTCAGTCTGTAAGTCATGTCCGACTCTCTGTGACCCCATGGACTGCAGCACGCCAGGTTTCCATGCTGGTTTTACAAGTCTTTTCTAGATGCCTTCTCTCTCAGAGTCATTTGTGAATTATTATTTTATTTCATGACAACATTATCCAAAAATTATTTGTTTTTGGTGTATTTTACAACCCTTTGATGATATTAACCAGTTTAAGTGATGGGATGTCCTTTTCATAAAACTCTGTACTATAGTTTAAAAGGATGCCTTGCTCATGGTTTAGCTTCATTACAATGAATGTCTTTAAGTCTTGGAGAGTGATAAGGACTAAAAGCAAAAAGTCTAACTGCTTGCCCTGCTTCTTGCCATCATGGCATCATCTAAAAAAAAAAAAAAAAGGATCTCTCAGTCTTCACTTGAGTGCTAAGTGAATGGAGTTCTTAACAAAACAAATGAAAAATAGCTTCTTTGTGCAATCTGAGTCTTTAAGTTTACATGCCTAGAGAGTTGCATAAAAATAGTACAGGGCTGAAGCTTCCAGTGAAGTTATTTTTTCTAACAGAACAATTTCTGAAAATTGGAACTGAAATTATAGTTTGCACATTGTAATGCACTGAAATTCTCTTCTACTTTACTCTAAATAGCATTGTACTATATCCAGTTGTGGGGATGGAATAAAATTACCACGGGAGATTTCTGAGTATTACTCTTAAACCCAAATGCAGCTGGTTACACATGAAAACTGCATCAGTGGGGAAAAGCAGCAAAACAAGGTGATATTAGTAGAGTGCTTTGTGGATTATGACCTTTACTAATAGAGGGAAACACATTTTCTATTTTTGTATATATGTATATATATATGAAATATGTGTATGCGTGTTATATATATACACATAAATCTGTGTATTTTATCTTTACATTTTTATAATTTTGCTAAAGACTGTGTCATAGGACATATTCTTACAACCTGTTTAAAATTAAGCGCTTTTGAACTAAAGGGAACTTAAAAAGAAATGACTTTTTTTTTTTTTTGCCAGACACATACCAAATATTCCATTGTCATGAGCCAGTTATGATTTATAAACATAATTACCAGTCATGTCTTGGAAAGGGAATCTAGGAGAATTCAAATTCGTTTTTAAAAATGACTCCCAATTTACTACACATGCCCTGAAACTATTAGCAACTTGATTTGCTTAATATGCAGATATCCTTGTTTCTCAAATTTTCCTACAACTATATGTTGTGAGGTGTTAAAAACACCGCACTTATTTTCCCACCCATTTATCAAAGGGAGCTAGTGTGAGTATATACTATTTCTCTGAAACACACTTTTAATATTTGGTTCATTTTTGGGTAAGCTTTCATAAGAATCTATGTTTGTATTACTTCTTGATTTACTGATGTAGCTAAAATACACTTTTCAGAGTTAATATTGCCAATTATGGACTAAATTATTAGATGCCTCCTGATACAATGTATTTCTCTTTTATGTCTTTCTGCCAAAAGTGCATATCTTGAATTTAAGCCTGAAGAAATATCAAACAAACCCAATTTGAAGGACATTTTACAAAATAACTAGCTTATAGGCTTAAAAAGAAACACACAAAAAGGCCAACTAACTATTCCAGACTAAATGAACTGAAGTCACATGACCATCACATGCAATGAGTGATCTCAGCTTGGATCCTGGATTTGGGGGTGGGGGGAAGCTATAAAGGATATTATGGGGACAGTTTGCAAAATTTGACATGGATCATGATGTCAGTTAGATTTTCTAATTTTAAAAAGTGCATGTGGTCTCTGGTCCCTGTTCTTAAGAAATGCATACTGACATATTCAAGGGTAAAGGGACATGATGCCTGTAACTTCCTCTCTTATGATTTAGAAAAAAGTCATATATAAATAATTTTTATAAATTCTTCTTTGTAAGTAAAATTATATGCTATGTACATTTTTCCAAATTATATGAGAGAAAGTATGTGTATATGCATATATATGAGAGAGAGAGAGGGCAATACATAGTAAAACTGTATAAAGTATACACTGGACTTTAAGAATTTTATGCAACTTTTGAAACTGAAATTATGTCAAAATGAAAACTTACTAAAATAATAAATATATCCTTTATCTTACTATGCATCTTTCTTAAGGCATAATTTATTGTTGGGGGAATAATAATTTTTATGTTCCTATTATTCTATTTTTGTAACTCTGTTCTTGGGGTCCACATTGCATACAAGGAGAGCACCAGCTTTTCCAAAACCTTCTGCTACAATTAACGAGGAATCTGGTGCAGTATTAATTTTGAATACAGTGTGTGTTGAATGATAGCACCAGCTGACGGGGAGGCATTAATGCTGTTTGATTCCATGCAGGCAGAATATATCCAGCTGTGGAGGCTTGGAAGGCCCTGGGGGGAGAAAAGTTTGAAAAGAAAAAAGTTTTTTTTAAACTTATACAGTCTGGAAAATAAGGAATGCTAATCACTTTTCAACAATTTTGGAAACAAAATAATTTAGCAAAATCACTGAATTCAGACTCTAAAGAGGAATATAAGGAAATGTTAAATACATTTAATTTTTTTGGCTGAAGTGTGTTATGCTATTCTTTAACCCTTTCTCTTATTAAATGTAGTTCTTTGCATTTCATTTGTGATCCAAAGAGAAATGGTTCATCATTTTTGACACGTTATGGTGTGATAACTGGAAATACATTCTGTAGTTGAACATACTGAACTACACGCAAGGCATTTAACTAGATCCTAACAGACTCTAAGAATGCAAACACTAATAATATGAGGTCTGATTTTGTAGGAATGTAGTTTGACATTTAGGGAGCAAACTGTTTAACAGATTATGAAGAGATTAAAATTCTGTAGAATAGAGTAAGTGCTGTGATAGGCATGCAAAGCTCTGGGAACAAATAAAAGGGCATTTGGAGAGGAGTGGTTACTAGAGAAAACTCCAAGGAGAGTTTTAGATCCAGGAGACACAAAGAGAAGGCAAAGAAGTGAGAGGGGATATTAAGCGTTACTTCACTTTCCATTTTTCTGACCTCTTGGAAGTTACAATCAAGGGATTTTTGGATTGTTTTATATTACTCTATTTTCACAAAAATAGAAAATTTCTTCCTTTCCATTAGTAAAGGTGATAATCCATAAAGCATTAACTCAGCTAGTGTCACTTTGGTTTGCTACCTTTCTGCCTTTGTGGAGTTTCCAAATGTAATGGGCAGCATTTGAGTGTAAGGGGCAATACTCAGAAACCTCCTGTGATAATTTCATTCCCTCTTAAGCCACTAGGCTTAACCTTTTCTGCCTCATGGCATCTACATGTCCAATGGCTTATGAGGTCCTCTGAGGCCAGCCCAGCCACTGATTAAGTATCCACCCCCACTTTATCATAGACCATTTCTAATTAGTGTGGCCTTTATCATGTTGGTGCTATCTGAAGTTTTCAGGGGCTAAAACGCCACAGGGTACTCTGTTCATGGGGTTCACCATTGAGAAGGTACTCTGTCATTCTCTCTTTTATATTGTCTCTTCAACAGTCTCTCTCTTTTTTGGAACTCTGGTTGAAAATATAGACGATAAACCTTCTTGCTTTAATTTTTCACGTCTCTTAAACTTTTTTTGATATTTTTCTTTTTCACTCTGTTACCTTCAGGATAACTTTTTGGATTTATCTTCTGGTTTATCAGTTCTCTCTGTAGTTGCATTTATTCTCTTTGTCCTGTTGATTGAGGTTTTAATTTCTAAAACTGCTATTTGATTCTTTTAAAAATAGCCTCTGGGTTTTTCTTTTTTATAATCTTATATTCCCGGGTTCTATTTTTCAAGTTCTTTTTTTTTTTTTACTCTTTACAATTGCAAACATAACTGTGTAATTTTATAGATCTAACAGTTCCAATATTTGAAGCCTTTTTGGTTATCTTCTGTTGTTCTTGCTTGAGTTTATCTTATTTTACTATATCCTTTATTGTTTGTGACTTTATTGGGAGCTCGTATTCTTTTTAACTATGGGAATTCATTAATGTCTGGCTTGAAGTAATGTTCTTCCAAAGAGAGTTAGAATTTGCTTTTTCAGTCATCTTAGGCACACATACTCTTCAGTTCAGTTCAGTTCAGTTCAGTTCAATCGCTCAGTCATGTCTGACTCTTTGTGACCCATGGACTGCAGCACTCCAGGCCTCCCTGTCCATTACCAACTACCAAAGTTTTCTCAAACTCATGTTCATCAAGTTGGTGATGCCATCCAGCCATCTCATCCTGTCTTGTCCCCTTCTCCTCCTGCCTCCAATCTTTCCTAACATCAGGGTCTTTTTCAATGAGTTAGCTCTTCTCATCAGATGGCCAAAGTATTTTACCACTTCAAATAAAATTCTCTGCCAAGTGTTCTGTATCATATAGGTAGATGAATTTGAACTTCAGTGTTATAAATTTCAAGTTATCTTTTTTTTTTTTCCTCTTCTNCTCATCAGATGGCCAAAGTATTTTACCACTTCAAATAAAATTCTCTGCCAAGTGTTCTGTATCATATAGGTAGATGAATTTGAACTTCAGTGTTATAAATTTCAAGTTATCTTTTTTTTTTTTCCTCTTCTACTTTGCTCTAGATTGAGTCAGGCAAATTTCTATGTTGTCTATTTTTTTGAGGTGGGTTTATTTTTCATTTGTCCTAATGCTGAGTGTATGTAACTCTTTGATATCTAAGCACTATGTGGACCCTTCTCCCTATTTACTTTTCCACTTGGGCATGTATTTATTTCCTGCCCCTCACACTCTATGTAGCTGCCATGGTGGAAACTCAAGGTTTTCAGGCTCAGCACAAGCACTCAGAGGGAAAGCTGGCCCTGGTACTTGTCTAACTTCTGGGTTTCTGCTTTCACTTTAATTTTGGCCTCTGTGGTGCTCTTTCGTGCCATCTCCACAGTGCAATTAAAGACCTATTTTTTCCTTAATTCAACATTTTAGTCATCTTTTTTGGCAAGGTCTTGCAGGATATCTAGTCTTTAATAGTGCCAGAAACGGAAGTTGGCTCTAAGTTTTCTTGCAGCCAACAAGAAGAGGGAAATCTAATCAATTATATGGTCACAGAGGCCAGGAAGAAAATGATTCTCAGTTGCTCTGGAGAGATACAACAGTTTTTGGCCTTGAGACCAGACAGGATTTTTCTCAGCAGCCCTTCCAGCAGGCACCATAGTCTTTCCTGTTGCTTGGATGGCAGGGTAGGTCCAGGCAGCTGTTCCATCAGGCTTCAGAACCGACATCTTTAGAGTGCCAAATCCGGGTGGTGTTTGGTGGTGAAGAGGATCCAGGAAGACAAATTACTCTTTATACCTTGTGTTGTGTTCCATAAGATGAGGCCCAAAGTGATAGAGCTATCCCAAGAGGTTTCTGAATCATCATGCCTATACTGTCAGTTGCTTAGACATGCTCAGGCATATTGGAGTCCAGGCATGGAAGGGATTTCTTTTTTTTTTTTTTTTTACTGAGGCAATTGCAGAGTTGACCTCTAAATGAAAAAGGTGGAGTGGGTCCACTCTTATGTAGTAAAACTGAGTCATAGCACATTATAACCCTTTATATGGCCTGGTCTAACCACTTGGAAATGTCTCTAGATAAGCTGAAATCAAAGATCAAAATGTTTCCTAATTAAAGAATACCTTTTGTAATTGTTAACCATTACAAATTTTATACCTTGTTCTAGTTATATTTTAGTTTGCTGGCAGACAATATATATAAACTGAAATAATGCTTACTTACTTAGATTGATAAGAACTTAAACTTATCTTTTAAGTTAACGATAATTAATTCTATTAAAAAATTGAGAGTTTGGAATGATACTTGGCTTCTAGCATGTTTTCTAGAATAGTGAATTGATTATATGGCAAATGGGGTCCTAGATTTGCTTCAACTTAAAATATGTGGAAATATTAAGTAAAAAATCTACAAAGAAATGCTCAGTGAATCTCATTCTGAGAACAGCATAAGAAACATGGTTATTTAAAGCTTCTATACCTGGGAGAATTGAGAGAAAGTAAAATTTCATTATAAAGTAAGAAAAGTTCAGTGAATTAATAATACCAATGACCAAGAAGGGATTTATGAGTTGGGGATAACTTCAGTCAACAGAGAAATGACTTGTAACTTCAGTTGCATTTTAGTAAAGAAACAAAAGGGTGAAAGAAATTGTGTGAGTCCCCTTATCTCATATGCATAGTGAAACAGAATTCATATTCTTAGAGTTTTCTATTATATCTTAGAGACAATTAAAAGTACTGTAAGGATTTCATGAAGTGAATTTGAAAGATTGTGCAGTAAATCATATCTGATTGATTGAAATCCCTGCTAAAGAAATAGGCAGATAGGTGATTCTGACCACACTGTGAATTTAGTAAAAACTCTCACCTATCTCTGGAACTGTTTGGATCAGCAAACTTACCGAATTATACTTTTTGTCTTAATTTTTAACCTAGCTATTGTTTTCTCTTTTGTCTAGGCATGCACAGCAATGTGTATGTGTGTGAAATCCCTAAGTCATGTCTGACTCTTTTGCAACTCCAGGGACTGTCGCCCATCCCCGATTATGGGATTTCTCAGGCAAGAATACTGGAGTGGGTGGCCATTTCCTTCTCCAGGGGATGTTCTTGACCCAGAGATTGAATCCACATTTCCTGAATTGGAGGTGGATTCTTTACCACTGAGCCACCAGAGAAGCCCAGGCATGGTAATAGCATCTTTAAATGTATAGTTGTCTTTTTTGTTTGTTTGTTTTACAGTTTCTATCATTATTTTTCTGATGTCTAACCATTTTCTGCCTCCTAGACATAAAGGCTACATAGCAGGCAGAGTATACAGATCTAACCTTTGATTTGTTAGCAGGGAGTTATTGTGCCTAGGTTCAGGAATTTTTTTTTTCCCCTCAAAAATAAGAACCTGTTTTGCCAGATAGAAGGGCTCTGATCCTAAGGATCAGATCACACTCTGATCACACTGAACTCTTTCAGTGTGAATGTTCAAACCTGTGAGTAAATTCTTAAGTCTACAATTCTGTCAAAATTTAGAGAAAGCACTTCAAAATAACCATTTCCCTTTCTAACTCCATTCAGTTAGTTGGAACTGAATTAGTCTCAATAATATCTCACTAGTTTAAGGCAGATTAAGAAAGAACTGTTTATCCAAAGAAGCTTTAAACTAGGATATGAGAATGTGAAAGTGAAAGTCACTTAGTCGTGTCTGACTCTTTGTGACCCCATGGACTATACAGTCCATGGAATTCTCCAGGCCCGAATACTGAAGTGGGTAGCCGTTCCCTTCTCCAGGGGATCTTCCCAACCCAGGGACTGAACCCAGGTCTCTGGCATTCCAGGCAGATTCTTTACCAGCTGAGCCACCGGGAAAGCCAAAGAAAACTGGAGCGGGTGGCCCATCCCTGATCTAGCGGATTTTTCTGACCCAGGAGTTGAACTGGGGTCTCCTGTATTGAAGGTGAATTCTTTACCACCTGAGCTATGAGGGAAACCCAAGATATAAGAATGATCACCCACTTTAAGGGAAGGGATGGCTTTTAGTTTTGAACCTGTTTGTGCTACTTTCAGAGGTGAAAGAGATGTGGCTGTTGATACTGAAAGGCCAGGTTTTATAAGTTTCACAGTGAAGTCCAAAGATTATGAAGAAAATAATGATTCTTCATTTTGAATTTAAATGCAAGTGATAAAATTTCACTGGGTAGGAATTTGTTTCCCACGTTATAATCTGATTCCTCCTCCCTCAAATTTTGGGTGTAAAGCATTCACCTGATTCATTATCTATTTACCCATTATATTCTCCAGATTTGTGACTTCACATTATTCACTTGCCTTTAGAATTTTCAGAAGGTATTAAATGTCCGCCATCCACATTGGAAATATTACACACAAGTGACCTTTCATGCATTGGTTCAAGTATAAATGATCTCTCTGCTGATTGGTTTAAAAGTTTTCACAAATGAACAGTTAGGAAAAACCTATAGAATCCCCTCTATTGGGATGGTCTTTCTCACATTGTGAAAATCTTTTCTCTAGAGCTTGTAGTTTTGTCAGGAGGAGAGAAGGTTTGCAGGGACCGGTGGAAGCTGTAGATTTTGTCTGCCCAGCATCATTTCCCACTCTCCTCTGTCTCTTCCTTTCTTCCCCATTCTTAGTGATCCACGTGGTGATGTCAATCAGAATGGCCTGTCCCCACTTCCTGGGTAAGCCTGTGGACAAGCCTAGCTACCGGAAGTGCTGAGGCTTTATTCAGGAATGTGCATGTGACTCAAGGAAAATAAATTAGTGTCTTTTCTGAGATTGACATATGACTTTGATGGGTGGAGGACGTCCGATTCCACTGTGATTGCTAAGCAGGGCGCATGTGGGGCAGAGGGACTTCACCTTGCCTCACACACACATACCACACACACAACAAGGAGAGCCTGCCTATGATATGACAAGGAGAGATAAGCATCGCCGAAATATGGGGAAGGAGAGAGGCAGAGCTTTCCAAGCACATTTTTAAACCACTAGATCCATCTCTTGCAAAGATAAATCCATGTCCAGTTTCTAGCTGCAGAGTCACTGTACTACCCCTTTCCGTAAGCCAGTTTGAGTTGGGTTTTGTTAATGTCCAACCAAAGAAGGGTCCCTGCCAGTACTGTTTCTACTACAGCACTTCCGTCAAGACTTGAGTGGAATTCTGCTTAAGCTCTCTTTCTCTCACTTTGTTTTCTCCTTTAGCCTGACCAACCACCAGATAAGATATTTTGAAGGTTTTATGGTAATATGAACAAATTCGCCAGATCACAAAGAGTGATTTCACAGTGCAATTCAAACATAGAGTCCCCAGTGAGAAAACATGGAGATGTATGTAGTTATCCCTGGCTGTGTGTAATAACTTGGGGCATAATGCTTTCATTTACAGCTACTGTTGTGTGCAGCTGAGAGCATCCTTGGGGGTTAACCTGTGGGACGATGTAAAGAGGAGCATATATTCTTTCAAGGCACTTGTAGCCGTCACTTTGTGTTTTGAGAGTTATGAATGGAGGCATTGTTGCAAACAGCTGTACCGTGAAGGCATTTAAGCCAGTTATTACTGCCTGTGGTGTCTGGACTCAAAATGTTGCAAACACTGAAATTATGACTTACAGAGGTGAAAAATGTAAGCTCCGTAAGATCTAGCTGCATGCCTGGCCCCGTCTCTTCATATTATCTGACATATTCTTTTGTAATGATGAGTCTAAAACTGAGGGCTTGTGATCCCAATTAATTCAAAAGAGATGGCCAGAATATATTATACCACATGTAGTATTAATTTGGAAAGTAATGTGGTAACATGAATGTTATTTTTAATATATTTAATTATTTCCCAATATAGTATGTTAAACCTATATTATGTGGAACATGATCTGCGGATTTGGAATATAGCAAAAGAATTTCTAAATGTTGTGTATCTGGGATGACAGTGAGTTCAGTTGAATTGAAATATAGTTTGGGGAATTGGGAAACATACAGTTTTACCTTTCTGGGAAGAATGCTTTGATACATTGCTAATAACTCTTTTCCTTCCTGTAAAACGACCACTTTTAATACCTTCGGAGCCATTGTGATGTCTGGGTTCAGTGGACTAATCTCTGCTAACGTTCTTCCTCTTCTCCTTTTACCCAAACTACCCATCATTTAGATCACACTCTTCCTCTGGTTAAGATCGATATAAGAATTCAACTGTTGGTAGCTGTTAGTGTGTCCCGTAGGACATAGGATAGTAAATTATACCCTATTTTATGTTGTTTTAGTTCTTGAGCCAATTAAGTGAATGAAGTCGCTCAGTCGTGTCCGACTCTTTGTGACCCCATGGACTGTAGCCCACCAGGCTCTTCTGTCCATGGGATTCTCCAGGCAAGAATACTGGAGTGGGTTGCCATTTCCTTCTCCAGGGAATCTTTCCCACCCAGGGATTGAACCCAGGTCTCCCGCATTGCAGGCAGATGCTTTAACCTCTGAGCCACCAAGGAAGCCAATTAAGAGCGACTCCCAAAATATTTGCCGAAGATTAGTCAATTGGGAAATTTCCCAGTCAGTTTACAAGTTAATAGAAGATAAGGTCTCTATTCCATTTGTGTGCAGACCATTGTCTGGATATTCTTGGGTGATTTAATCAACCTAATCTTTAGTTTAAAAGAATTTTAAAGATCATAGCTATTTTGGAAAGGAAGAAATCTAGCAAGATATTCTCATTTCACAAGTACATCAGTTAGGATGCTTTGAGTTGTATGTAACGCAAACCTGACTCAGACAACCTAAAGTGAAAATTGGAATCTGGGGACCCACAGAACTCAATGTTCGAAGTGACAGAAGAGACTATCCAGAACTCAGATCCCAAATTTAGATCCAGCTTCCAGGCTCTAGTTCTCAGTCTTATTTTCCCGAGTTGGGGAATCTAGTCAGGGGTTAGCAGGTCCTAACCACATGCTTCTTGGCACTTCCACCAGGAAACAGAGTCTCTTTTCCTGATATTTCAAACAAAATCCCCCCGAAGTGAGTTTTCCTGGTCCTGATTGGCCTGACTTGGGTCACATGTCACTCATGGTCGGCAATAATCTCTGTAATTAGTGGGATCAGATCTGCTGAATGGCTTAAGGCAAGCAACTTCCAAACCTAGAGCTAAAGGCAGGATCAAGTCCCACACCAGTGGTATTGCTGGAATATTCATCTCCGGTAAGAGATGCTAGGAAGTAACCAGCAAACTGTGATGATAAAGTGTGAAAGACTCCAAGAATCCTGGCCTGGTGGTCATACAGCAGCAGAAAAGCCTCATCTACAGCATGATTCAGAATCAGTTAGTCTGTCAACAGAGGTCTACAAACTATTATATGGATTCCTACTCTCAATATTCTGTGATGATAGAGGTGTGGAAACAGTGATTATGGTGGTGGTGGTGTTCAGTCAATTGGTAAGGTGTATCTGACTCTTTGAAACCCCATGGACTGCAGTACACCAGGCTTCCTTGTCCTTCACCATCTCCTGGAGTTTGCTCAAATTCATGTCCATTGAAACGGTGATGCCATCCAACCATCTCATCCGTAGGTTCTTTGCATCACGTGGCCAAAGTATTGGAGCTTCAGCTTCAGCATCAGTCCTTCCAATGAATATTCAGGACTGGTTTCCTTTAGGGTTGACTGGTTTGATCTCCTTGTAGTCCAAGGGACTCTCAAGAGTCTTCTCCAACACCACAGTTTGAAAGCATCAGTTCTTTGGTGCTTAGCCTTCTCTATGATCCAACTTTCACATCTATACATGACCATTGGAAAAACCATAGCTTGGACCAGACGGACCTTTGTTGGCAAAGTGATGTCTCTGGTTTTTAATATGCTGTCTAGGTTGGTCACAGCTTTTCTTCCAAGGAGTGAGCGTCTTTTAATTTCATGGCTGTAGTCACCATCCACATTGATTGTCTCAGTTCAGTTCAGTTGCTCAGTTGTGTCCGACTCTTTGTGACCCCATGAATTGCAGCACGCCAGGCCTCCCTGTCCATCACCAACTCCCAGAGTTCACTCAAACTCATGTCCGTAGAGTCAGTGATGCCATCCAGCCATCTCATCCTCTGTCGTCCCCTTCTCCTCCTGCCCCCAATGCCTCCCAGCATCAGGGTCTTTTCCAGTCAGTCAACTCTTTGCATGAGGTGGCCAGATTGTCTAGCACAGTCTTTACTAGTGTGTGGTCTGAGATATACTCTCTAAGAGACACTGGGATACCCAGGAAGAATGCAGATTGCTGGGCCCCATCCTGGCTTTGCTGAATCAGAGTCTGTGAGGGTGGGGTTCAGGAATTTGCATCTTGAATATGTTTCCTTGAAACATGTCTTGCATAATAAAGCATACAATGCATACATTGTTATGTAAGCCACAAAGTGGTTTGGTTAACAAACATTTCAAACTTTTTTTTTTTAAACTATATATCTTTCTTGGACTGTATTTGGAAATATTTTACTTTTAGACATTTTCTTTACTAAATGTGTAAAAAGGAGTCCTCACTTTACAAGTTCAAAATTAGACAAGTATACAAAGGCGTGTAATTGACATATTTATAAGCTGAATCCACCAAAACACTCACTTGGACATGATCCATATTACATTCAACGTATGAATATTTACATGATACCTCCTGCAAAGTAAATACAAACTGATTCTCATCACTTTAGTTCAGTGCATATCAGATATATGTACGGAAACATATACAAACATATTCAAAACAAAGGCAGTTTTTTTTTTTTCCAAGCAAAACACCAGAAGTCCATTTTTTTCAAGTACCAACTCATTATTTTATGCAAAAATACAGCAAGACTAATTATAAGGGTTCTGTTCAGTTTTAATTAGTAAGACATGTGTGTATGCTACTAAAATATAGCTTAAGTTTTAGATTTTAATTAACAAGGGAACAGCACTGCTGACTCTGTTGTTCAGTCACTAAGTCCTGGGCAACTCTTTGTGACCTTGTGGACTGTAGCCCACCAGGCTCCTTTGTCTATGGGATTTCCCAGGTGAGAAAGCTGGAGTGGGTTGCCATTTTCTTCTCCATAGAAATAATTTCTATAAATTTTTTTTTATATTGACTTTTCAGTTGAGATTATAACTACTTCTAAACGATAATCTGGTCATCAACTCTGTTAGAAGGATTGTGAAGGCTGGCTAACTTAATAGGCAAGTGGGAAAACCTGTAGAAGACTGATGAGCAAAGCTGGAAAAGCATCTTTGTGCTAGATACACCACAAAAGGACTATTGGCAAGTGTAAAAATGGTGATGTTAGTGTAAGCAGGAAAATACAAATATATTTATTATTGCAAATGGCATCAAATGAAGCATGCTATTACCCACTTATATATATTATTTACTTTTCAACTCTATGTTTTCAGAGTTTGATTGATACCTTAAGTGTTGCTCAATCAGCAACACTTGGAGAGTAAATGTAGAGTGTTGACAGCAACTATTGAAAATCCTATGAATGCTGATTATGACTTACAATAAAAAATACAGCATTCACTATGTTGCTAAGTTAGATCCTTGCTTTTGTCTGACAGCACAAATCCCAGGACAAATTTTTTACCAGTTTCCCAGAAACATCCTGGAGAGGACCCACCATTTCCCATGTAAATCTCACTGAAAGTCTAAGATGACTTTTGTTACCTTATTCGCAGTGTTTTTTGGAGACTGACTGCAGGTGAGGGAAAGTGACTGTCAGTATTGCTTTATACAGAAAGCAGTGTTTGTGGAGGAACAGTGAAATTAAGATGATTACCAGAGTAAGTCTGACTTTTTTTCCATTGCGCTTTATACAGTGCTATAGATTTATGAGACGTGGTATATGAACCATTGTTTAGGAAATTGACATAATTCATTTATGTGCTGCCTGAGGAGAAAATAGTATGAATAGAGTAGTGAGACAAAATTTCCATGAATAATAGTGATTTGAAATAAAATATTAGTGGAATATAGTTTTTAAAGATAACAATAGACAGTTACTGAATATTAAGAAACAGTGTATCTTCACTATAACCAAGTATGCCAAACTATAAGTAATTTGTATCAGTAGTTTCTTTAATCTTTAGAATAACCATAGGAGGTAGGTTTTGCTAATGTATCTGTTTTTTTTACAGGTGAGAAAATGAGGCATAGGGAAGTTAACCAGCTTTACTAAATTCATATATAATATCTAGGAAGTTAAGAAATTGGATTTTGAATCTAGGCTATCTGTATCCAGATCTTGCTCTTAACTAGAAAACTATAGAGTGGTTATGCATGTTTTTAATGTGTTCTAAGAAATGAAGAATTATATTAAAATTTTCCAATATCCTTTTACAGTGAGTACCATAGACCAAAGGAAATAACATAAACACATTAAGCAGTATACCACA
Source organism: Neotragus pygmaeus (assembly GCA_006410875.1). NCBI lineage: Eukaryota > Metazoa > Chordata > Mammalia > Artiodactyla > Bovidae > Neotragus > Neotragus pygmaeus. The sequence continues at coordinate 1,477,924 of SJYV01016857.1, read as the reverse complement.
GTATAGAGATTTTATGACCAAGGCTTGAAGCTATGCTCAATTACTGATATATGGGATTTTATTTAAGGAGGGCCTCTGGTATGCTGCTATAAGGATAAGATCTAAAATGTATAGGCTCCCATCCTCTATAATGAACTTGCTGTAAATTGACCAAGAGCTTGATAGACCCTTTGAGGTGGCCCCAGTAGTGCAAAGGGACTTGTTTAAGTCATGAAAATTTTTCATCTGATTATTTGTGGCTGTTGTAGTCAGTTTGCAAGATGAGGGACCAGAGTTAGGAATCTGTCCGTGGTTATGATCACCCTAGAACTACCGAAGTGCCAACAGCCTCAGGCTTGTTTTCCTAGCACTTTTTCTAACCAAAAGGCAGAGGCCGTATGATGATAACAATGCAGTGTTACTCTTGAGTGATTACAGCTTGTGTTACCTCTCAAGTAAATTTTTAATACCGATGATGAAAATAATGAACTCCAAATCCTACCCATTATAGCAAACAATTATTTGCGATTTCTATGTATTTCCTTTCAATCTTTCTCCTTGTGTGGATAGAGTTTTTCTTGCTGTGGATATACTTTTGGATCCTGTTTCTTACTTAACATTTCCCATGCTGCTACAATTTTCGTAATTGTTGTTATCTTAATGGCTACACAATCAACTGTTAAGTGGACTATCATATTTTATGAAACTATGTTCTAATTGTTAAGAACTTTTAGATTTTTCCACTCATTTGCCACTAGTAAACAACACTATGAAGCTGGGTGTAGGCCAAAAGCCAAATCCTGCCCACTACTTATTTTTGTAAGTAAAGTTTCTTTGGAACGTAGCTAGACATACTCATTTACATATCATCTATGGCTGTTTATTCACTATAAAGGCAGAGTTGAGTAGCTGAGACAGAAATACTATGGTCTACAAAGCCTAAAATATTTATTGTTGTTGTCCAGTCACCAAGAAATGTCTGACTCTGCAACTCCACGGGTGGCAGCATGCTGGGGTTTCCTGTCCTTCACCATCTCTTGGAGTTTGCTCAAACTCATGTCTGTCGAGTCGGTGATGCCATCCAGCCATCTCATTCTCTGTCACCCCCTCCTCCTCCTGCCCTCCGTCTTTCCTAGTACCAGGGTCTTTTCCATTGAGGTGGCTCGTCCCATCAGGTGGCCAAAGTACTGGAGCTTCAGCTTCAGCATCACTCCTTCCAATGAATGTTCAGGACTGATTTCTTTTAGCATTGACTGGTTTGATCTCCTTGCTGTCCAAGGGACTTTCAGGGTCTTCTCCAGCACCACAGTTCAAAAGCATCAGTATTTATTATCTGGATCTTTACGGAAAAAGTTTGCCAACTCCAAATTATTATTGTAGAACCCAAATTGTTTTTCTTATTTTGGATCATTTCATTAAGAGAAATTCCCAGGCTTGAGATTACTTGGTGCAAGTGTGTGACTATAGTATAATCTCAGAGAGTCTTTCCAAATCATTTTCTAAAACTGTTACATTGCCTTATAATGCTGCCAACTATATATATATATATATATATATATATATATAT
>SJYV01016857.1:1442056-1466591 GCA_006410875.1 Neotragus pygmaeus | reverse complement strand
GCTTTCTTATCCATTCATCTGCTGATGGACATCTAGGTTGCTTCCATGTCCTGGCTATTATAAACAGTGCTGCGATGAACACGAGGGTACACGTGTCTCTTTCAATTCTGGTTTCCTCAGTGTGTATGCCCAGCAGTGGGATTGCTGGGTCATATGGTAGTTCTATTTCCAGTTTTTTAAGGAATCTCCATACTGTTCTCCATAGTGGCTGTACTAGTTTGCATTCCCACCAACAGTGTAAGAGGCTTCCCTTTTCTCCACACCCTCTCCAGCATTTATTGCTTGTAGACTTTTGGATCGCAGCCATTCTGACTGGTGTGAAATGGTACCTCATTGTGGTTTTGATTTGTATTTTTCTGATAATGAGTGATGTTGAGCATCTTTTCATGTGTTTGTTAGCCATCTACATGTCTTGTTTGGAGAAATGTCTATTTAGATCTTTGGCCCACTTTTTGACTGGGTCTTCTATTTTTCTGGAATTGACTGGTGCAGGATCAATCCCGAGTCAGGGGAACTAAGATCCTTCAAGTCAAGCAGTGATGTGGGAAAGAGGAGGGAAGACTGAGTCATTCAAGATTGTATTTTCCCAGGGGCAGATTTTACTCTTCTTTGTCTTTTTCTTTGGTGGTGCTGGTGGTGCTGGTGAGGGGAGGCTGTTATAATGTGTGCGATCTCCAAAGACCCTTAATCCAGAGGCCCACAGTGTGAGGATGCCTCATCCTATAGATGAGAGGCTTGTGAGACTTATTTTGTAAATTGTTCCATGTAGAAATTTGCCTCTCCTGGCATCATGCCCTGGATGGAAGCCAGAGAGAGGGTTTCAAAAAAGAGATTAAGGTGTCAGTTTTAGAGGCAGATAGAAGACAGTGGGCAACGCATTTGCCTGAGTATACCACATACCTCATTTCCACCCAGCTTGTGAATACCTCAGAAGAGGTAAAATCCAATAGCTGTTCCAGTAACATGGACGACTTTTGAGTGATTCCTCTCCTATATTTTTCAAGTTTTATGTAATGTTATTGTTTTTAAAATAAATATTTTTGCATTTTTTCCTTGTAAAATTATTCAGACACTGTTAGCATAAAAAACTCAGTATAATGTTGTTATATATAGAAACATGAGTATCCTTTGAGGCCAGCTAGTAATAATGATAGTAGACAGTATTGCCATTCATTGATGGAAATTATTTTAACAATGTTGTTGTTCAGTTGCTCAGTCATATTTGACTCTTTTATGATGCCATGGATTATAGCCTGCCAGGCTCCTCCGTCCATAGGATTTTCCAGGGATGAACGCTGGAGCCAGTGGCCATTTCCTCCTCCAGAGGATCTTCATGAACCAGGGATCGAACTCAAGTCTCCTGTGTTAGCAGGCTAATTCTTTACCACTGAGCTGCCAGGGATGCCCTGTTTTAACAAGACAGACCTTTAAAATGCATCCAAATCCATACATGTAGCTTATACAATAAATCTAAATAATACCTATAATACAATCCATTTTATTAGAAGACTGATTCAATGTTAAGAAATAGTTTGTTTCTAATTCTCTACAGATTATGCAATGATTATGTAAAAAGATATTAACAACAAAGAGTATTAAGTTTAAACAAACAGAGTATTAATTTAAAAATTATTCTAACATAAGGTAAAGCTTTCCCAAGTTTATTTTGATGGTTATCTCATCTCATAATTGTTTCAGCAAAATAATTAAAGAAATAAAATTTAAAAGTTTTCTGTGTTAGATATTTTAACACTTAAGAAAAAAGTTTGAGGATTTCAAAGATTAAACTTCATCTTTGCAAAGGTAATAAATATTATCAGAAAACCTTGATCAAATAAGGAAGAATAAATGAGAATACCAAGACATTCCAAGCCTATGTAGATTCCAAGGACTTCGTGGAACTGATACAAATATGTAGTTGCCAGAAAACAAAGCAGTGAAATACAGACTCTGTTTTACTGCTTTATAGCTAAGTGGTCCCAGAGTGATGGAAGGGTCCCTCCTCCCCCACCCCTCCCTCTTCCTCCCATCNTGCTGAAGCCTGGCTTGGAGAATTTTGAGCATTACTTTACTAGCATGTGAGATGAGTGCAATTGTGCAGTCATTTGAGCATTCTTTGGCATTGCCTTTCTTTGGAATTGGAATGAAAACTGACCTTTTCCAGTCCTGTGGCCACTGCTGAGTTTTCCAAATTTGCTGGCATATTGAGTGCAGCACTTTCACAGCATCATCTTTCAGGATTTGAAATAGCTCAACTGGAATTCCATCACCTCCATTAGCTTTATTCGTAGTGATGTTTCCTAAGGCCCACTTGACTTTGCATTCCAGGATGTCTGGCTCTAGGTTAGTGATCACACCACACCATCGTGATTTTCTGGGTCGTGAAGATCTTTTTTATACAGTTCTTCTGCGTATTCTTGCCACCTCTTCTTAATATCTTCTACTTTTGATAAATTTTCAATTAAATCTCTGTTCCCTATTATGAATATAAATGAATACTTACTGTGTGAATTCTTAGTAGCCTTCTATTAAGTACCATTTGTTGGTGATAACTAGGATCACCTGTATTTAAGTTTTTCTAAATTCTTTAGACTGTTTTATATCTGCTATAATAGTAACCAGATAACAACATCTTCCTACTGAGTAAGCATATGCTAGAAAAGCTAATTTTCCTAAATTAAGTAGATACTTTTAAAAACTTATAAGCACAAGTTATAATAAAAAATTTCTTTAGCCTTTTTTAGGTCTAAATTTAAGTCCAATATAGAAGAACCACTTCTGTCTCTTATGGAATTAAGGCAAAATTTCTCACATTCTTCTAATTCTGGTATAATGATGACTAGTGACCTTTAGACCAGTGTATGCAAATACCTTAGCTAATCTGCTAAAATGGGCTTTTAATTATATGCTAATTTGTTCTTTTAATTATCCTGGTTGTCAGATAGTATAAATTAGTCTCTGGGTTATTTGCTGTGTTCCCATTCTCTGAGACCCTTCTAGCTTTCTACTGTGTTCCTGAATCACCTGGGGAATGTTGTTAAAATGCAGATTGTGATTCAGTGTGCATGCATCTTGGAGGCAGGCAAAATTCTGAAGTTGAAACCAGTTTCCAGGACAATTCCAATGCTTCTGGCTTTTGGACAAAGGTTTTCCCAGGTGACACAGTGGTAAAGAATTCTGCCTGCTAGTACAGGAGAAGTGGGTTCAATCCCTAGGTCTGGAAGATCCCCTGGAGTAGGGAATGGCAAGCCACTCTAGTATTCTTGCCTAGACAGTTCCAGGGACAGATGAGTTGGGCAGGCCTCAGTCCATGGGTTGCAGAGAGTCTGACACGACTGAGAACGCGTGCTGTAATCTGAAGTGCACGGCTTTCATAATAACTCTGGGGACAGAAGCCAGGCACACCTGTTGAGGCCATTTCTTGTGACGATAACTTGATGATTCATGCCTAGTTTATTAGTAATATGTGTTTTCCAGTGGGGGATATATATATTTACTTATAACTTGTAGTGCCTGGACTTCACTGTAGTCTTTGTGTTGAGCCTGTCATCTACAGTGGTGATATTTATAAAGAATGATGACATACTGGTGGTGATTACATTGCTGATGTAATAATCGACATGCATTGACTACTTGTATCTGCCACTGTGCTTTACAGAGGTTTGTAGTTTTTCTCAACAGAAGCATGAAGTAGACATTATTGTAGTTATCCTCATTTACTAATAAGAAGGCTTAGTAATAAGTAACTTGCTCAGAGTCACACAGCCAGAAGGTGGCAGAGCCAGGATATCAGCTCAGGTAGTGTGACTCTAGAGGCTGTACTTTTCATCTCTTTCCTAGTCTGATGACAGCTAGAAATTTTAGACTTAATATAACAGGTGTCTGAATTTTCCAGCTTCTGTCACCATTCATAGATGTGTATAAGAGACAGCCTTTCTCCAGGGGATCTTCCCAACCCAGGGTTCAAACCCAGATCTTCTACATTGTAGGCAGATTCTTGACTAATAGGAGCTGAACATTATTTTTCAAATGAATATCAAATAAATAATAAATAAAAAGTCAAAATAATTTTTTAACTTAGGAAAGCAATGTAAGATGTTTGTTCATCTTTTTACTCATTAAATGTTTATTAAGTGTGTGATTACTACCTGAATATTTCCATTAAGAATTAGGTAAGATAGTATTGAAGAGAAGAAAATTCTATACTTAGGTATTTGATTATTTTTTCCTGTATTACAACTTAATCCACTTTGTTTTTTTATTGCTCAAGCCATGACTATAAAATGCATAGAATATTTTACTGTCTTATTCATTTTATATTTTATGCTTTTTTAAAAATTGTATGACACAATATTTTTACTTGACCACTGACAATGGGTAGTGGCTGATATTTCTAAAGAACTTTTGGCCTTATCTAAGCTGATTATATCCTCAGGTGAATGATTATAAAATGTATGTCCAGAGAGACATGACTCATATTGACATGGGTGGTAACTTGGGCTAATAAATGTGGGAGGTAGGCAGAAAGGAAAGCAATGCTGTAGGTATTTTCTTCTTGATGTGTGAGTACGAAAGTGTTTACTGCCAAGATCCTGATGATTAGTGAGTTTAAAGGGAAATGTACAAAGTTGTAAAAACATTGTGCTGAAAAAAATTCAGTGGTGTTTCTTTACTGTCTTTATTCAATTTCATGACAACTGATTTATTGTAGCTGGTAAAATAGCATTTTCACATTAGTAAGAGGTTTGTAGACAATAAATACATTCAATATAAGAATGAAAATGTTAAAGACTTTTCTCTTTAGCTAGTAAATAAAACCAGAAGTATGGCCTCAATGCTCTATTTTGCTGTTATGATTTCTGCATAGTTTATAGCATAGTTAATGAGACTAAAAGCAATTTACAAGTGATTTTCTGTATAATATCCAACCCCAAAAAAGACACATGAAACTCTTGGAAATGAATTATTCAGTGCTTTTATCTTAAATGGTGTATGACTTTAGGAACAGATACCTAAGGAGAGTTAGAAATAGCAATGCTACAAAATGCCTGTAGAATCCTTATCTATGTAAGGCAATCGAGGACAAGATACAAGTTTATTTCACAAAATTTCTTCATGCACTGCAGGACGTGGGGTATTAAGTTTCTATCAGCTGGGTTTAACCAAACAAAACATCTCAATCAAAATATCACCAAGTTTCTCATCTGATGTTTCCTTCTAAATTTAAGAAAAATAATGATAAAATTATTTGTGTTTATCTATGGAAAAAGGATGGGAGAACAAATATCTGCAATTCAGATCTCAAAACCAGGTTTTAGCTGAAATATTCATAAGCCAAAGTATTTTGTTTCAAAGAAAATCCTAGAACACGTCATTGGTTTTCAAGTTCATGTGCTCTGCATAAGACTTTATGCAAAGACCATCATATGAAAAGGAATAGTTTGGGTGTTTCATGTGAGATATATGTTATGGCTGCAGAATGACCCTCACATGCCATATTGCTACTTTTCCACTGTTTTTTCTTGATCACTCCTTTCATCAGGTGACATTGTTTAAACAATAGTCCTGTTTTACCACATGTGCTTCCCAAGAAGTCCATTTTCATCTTTTGTGAAAATGCTGATAAACTGTTTCCTTCAAACACTTTTGTTATTTTTCTTCTAATATGCTGCTACGGCTACTAAGTCACTTCAGTCGTGTTCGACTCTGTGCGACCCCATAGACGGCAGCCCACCAGGCTCCCCCGTCCCTGGGATTCTCCAGGCAAGAACACTGGAGTGGGTTGCCATTTCCTTCTCCAATGCATGAAAGTGAAAAGTGATAGTGAAGTCGCTCAGTCGTGTCCGACTCTTCGCGACCCCATGGACTGTATGTAGCCTACCAGGCTCCTCCATCCATGGGATTTTCCAGGCAAGAGTACTGGAGCGGAGTGCCATTAGCTTCTCCTCTTCTAATATAGACCCTAAATATGTTGGCAGTTGTTTTCATAAACTGGAGGCACTGCAGTGCTCTCCCTTTCCTGTGAATGAAGGAAACCGCATGAGTCCAGAAAAATAAAGTAGGACACAGTTTCTGAACATCAGGTTTAGATGTTGTAGTTTACATCTATGATGTATCAAATGCTAATGAAGTGGCTGAAGGGTTGTTCAAATTTAATGGGCACAAGATAGAACTGTGTTTATAAATTAAGGAAGGTGTCTGTTCTCTAATGGATAGTATACCATGTATATGTCAAAATAGTTAAGTCTCCACTAGTATCTGTAGTGGAAACTGATATGGTTGACTGAATCTCCCTAAGATTTAACATCTCAATTTATTCATCCACAAACTGGGAGTAGCAACATTGACTTCACAGTATCAGGGCAAGAAATTAATGGGATACAAGACAGAAACGCCTAATAAAGCAGGTGATAGCTTACACTTCCTAAATGACAGGTATTTTAAAAATAACAATTTCTAATTATCAAGCCCTCTAATTTATACTAAATTGGCTTTTCAGACATATTTCCCTGACGTTAGAAGTATTTGGAAGTTGTTGAGAAATGACACCTAATTTGGGGAGATGGAGAGAGTAGTACTTGGCAATGAGTTATATCCACGCCTTCAGTCTGAGACAGAACTGAGGTTCTCTTGGTGGGTGGGACATGTTTACTAGGCTTGCAAATGCTCTTGCAAATGCTGAGTTTACCTGCCATAGATTATCCCTCTGCTGCCTTTTAATTCTGCTGGTAGAAACTGGTGTTTGATTTATCTTATTGACCACTCGTAGAGTCTTTGTGTTGGGCCTTACCAGATAGGAATTACTCAGTGTGTTTCTGCACTGTGCTCACATCTCTGGTCATCGTCAGTAAACGCCACTTGAACTTCATTGTTACATGACCTTTTGTTCCAGATGACTTTGATCTGTCTTGCTTGCTATATGCAGTCAGGAAAATCTGGCATTTTTTATTTAGTTCATGTAGTTATGGCAATGACCCTGTTGCGAACATCTGCCTCTTGATTTAAAGAGTGTCCAAGAGTGATTTAAGGAGATCTGTAGGAACTGGAGAAACAGTGTCCACTCCTCTAATTCGGAGGTTCTTAACATGGGATTTTTGGATCTTTCTCAGATGTATTCTTTGGGATCTGTGAGTTCTCCACAAGCATTTTTAAATAGTGTTTTTAAATTTTTATTTTTACAATAACATTAAAATCAATAAACTGCAGCATGTTCTGCATAATCTTGATGACTTCATTATAACTGAATTTTATTTCCGTGCTTGCTTATGGATTTGTTAGTTTATTAGGGCTGTTACAACAAAGAACTGCAGCTTGGGTGGCTTAAACAACAGACTTTTTAATCTTATGGTTCTAGAGGGTTAAAGTCCAAAATCAAGGTGTTGGCTTCTCTGGGTTATGAGGGAGGGATCTGCTCCAGAGCTCTCTGGCTTGTAGACAAATGTTTTCTCCCTGAGTCTGTTTGAATCATCTTCCTTCTAGGAGTGTCTGTCTCCATGTCTGAACTTTCAGTTTTAATCAGGGCATCAGGCGTATTGGACTAGGGCCCACCTGAGTAATTCGATCTCGATGACCTCTCTAGAGACCCTATCCCCAAATAAGGTCACATTTTGAAGTACTGGGGGTTGGGACTCCAAAATATGAATTTTGGAGGAACACAGTTAAATCCATAATAAGCAAGTCTATAGGAATTGGATTCAGTGTTTCTCAAAGTGGAATTTTTGGATCTTTTATGGATGTGTTATTTGAGATGGTGAGTTCCCTATGAGCGTTTTAAAATAGTGTTCTTGGTTTTGATAATAACCTAAAAAAATTAACAGAAGTATAGTCTGCGTTATCCACATGGCCACTTTATAACTGAATCCAATCTTTATGTGTGCTTCTGGGCTGTGTTTAGAACCAGATTTGGTACCTAAAGCAAAAGCATCTAACTTTTGTTTTGTAGGGCTGCGTGCCATGTGAGTCTACCATTGTGTTTATGGGGAATTCTTTTTTCAGTTGAAGAGGCAAAAGTAATTTCCCATTGGGATTAAAATTGACAGCTGGAAGTATTTAATTCTTAACGGGCTAACAAGAAAATAGAAGTTGACCAAAATATAAAAGATGGTATTACATGAGGTTTTCCAGATTGAAGACAAAGCATAAGCAAAGTTAAAAAAAACTTGTCTTATGCTCAAATGATCTTGGTATTGAAATGGATGAATAATTCGTAACATTTATTTATTGCTATCACCGGTTTGGAGGTGAAGTTTGTGTTGAAACTAGAATTTCCTTTCAATGTCTGTGAAAATTAAAAACTAATTTTCAGATTGTTTTTGTTTTAAATAAATTCGAACAATAATGGATTACCTTCACATTTCTTGCAGATTTCAATAATTCCATGTTTTCCTTATATTTATTAAAAGAAAGTATAAGTTAATCCTGAGAAATTTTTCCTTTAAAAATTTCCAGCACAGCCCTGCTTGTGTCGAGATAGGAATAAGCTAGTTGTTTAAGGGGATCCTTCTATCCCTTATCTAATTTTCTGATCTTAATATAGCTGGACCTTCGGAATTCTCTCTTGTATATGTCTATATGTCATATCTTTACTGCATCAAATCATCTCTGTGATATAAATTTACTTTCTTAAAATAAAGACTTCCATGATGATGAAAGAATGAGAAGGTAGTTTATATGCTTTGGGGGAGGGATTTAGAGGATTAAACTCAGACATTTGGGGATAAATTGAATATCCGACCTCAGAATAAGACCCATTTCCCAGCAACTGTGAGCTGGGAAGAAGCCTGCCCAGGATCTTCTCACCTCCTGAAATAGCCGATGATCAGAGATACCCACCTGTGGCTTTATATCATAATGTAATAACTGCTGATAGCAAAGCTCGAGCTAGCCTGCCTGCAATTTAATCATAGCTATCAAACTCTCTCATTACTAATACTGTAAGTTTTACTGTTATCTTGTATTTTAAGTTAACCCAGAAGTAATCTATGCCTAATAGCATAATTTTAATGTAATCAATTGCATGAGAATTTTCAAACATTGCTGAACAACTTACAGTTGTTTTAATGTGCTACAATTTTTATGCCCTTATATTTTACAGTAAATAAAATACTCAGATGTCTATGAAAACATATGCATTATATAAGAAAAGTGGTCTTTTACTTTATGTTATGGTGGAATTCTTAAAAGCTTTGTTGATACAACAAATTTGAGAACCATGTTATAGTAGACACTCATGATTTGGTTGGAATATAGTTTTCTAAATTTTAATCTTAGACTCTTAATCTTGCCAATGATTATGATTCTAAGTGATGGTGAAGAGTTGCTTGGGAAGAAGAAAGTAACTTTATGTCATAACAAGTTATGTTTGTTGATAAAACATGGTAGCGCTCAAAGGGAAGGCTTTTATGGAATTCTGGCTCTAGTGCTTTTTGTCAAAATAAATCAGCCAACACAGAAAAGTTGCAAAGTTCCTCTGTGTAGTATACTTTTCTGGATTGTTTACTTTGCTTTTCTTTTTTCAACTTTTCTATGGATTTTTTTTTTTTTAGTCTGTAAGTGCTGTATTTTAGATTCATTTATATATAATTTAGCCTCTTTCTATAGAAGACAGAAGACTCTTATCCATTCAAAGCATATTTATCTTGTATCTACTCTATGGGATCCACATGTTAGAGGCTAGAGACATCAAGTAAAGGATCCAGACTTGATAGTCCCTGGAGAAGGCAATGGCAACCCACTCCAGTGTTCTTGCCTGGAGAATCCCAGGGATGGGGGAGCCTGCTGGGCTGCCTATGGGGTTGCACAGAGTCGGACATGACTGAAGCAACTTAGCAGCAGTAGCAGCAGCAGCCTTCAAGGAACTCAGTGTATTGTGTGAGAGAGAGGAAGATCAATATATCAATCCATTACATAGGACATTTACATGGCAACTCAGAGCTTTGGTTACAGTATTATAGAGGCACAAGGATACTATTTCTCGTTGTGCCTTGGGAAACTAGGGGAGGCTTGATAGTGGATACTGCATTTGACCTAGCTTTCTAGGATAAATAAGAATTTAGCAAACAGCAGCGATCATGGCAAATTCCATCCAAGTAGAGGCCAAAGTACATGAAAAACCATGTGTGTTTGAAAGTCTATGATATGATCACGGAACTCGAAATGGCACAGTAGTTGTTCTGTCCTTTTCTCAATGAGAAAGAGAGATGAGACCAAGAGGAAAGACAAGAACAAGCATGGAGGCATAGAATGCATTCTTTGACTAATTCAGGGGGAAGAGGAGGAGATTAAGATTTTTAGAATGAGTGAAATATTTTTTATTTCAGTCAACTATAAGTTTTGACCTATGTTGATACCTAGAAAACAAAGGTGACTGATAAATACAGTGGAAACAAAAACCTTTTATCATCAAATAGTAGTAGTGACTAAGATTTGTTGAATACTTGCTATGTGGTATTCTCATTGCCTTTTAATAAGTACCACTCAGTTAAGAGGCATTATTATTCCTTTTTATGAAAAGACATTTGTGGAACAGGGAGATTAAGCAGCTTGCCCAAGTTTATATATTTATGAAGAGGCAGATGCAGGATTTTAATTCAATCATTCTCATCTCAGAGTCCTGAAGCTTTAACCACAGCACAGACTGCTTCTCCTACTCACATGTTTAACTAAGATGATCTTATAAGTGGCAGACTCAGAATTTCTGTAACTACAGATGATATAGAGGGGGCAAAGCTTGATATACAGAACAAATACACTACAAAGCAAAGGAAACGGACAATATCAACAATAAACCTTCCATAGTAGAGTTTGGCCATGATTGTTCAAATTGAGCTGGTTGAAGTAGTTATAAGGTGATAGAATGAAATCAAAATAGAACAAGTTGTTCTACCCTTCAGGTTTTGGTCAGAGATGAAAAGAAGCATAAGAATTTTATCGTGATGGATGCTTAATGGAAAATTGTTCTATAGTTGATCGTGCTGTTGATTATGACTTATGATCAGAATTAGAGGAAATAAATGCAATTGTATGCACAGTCTGTGCGCTGTCATCTTTTGGGTGTTGCTAGTCTCTTTCTACCTTTTAGCAATTTTATTCTATGTTTATTCTTTCAGTCATGCCTGGAGCTCTTTGTTTATTCTCTTTCAAGGCCATCTTTTGTTTATTTTTCCTTGATAAGCAGTATGTACTAAGAACATGTTGCTTCACTCACACTTCCAAGGTCTGTAGGTTTATAGAATGCTATGGGGAACTATATGTAGGGCAGTAACTATGTTACTATGTATGTACTCCTGGGTGATGAAGATGTCCAGGGAATTAATCAGAGGTGAGTGGCTTTTTCTCTACTGTAGAGGAGAGCAGAGAGGTAGCCAGACGGCTGGAAACCTTGGGAGGCTCTCTCTTCCTTGCCTTAGGAATTGTAATGTGTTTCCTTAGTTCAAAAGACATTTCCTGTCAGTTTAAGCAGAACATTACCTGCATCTTACATCAGTCAGGAAGTCCAGTTCAAAATGCAGGTTTGGGGTGTTGCATAGCCACAGGGCAGAGTGCACAGAAGTCCATCAGTCCTTGCGGGCACATGCTATGCAGTTTGAGAGATTCAGAATCCCTGTTTTGTCAGTGAGAGGATGTGACAGTGGGGACCACTCTGCCTGGCTCCATCCCATTACTGCATTTGGCTCAGGGTGGATTGAGGTGAGGGAGGGACAGGCAGCCACATGGATGTTCTAGTCATGAATCACAAATGAATTCTCTCTCTCCAAAAAGATACCATCAACTTAAAAAATAGTCATGATCTAAAAGTTGAGAGTTATGTTTTATTCAGCGGAAATTTTTCGGACTTAAGTCTGAGAGGCAGCATCTCAAGTAGCCCCGAGAGATGAGGAGACAGTGGGTAGGAGTCAGGTTATATAGATGTTTGCAACACAAGGGCAGGTGGTCTGTACATCAGAAGGATTTTTGTGAATTAAAGAAAACCAGATATCTCAAGGTAAGGAATTTAGTGCTTTTCTATTATGGGAAGAAGGGGGGGCGGGGCTCACTGAAATCATTCTTTTCCTATTTCAGCTCTCTGGGGTCAGTAACCTGTGTTTTTCACATCTTGAGTTCCTCAGAGCTCACCATAGGGAGTGGTTCAGCCTAATGGCAGCTAGATCAGAGGTATTTTTCTCTTTCCTGAATGCCCTTAGGGCTCAGGAATTCACATGACATCTTTGTTTACTGATATGGCAGGAAATACTCCATTTCAAAACCATGCACAGAAATCGTAAGTCTTTAGGCATCTGACAAGAGATCATGAAGATGTTGGAGAGGAAGAAGAGAGGGATTTGAAAATAGAAACGACAAAGTTCAGATCCCATGAAGAATGTAATACAGCAAGAGTACAGTCAAGCAGGGCATACGATGTAATACTACAGATATGCCCACCATGATAATCTTAAACATTGTTAAAGATGAACTATGATTCTCAGATTCCTGGTGGTCCAAAGAAAAAGGCTAAACAGAACACGTTACACAGTTTTTCCTATTTATAAGGAGAAAGCACACCAGGACACCAAATGTAAAAGTCACTTTTCATCACAGTTCAAATGGAAACAAACTAGAGAAGGGATCAGAAATGGCTCAGAGAGGGACAGTTAGCCAGCATAGGACCTTAATGACACCCTTCTTTTACTGCTATTTCAGAAAGAAATCCTCAAAAGTTATTTTTCTCAGTCTTTAAAAACATAACTATATTCCCAAGAATTGTAATAAATTTACTTTAAAAAATACTCAGAAATGTTTAAAGTTTCCTAACAACCACATTCTGTATATACTGTCAACTAGACTCTGACACTTTGGTTACATTAAAGATTCACCCACAATAAAAATATGCTGGGGATAACAGATTTATAACCATGTGCTTTCTATTTGTTAGTGTTAGTGGGCTGAACAAGTGCAGAACAGATAAGGAAAATATACATTTGTCAGGGGGAGAATTCCTTCCACACTACCTGTCACAATCTGAAATGGAATGTAGCTCATTTCTCTCTCCGTTTGGTAACTTTGTCTTCTTAGAATCTATTCTCTGAGTTAATTTTAAGGAATTAGGTCTGATTAAGTACTGAAGGAACTCAGAACCATGACTAAAATAATGAAAAATTATATTCTCAGAGGGGGGGAAAACACCTGAAAATTGAAAATAATAACAATAATAAAGTACTGTGTATTCCTGAGAAAATGTAGACTCATAACTGTTTAATAATTAAATGATCTAAGTGAAGGAAGAGTACCCAGAGGACATGCCCGGGCAAAGGGCTTTTCCTTTTACAATTCAAACAGAAAGAGCCATCATGAGATCCTATAAAGCAGCTCTGTTTCATTTGGACCAAGATGTAGTGACTGCTAAAATTATATTGCTCTTCACAGTGAGATGCAAAATAAAGGAAGGAAGGCATGATTTGTGGGTCTTTGAAAACAGATTTCAAATAGATGTTCATTGGAAGGTTTCAAAACCTTACAAAAAGATTTAAATACTTTTGAGATATATTAGAAAGCTGATGGTAAAATTAATCCAGATTTATGTTGATATACTTCATCTCATCAAACAGTCATAGGGACTATTTACATTTTGAATAGAAAATAATAGGATAGACAAAATAATATATCCCTTTTTATTGTTCCGTATAACTCTCCTTCATAAAACTCAATTTGTTGAGATATCAATCAATCCAGCAATTGCTTTTTTTGTTATGGGCTCCCATGTGGATCACTGGGGATTTCAGACTGTGAGCAATGAACAGGAAACAAGATGAGCTGTGTTACATAAGCCACTGAGTTTTGCGTGTGTGTGTTCCTGATGAATTCAGGTAAACTTACATAATTTAGATCACACAAATTGGTCTTAATCCATTTTTAGAAGGCTAATCGGCTTGGGTTTATTGGTTCAAAATATTCACCTATGTGCAACATGTGCAGAAATCAAACAGGTTAAGTCTTACTGCTGCTAGGAATTTGATAAGACACCATCACGCTTCTCAAGCCATGGCATTCCTGCACTGGAAGTAATCATAAAATGCCAAGTTGATGAAAACATGAAGATTAATCTATTAAGAAAGATTAATAATAAGTTTTCCTTTCTTTTATTATAAAATCAAGGAAAGTGACATGCATCTTTAATATTTCCAGCAAGAGACACATTTGTGGGATAAATAGAATAAGTAACTTTCTTTCAAAAATAAATGTAGCTTTCATTTTTAACTTTTGATTGTTAACAAATATTGGTGAAAGAGTATGTATGTTTTGCTTCCAAGATGTATTTATAGGTACACAGACTAACCATTAATGGGAAAATTGTAGGACTTCCCGGTGGCTCAGACAGTAAAGCTTCTGTCTACAATGCGGGAGACCTGGGTTTGATCTCTGGGTCGGGGAGATCCGTTGGAGAAAGAAGGAGGAAATGGCAATCCATTCCAGTACTATTGCCTGGGAAATTCCATGGATAGAAGAGCCTGGTAGGCTACAGTCCATGGGGTCACAAAGAGTCAGACACGACTGAGTGACTTCACTTTCCAGAGTTTTATACACTTGCAAACAAATTTATGGCAAATTTGTTTTTTCTGCTAGTACTTCTGAGATCAGAAAAGGAGTAGAAGATTCTGGGAGTTTCTGATCAATAGGAACTTTTCTTGTGTATTTGCTCACGCTTTAGTATCACAATCATTTCTAGTCAGATTATTAATTTTTCTTTATTTTCACAAAATCATTTTCTAGATAATCTTTTAAAGACCCTAAGTCTTATTCTTACTATGATAGTTTTCCCCCTCCCTTCCCCACCAAGGAGTTTAATGTTCAAAAATACTTCACAATTCAATTTGGACTAGGATAGAAGTTGCAAGCCATAAAGATATATCCAGTTCCTTTTACTGTCTTTCCTGTTGCCACACTTCACAGTTTTTACACAGCCCAGCAAGCATTACAAGTCTCCTGGCATAACTACCAGTTTCTATGAGCCCAGGACATAATCAATTTTCCTGTACTGAGGAGGGTATAACTCAGTCAAAAGTCATTCAACCACCGAGGAGCTTCAAGATGAAATGATATTCCATATGCCAAGTCTTAGGGTGAAATACAAAGCTGGAGATNAGTGTCTTTCCTGTTGCCACACTTCACAGTTTTTACACAACCCAGCAAGCATTACAAGTCTCCTGGCATAACTACCAGTTTCTATGAGCCCAGGACACAATCAATTTTCCTGTACTGAGGAGGGTATAACTCAGTCAAAAGTCAATCAACCACCGAAGAGCTTCAAGATGAAATGATATTCCATATGCCAAGTCTTAGGGTGAAATACAAAGCTGGAGATGAAAGGACAAATCAAAACGTCCATCCTTTCACATTTATTTTATTCTGTTCTTCACTAATGTTAATCTCCATTCACTGTTCCCAAGAGTAGGGGGAGGGAAACTATCCCCGTCTTTTCTAAAGTGTTCTAAGGGAAAATTCCTTTCTGATTTCAAATGTTAGCAGCCCGTTAAATGCAGGAACATGATTCACCAGGAGAAAGCATATAATTCCATTTAAAGTCTGAAATCTCAAGTGTGTAATAAAGGAAGTCACATGTTTGAAAATGATGTCCTATTACTTCCTGCTAGGGAAATGCTGGACTTCAGAATGAAAAAACAGTTTTAAGAATCAATTGCTTAACAATTTTTACCCTACATTGTATTTCTATACTTCATGACACCGTGTAATAGATTCTAGGAATTTTTTATTTAATTTTGTTTTCCAAGGACAATAATTTCTTTGGAGGTAATATACTGGTGTCATGAAGATGGAATTGTAAAGTTTTATATAATAACATCCTATAGGTTGTGCAATTTTTATCTGTTTTTAAGGATTGCTTTAGCATATAATATATGGCAAAACAGCCAGCAGAATGCCATGTATTTTTAAATAATAATAGATCTAACTGTTTGTCTTCAATAGTGTGTTATAGTATACACAAACTCATGCATTTATGAATTATGTTTATTTCAAAACATAAAGTAGATCTCTGTTCTTTCTCATTGCTGTGGAGAGTCACCACACTAAGGTTTTAATTTCAGAGGCAGACCATGTCTAGTATAATAAAATCAGTTTTGAAGTTAGCTTAATTCTTTCCATATTAGGTAGTTAAAAGAAGAGGTTTTATTTAATAGTATTTTAGTACATGAAAGGCAATTAATTTCAGTCAGTGAACTCTTACTATGATTGAATTTCCTTCCCAATTCTTCACAAGAAGTTATTTATTTATTAGAGGAAGGAATGAACAAAGTGGCATTTAGAGAAACTTACCAGGAATGAAGTAAAATTAACAAACAGAACAGGACAAACCCCCAAAACTTTTTAGTTAAAATCGTATTATTCAATTTTATGAAAATAAAGATTGAATATTAAGAATGAAATCTGAAGACAATACAAAAGCTTCCCTTTTATTGCATATTTTAAAGTATTTTATCCCATTTCAAGTTTTATATTTTTCATAGTATTCTTTTCAGAGGTGTCAGAATTATTACTATTGTTGTTGTTATTATTTTTCATGAGTTAGATTACATCTGGTAGAACTGGACATCTCCTGAATAGGATCACTTAGCTTTGATTCTACCTGGAGAAGTTGCCACAGTCTGAGGCTGTGCGAGTGTGTGTGTCCTGAGAACCTGTGTGGACAGAGGGTTCCTTTGCTTAGTTGTTAGTGAGAAGAATCCTGGTTGAGAAGGGAAACCTAAGTTGCAGCTCCAAGGCTTGATGGCAAAGCTAAAGGGAGAGAGGATTCTTGAGGTCAAAGATTATGATGCTCTGAAACAGGAAAGGATCAATAGGAAGAATAAAATGAGTCAACAGGGTGGTTTAGAACTAAAGTCAAGAATGTGCCAAAGACCAATGGTTAGATGCATAAGGCAAAGCAGTCCATAAGTTGGAAGGTAGTCTTGTCCCTAAATAGTGTCCTTGCCAGGGTGACCTACTGCCCAAAAGTGAGAGGATGGCATAGCTACAAGGCATCCCATCTCACATCAGACATGAGTCCCCCTTTTAAAAAAAGAGAATGAAACTTAAAGTTGTCAAAACCCCAGTTGTTATTTTCAGTTTTTTTCAGAATTAATTAGAATCTGTGCTATTATTATTAGTGCAGTTAATATAAGTAACCGATTTTTTTTTTNGGATGTGAGAGTTGGACTGTGAAGAAGGCTGAGCACCGAAGAATTGATGCTTTTGAACTGTGGTGTTGGAGAAGACTCTGGAGAGTCCCTTGGACTGCAAGGAGATCCAACCAGTCCATTCTGAAGATCAGGCCTGGATTTCTTTGGAAGGAATGATGCTAAAGCTGAAACTCCAGGACTTTGGCCACCTCATGTGAAGAGTTGACTCCTTGGAAAAGACTCTGATGCTGGGAGGGATTGGGGGCAGGAGGAGAAGGGGATGACAGAGGATGAGATGGCTGGATGGCATCATGGACTCGATGGACGTGAGACTGAGTGAACTCCGAGAGATGGTAATGGACAGGGAGGCCTGGCGTGCTGCAATTCATGGGGTCGCAAAGAGTCGCACACGACTGAGCGACTGAACTGAACTGAACTTCCTGTTAGGATTCTTCTTAACAAACAACACTCTACAAATAAAATTGTAAACATCAGAGCTGGAAAAAATATCTCCCAGCATCCCATTTTCTTAATAAATCAACTTTATTCACTTTTCCATTTTCCTTTTTAGTTTTTACTTAAATGAACATATCACTGCTGTAAGCATAGTAGAGATCCAGATAACTATGCCAGATCTACTCTAAAGAGAAAATGTAAATGTTTATATTTTACTCCCTTCTCTGAAGAGTTGACTCATTGGAAAAGACTGATGCTGGGAGGGATTGAGGGCAGGAGGAGAAGGGGACGACAGAGGATGAGATGGCTGGATGGCACCACCGACTCAATGGACATGAGTTTGAGTGAACTCCGGGAGTTGGTGGTGGACAGGGAGGCCTGGTGTGCTGCGATTCTTGGGGTTGCAAAGGGTCGGACATGACTGAGCAACTGAAATGAACTGAACTGAACTGATCTGAACATTAGTGAACACCCGAAATCCACATATTGAAATCTGAACCCCTACTGTGATGGTTTTAGGAGGTGAAATCTTGGGAAGGGACCCCCATGAATGGGATTAGTGCCCTTGTAAGAGGTGCAGAGAGGTCTTTAACCCCTTCCACCCTGTGAGTGTGAGAAATATGTGACCTAGAGGAGAGCACTCACCTGACCATAGTGTCATCCTGATCTCAGACTTCTCAACCACCAAAACGGTGAGTGATGAATCTCTGTGGTTCATAAACTATAGTCAATGACATTTTGTTTTAGCTTCTTAGACATAAGAGATGCTGCTTCAGTCCCTGGGTCAGGAAGATCCCCTGGAGAAAGAAATGGCAACCTACTCCAATATTCTTGCCTGAAGAATCCCAGGGACAGAGGAGCCCGGCAGCTTATAATCCATGGGGTTCCAAGAGTCGGACATGACTTGGCAACTAAATCACCAGACAGACTAAGATGTTGCCCAACATGTTGAAACAAAAGTGGTTTAACAAAGTTATACTAACACCTGCTGGTATAGCAAGTGGGTACTCAGATAATTTTTTAGTTTTGGAAGCAGAACTAGACTATGTGAGAAAAAGATCATTTGACCATCACTCATTGAAAAAAATCTTGAGAAGGATGGAGACCCTTTGCTCTATGCATTGCAAATATATTTTACCTGCTGTATTTGTTGCAAACATTATTAAAACTTGTATTTTTTTTTTTTTAGCATCCAAAATCTTTTAAATAACAAGGTAGGATCTGGGATTAAAACTTGTCTTAATATTAACTCCCTGAGGTTTTATTTGCTATTCTTCTCCCCTTCCATTCAGCATTTTGAGAGATAAGAAAAAACAGTTTTTCACTAAAGAAAACAGCATGAAACACAGTCTGGGCTGTTAGGAAAGGGTTATTTAACCCTGTAGAGAGGCATTGCTGTGGTTATCATTTTTCAGGGTGTTTCTTGCTGTTGTTGCTTTGAAAGATGCCCATAAAATCCTTCCAAACTATGGAAGAAAAATTTAATTTTGGTTGTAGAGGTCACAGTCTGTAGGGTAGGAAGTGGGGCTTGTTTCAGACAGATTGGTAAATTTGGTGAAACTTGTCTTTGAATCACCTTTGCCCCCTTTTTTCCTTCTGCTGTTTCTCCTTTTCCTCATACTTGCTGATATCATGTATTCCAAAACTTATACAGAGATCTTCTTGATGGATTGATTAACACAGAGGCTTTAGTGGCTTAATTACCACCTGTCTAGAAGGATATACATTTTGTAAGGAGAACCTCAGGGAGTAATATTTAACTTAAGTCTGTGGTTATTCAATAGCAGAATTGCAAGAGCTGCATTCTTGGAAGGGGAGGTATTTGCTCGACTAAATGCTTCTTGACCTGCAATTATATCATATTAGAACATAACTACTTACTATGTGTAAAGATGCCCCGAAAAATGTTCAGGATATTTGGAAAGGAAATTGGGTAGATAATCTCAAGATTTAGAGATGCATGGGGAACAGAAAATTGCAAATCCTTTTTCTTGAAAGGATGGATGGTTGTTGTGTGCTTGCCCTATGCCTATAGTCAGTGATTATTAGCATGCCTCGGGGGTTTATAATTAAGTGAAGCCACTTCTTTGAACACTTCTGAAATATTATGGCTTATTTGTCCTCTTAACATCATTTTACTTTTCAGTGCTTGTTTCAGCAGGTATCCTAAAATTCTGCTTAATAATATTCAAAATCCTGTACTGGTAACTAATGCTAAGTTAGGTTGAACTGGCACCATTCCTCAGAAGTTGTAAACTTTTCTGGGGTATTTCTGTACCCTAGGATGGCCAAGTCATTCCTTTGTCCTCTTGGGGTCTTTGGGTCATGGGACATGGTTAAGGACTTGGTGATTTGGGACATATAAAGAAACAAAAAAAATCTGCAATTGTTTCTATGTTTGCATGATATTTCCTAACATAGTTCCTGTCTCCTAGAATCAAGTTTGAAAATATGCTGGATAAAAAGTAATATTTATTTACTTTAAGTGCATTTATTGATCTATATTAATTGGAATTACATGTAAATGTCACTAGACTCCATAAGCCAATACTTAAAGTTCTTATTCATTCCTTTTCTATGAAGTACATTGACATAAATAAAACTATTTTGAAAAGTTACTTATATTCAATTAATTAGGACCTTTTTCTCTCACTAATTTTGTTTTAAGAAGGAAGCTAATTTATGTTACTATAGCAGTTCAAGTCACAGCAAATTAAAATAAGAAATGTCCACTTGCAGAAATTTTTCTTTTATGATCTGAAACTGCCATCACTATAGGGGTTCCATCTAGTGCATNCCTTTTTCTCTCACTAATTTTGTTTTAAGAAGGAAGCTAATTTATGTTACTATAGCAGTTCAAGTCACAGCAAATTAAAATAAGAAATGTCCACTTGCAGAAATTTTTCTTTTATGATCTGAAACTGCCATCACTATAGGGGTTCCATCTAGTGCATTATTACTTAAAAATTAATACTGTTATATTTGGCCAACAGAAAAAACTAACAGGTTATAGTGAGAGCTAATGGTCAAAATTATATCCATTGACATCTAATGCTGCATTGTTAAATATGTGTGGTCTTGTTTTTATTTGCCCTCAAAAGCAAAATGCTTTGTTCTTTAAGACTTTCAGACACAGAATAAATCAGGGATTAGCTGTCACTCAGTTAAATTCATGGAAAAACTGATGAGGAGTAATTCTTGACCAGAATTTGCAGTTGTTCAAGACCGGTTCAAATGATATTTCTTTCTTTCTATATTCTGCAGTTATGTTCTTATCCAAAGACCTTAACCCTTGGGAAATAATCATTAGTTTATTTTCAAGGGTGAGAAACCCACACAATTATGATTGAAGATATGGAAATCAAACGTGTGCAACAGGTAATGCTGCCTTTTGGTGACACTCCAAGGCTGAAGAGTGTATGTTTTTATTTTCTTTATTCAAACAGTCAAGTCAGCTTAATGCATCAGCATGGTGACTTGATGACAATTGCGTGACCTGAGTGAGAGGTCTGGTTAAAAATTCTCTTTGTTCTTTGTATCTCTGTCTGTAACATTCTGCTGTTTCCTTTCAAGTGGAGGTTGGCATAATAGACTGTAGGGAGGATGACCTGATGTAACCTGACATACAGAAATGCAGGTCTTTATTCCATTGGAACCTTTGACATGCCTTTTATGCTAATATCATATTGGAATGGAAGAATTTGATCACTTTGGGAATCAATGGCTACCCTAGACTTTTTGGAAACATGTTAAGCAAATGAACTTGCTACTTTTCCCTCCCTGGTTTTTTAAGACACATGACTCTATTAAGGGAAATTTAATCCGTATGTTTCTGATTCCTTTACACTTAACTCATCAAAATGTTGTTTTGTAAGAGCCCTTTGAAGTCAAGGAAGCCTTTTAAGTCATTTTTTATGAGACTTTTTCAAGCCTCTTTTCTTAGGAACAGGAAGTGGCATTTAGCCAACAGTTAACAAACTCAAACGCCAAAAGGTTCAACTCGGGTTTGAGTCTCTGAACCCACAAGTGTTTGAATGGATTCTTGACATGACCCATCTTTGCTGTGTATGCACTGCCAGTGGCCATCATAACAGTCCTAATTACCGAGATGACTCCAGGATCCTAACTGCCTGCCAGCTCACAAGTGTTTCTCTCATCAATCTACTTCATGCTAAATTATGACTCATTTAACTTTAAAGGAACTACTTTATTACCCAATAGGCCTGGTGTTTTTGTGACTTTTGTGAGAGCTACTTAAATTGTCACTCTCACAAAGCTTGGTAGACAGAACTTTTAAATCCAGTCACCAGTAAAATCACCCAAGAGTTCAAGTTCACAGGACAAGTGAGCATTGATGGACCACAAAGTTGTCTACCCACAAAGACAGAGCTTATTTCAACCACTCCGTTTCTGAGTAAAGAAGATAACATAGATCCTGCCATCCTTTAGAAAAGAAAATACACATTAGAATAACAAATGAAGCATTTGGCTTCAAAAGTTCTCCTTTGATTTATAGTCAACAGTTGTTGTAAGTATAAACTAGCTTCCCTTTCTCAAGAAATTTATAGCCCAAGCGAGCACAGTACTGCCTTGGTAGTTCCTACTGCCTACTGCTTTTGGAGTGATACTGTCCAGGAGGTTTGGGAATCATCCTGCTGAGCACTAATTCTGCAACTTGCAAATTATGCAACAGTGAACATGCCAAATAGCAACAGTTGGTCTACATGGTGAATGCTTTCACGTAATCTCAAAGGTAACCAAGAGAAGGGTAGAAAGAAATAATTCTAGAAACAGGAGAGTTTCAGTAATTAACCTTGCTGTGAAGAGAGCTTGGAAAGAATGCCATATCTCTTCTTTAGAAGGTGTTGTAACTCAGTGCACTGTAGATGGTGTTTATGATCCAAGCTACAGAGCCCGGGGATATGGTGCAGACTATATCCTTACAGATATATTGGATAGCATAGTGGCTACGTGCCTCGGGGCTCTGGAATCAGACAGCCAAGTCCAAAACCTGACACCATCCATCACTGCATTTGTGATTCTGGGAAAGGGGGGGATAAGAGAGCCTATCTTATTGGGCTGTTGTGAGGATTAAAGATGACAAAGGTGAAGCATAGGGTAGATGCTCCATAAACTGTGATGAAGTTATTGATGATGACGATGAAGAGGAGGAAGATGTTGTATAGAACCAAGGAAGAGGTATAAGGAAGAAGCAATGAAAAAAACTTAAAGCAAAAAGAGGAAGCCGCTGCTCAGATGTAAGTCACACACCGAGAGTACTGAGCTCCTCATTTGCTTTGTGTGCTGAGTCACTTCAGTCATGTCCGACTCTTTGACACCATGGACTGCACAGGCTCCTCTGTCAATGGGATTCTCCAGGAAAGAATATGGAGTAGGTTGCCATTTCCTCCTCCAGGGGATCTACCCGACCCAGGGATTGAACCTGCATCTCTTATGTCTCCTGCATCGGCAGGTAGATTCTTTACCACTAGCACTACCTGGGAAGCCCTCATTTGCTTTAATCTTCCTAAAAATTCACTTCTATGTCATGGCTTTAAGTGACAGGGGTGTATTGCGGCTTCTAAAATCATTGTCCTTCCTCTTGGCCTCTTTCAGAACAAAGCTGTCATCAGCCTAATCTTCAGCTTCTCTTGCTGAACTTTGGGCCTTTTTTCCAACTTGCATGTTCCCTTCAGATGCTGTAACAGGACATGGTGCTCCCTCCAGCTTTAATGCCCTCACTTCAACCGCTCGTCATCCTCCAGTGCTCAAGCACCATGTCCCGTATATAAGTGAGGACTCCTTTATGCTGCGGTAGGTGTTTTTTCCCTGCTCTCGCTTCACCTCATTCAGATTATTCCACTGTAGCACTCATCCTGTTGTGCTGGCAATCATTTGCATGTTTCTCTCTACCCTCCCCGATGAGCACGGTGGGGGTGGGGACTGCATCTCACATCTCTGGGTGCACACCTAACACAGCACCTTGAATATGGTGAGATTCAACAGAGACTGGGTGGAGGAATGAAATGTATCTAGAGAAATAACAGAAACGTAAGGTGGGTGGTCTTATCACTTCCATTTTTACCCTGGTAGACTCTAGACTCCATATTTCAGTCCTCCTAGGGGTTACATCTAGCAAATTTGAGTGTCTGGGAAGTAGTTTACATGTTACAGGTAAGTTTTATCTTTCTCTTTGAAAGATATTCAACAGCGATCAATAGGACAAAGAATCCATATTGTATTTCCCATGTTATACGTTGAATATCGTAGACCAGATTCCAAAGCAGCTTAACCAGGACAGAGGTTTTCCTTGTTTCCTCTTCTATGCCAGGCACTAAGTCAATGAAACGAAAACCCCAAGTTCTTGGAGTCTATTTGGGTAATTGCTTCAGTTCCTTTGAGTGAGTCTCCAGTCTTCAGAGTGACTCATGGTGTTTAGTATCAACCCTATTAAATGCTGATGTCAAAGAGTCTTTCCTCTTCAACTTCATTGCTAATAATACCATTATAACATCTTTATGAGTGTGGGACTTGCTGAGAAATTTGTATACAACTCTCAAAACCCAACTGCATGTGTGCTAGGAAAACTGCAAGTCACTGACTGTGAGTGATTGAGGCAAATGTCTAAGACGTGGCTTACAGCTCAGCCGATGCCTTACTGCAAAGAACTGTGTATTTTGCCAGACGTCAGAGCCATTAAGTGAATTTTTATCCAGAAATTTTCAGTCTAGAGTCCAGTCAATGCCTGAGAGTAGCTTGAAACACTGCACCCTCAGAGATCCTCTGCCTAAGGGAAGTGACCGCAAGTCTAACTTTCTCTTCTTGACCATTTCCCCACCCTCATGCTTAGCTTAGGGTTTTTTTTAAAATCCTACAAGTCATAACCCACTATTTGGTCATGAAATAAATAGAACATACCAGTATATTTT
>SJYV01016857.1:1305434-1434487 GCA_006410875.1 Neotragus pygmaeus | reverse complement strand
TGGATCTTCTGGATCAGGGATCAAACCCATGTCTCCTGCTTGGCAGGCAGATTCTTTACCACTGAGCCACCGGGGAAGTAGCAGGCCGTTGTTAGGATGCCTTTGACATGAAGCTTCTTTGTATAACTCGGATCATCCCTCTTGTTTTTGAGAAATTCTCTTGTTCAGTCACCCAGTCGTGTCCGACTCTTTGTGACCCTATGGACTGAAGCACTCCAGGTCTCTCTGTCCCTCACCATTTCCCCAAATTTGCCCAAGTTCATGTCCACAGTGCAGGGGACTTGAGGAATGTTGTAGGTCACAGCAATTTGAATTTCAGCTTTGCTCAGTTCATTGCTGACTTTGAGGTAGAAGGGAGATTTCCTACCAAGCCCTCTAATCTATATTTTCTTATTTTGAGTAAGTGGGAAGATTCTCCTTGTCTACTGGTCTTTTTTTTTTTGACTCCTGAGGAAATTACTCATTGAGAATCAACAATATATTTTGGATGGTCATTGCTTGAGTATTTATTCTCCCTTAATTAAATTCAGTAACTTCTATTTATAGCTCCATTATTTATATCATTTGTTCGGGAGAGTGAATCAAGCAAAAGAGTGAACTTGAAACCTGCAGAAATGTCCTACGCCTGGCTGTGTTTACACTTTCTTTATGATCTTTCAGAGTCACGACTGCTTCTAGATGGTATGGTGGTTCGTTTTGCCGCGCTAAGCTCCATAACTTGGTATATGGCAGAGATCTGGAGACCTAGTGCAGATGCCCAACAATTAGTTGTCCTTGAATAGAAAGCATTGTTAGTGAGAAGATTCTTAAATCTTTTCCCATTCTTGAACATATGCATATTTGGGGATATAGGTAAAATAATCAACTAAGTAAAAGTATTTAAGTCTTCTGCATTGTGGACATGAACTTGGGCAAACTTCAGGAAATGGTGAGGGACAGAGAGGCCTGGAGAACTTCTGTTCACGAGGTCACAAACAGTTGGAGGCAACTGGGCCACTGAACAGCAATGACATTTCTTAAATTTTGTACTATCTACACATTTAAACTACCATTATTACACAGTAACTGAGCAAGATTCTATCCACTTCTAATTTTTTTGTAAAACAATTTTGCTCAATTTGTCACATGTATCTTCAAACAGGTGGGTCTTCATCATCACCAGAGCAACTTGCTAGGCTCACTTGGATCTCATTTTCTCTGTCGTATTCCATGTATTTTTGAGAAGCACTACTTTTGAATTGGGCTTCTCAGGTGGCTCAGTGGCAGAGAATCCACCTGCAATGCAGGAGACGTGAGTTTGATCCCTGGGTTGGGAAGATCTCCCAGAGAAGGAAATAGCAACTCTCTCCAGTTTTCTTTCCTGGGAAATCCCATGGAGAGAGGAGTCTGGTGGCCTATAGTCCACTGGGTACAAAGAGTTGGATAGGACTTAGTGACTAAACAAGAACTTTTGAATTATATATGATGTTGCCATTAGAAATTTTATCCTACACTGTAGGTGCTTGTTCATATAACATGAGTTATTCTTTTCATTCATCTTTTAAGTATATATTTACAATGTTCACTTGTAACTGGTCATATATCTGTAAGAATAATGAACATGTATGTTCAGAATATTTTACAGGTTCTGAAGTTGGCTTCTGTNTGCTTGTTCATATAACATGAGTTATTCTTTTCATTCATCTTTTAAGTATATATTTACAATGTTCACTTGTAACTGGTCATATATCTGTAAGAATAATGAACATGTATGTTCAGAATATTTTACAGGTTCTGAAGTTGGCTTCTGTAAAGCATCCCAAACTAGCAGTGATAGAAGTCATTACAGTGGAACTTTTCTGCCATAAACTATATTTTTTTGTTCATAATAAAGTAATTGTAATGACATCCTCTAAGTTGATTGATTCTTTAAGGTGAACCCTTCTTTTTAAGGTATAATTTATTGAAGGGGGAAAAAAATCTCTGATCTAAATATCTGACCATCCAAAACATGTAACTGTGAATTTTTCTGATTTGGATCATTCAGTGTTGTTATAAGACATACACTTGGCTTTGCTTACCTGATAGCTCAGTTGGTAAAGAATCCATCTGCAATGCAGGTGACCCTGGTTCAATTTCTCGGTTGGGAAGATCGACTGGAGAAGGGATAGGCTACCCACTCCAGTATTCTTGAGCTTCCCTGTGGCTCAGCTGGTAAACAGTCTGCCTGCAATGCAGGAGACCTTGGTCCGATCCCTGGGTTGGGAAGATCCCCTGGAGAAAGGAAAGGCTATCCACTCCAGTATTTAGCCTAGAGAATTCCATGGACTGTATAGTCTATGGGGTCACAAAGAGTCAGACACGACTGAGCAACTTTCACTTATACTTGATAATACAGAGAAGAATCTAATATGATATTTGGAAACTGGTTTAAGAAAAAATGCAATCTAAATTCACTTAAATTTTACTTAAATAATTCACTGAAAAGCTACTCCCTATAGATTTTTCCTAGCCCCTGTTCCAAAGTGGTAGAAAAGTTGTAGAAAAGTCTCTTATTGCTTAAGGGAAGACTCTCTAAATAATGCCCACGTGGGGCAAACTGTAGAGCCCAGGTGCTCCATTTATATGACTTCATCCTGAAACTACCACGTTTACCCCCAGAGAGGCAGCAATATGTTTCTGAAATAATATGTAAATAAAAAAAAACTTTAAGGAAAGAAAATGAATAAAACATCAAACCGAAGTGCATGGTTTCCAGGTGTACAGCCAAGACAGCTTTTTGACAGATGTAAATATTTCCTGAGTAATTACCCTTATCTTCTGATGTGTAGCCTTAATGTCATTTAAACAACATAAATGCAAGTTAGGTAGTTAAAAGCAGAATTCCACCTGGATTTCCACCTCAGTTCCAACATTTACTACCTGGGGACCGGTCACCATTTCTTTTCAACTTTCTTTAAGGAAGCTTTTCAAGGTGACTACCGAAAACAGAGAAGATAATAAATTTGGAAATGCCTGGCGCATTAAAAAAACAAAACAAAACAAAAAACAGTTGAAAAGTGAAAAAACAAAAGAGTTAGTCACTCAGTAATGGCTGACTCTCTGTGACCTCATGGACTGTGGCCTGCCAGGCTTGTCTGTCCATGGGATTTTCCAGGCAAGAACACTTCTCCAGGGGATCTTCCTGACCCAGAGATTGATCCTGGGTCTCCTGCATTGCAGGCAGATTCTTTACTGTCTGAACCACTAGGAAAGCCCAAAAAAACAGTTGAAACTGATTAATAAAAGTATAAAATGTTGCTGATAATTTAGTGATTATTATGTCTTTCATCAACAATGATTTATTTCTACCATTTTGCTTGTAAGGGTATAAGATTATTTTGAGGAACAGTAACAATATTTTTATATTTTGAGAAAAATTATAAATAATTTTGCTTTCAAAATATGAAGTAATGGAAGCTAGGAATGGATAAGACATTTTAAGCTTTTCTTTTCTCCCCCTCAAGTGAGGTTTTTCCCTGGTCCAGTTTTCAGTAGAAATGGGATATAGAATTTTTCTGCCAAGTGTCCCTGTAAAGTTTTCACATGAAGGAATCACTTGTTCTTTGTTTATTTGGTCCTATGGCCATGTCTGAATCAGGTCAGAATATAAACTTTGATCAAGAAACTGAGACCTGTGGACAAGATAGCAAACTAGCACAGGAGACTGGCTTGCGTAAGCTCAACCTGGAAATGCTACACAGCAACACAGAGGGTGATAGCAACTGCAGTGAGCTCTAGTGATCACCAAGGGTATTAGGGTCATTCTCTGGGAGGTGAGCAGCTGTCCTGACCTGAAGAGAACCAGATGCTGCGAACTAGGGGCTGCTGTGAGAAAGAGCTTTCTAACTGTCCTCATCTCTCCAGCCAGCATCGCCCTGGCTGAATCATTGTTTTCTCCATTGCGCCGTAGTGAGGGGACACCGCAGCCCCGTGCCAGCTCCAGTGGATGAGCCAGAGGAGCAGGAACCCTGATCATTACCATCTCAAGTGAGGGGGCTTGGTACCCTTTCCTTGTTTAACAGACAAGATAATTACAACAGAGGGAATTGGACTCTAGGAATAGCAGATTCTGGGCAAAAGAAATGGGAGTTCAGTGAAAAGCAGGATTGAGGCTTGGAATATAGATGTGCTGTTGTTTTAGTCACCAAGTGGTGTCCAACTCTTGCAACCCCATGGACAGTAGCCCACCGGGCTCCTCTGTCCATGGGATTTCCCAGGCAAGTATACTGGAGCAGTTGCCTTTTCCTTCTCCAGGAAATCTTCCTGACCCAGGGATTGAACAAGAGTCTTCTGCTTTGGCAGGTGGATTCTCTACCACTGAGCCACGAGGGAGTAGATACAGAGGCTTCCAAATGTGCAATAATAGAGCTTCTTCTCTCTTAGTCATTTCCATAACCTCCCAAAGGTACCAGGAGAGGAATATGTGCTAGGTCTAAGTTATACTCTCTGCTCCGATTAAGTGCTCCCAGATAAGGTAATCAGTAGTCCTAGCAGAATTTAAATTCATAGGAAGAGGAAAGAAAAAAGTTTGTTTTTTTTTTAAATGTAACTGAGGAGGTGTACTAATTCTTTTTTTGAGGTGTATTAGCTCTGAAAAGAAAAATAGGTACTGAAGACCCTTATCAGATAAAGAATTTAAAATCAATGGCTATCTTCAGTGAGAAGGGCAAAATAGTACAAATATGGATCAGGGAAATCAGTGAAGAAGAATCAAATAAAGATAGGAATAAAATACATAACAGAAGAATTGATGTAGCCAAAGAATGAATCAGTGAGATCAAGGACCTAGCTACAGAATTTTCCTAGAAGTTGCAATAAAGGAATAGAGAGATGGAAAATATCCAAGAATAACTAAAATATAGAAAGAAGATAGAAAGGTCAACTTTGATCTATTAGATAAACTGAATGGAGCCCAGCTGTTGAAATAATAGCTAAAAATTAAAAATAGAATCAGATCAAAAGGGCCCATAGAGCAAGAGCCAACATCGATAAGGAAGACCCCAAATCTTGACACGAGGTGTTTCATTTAAAACATCAAAGATAAAATTCTAAAAGTGTCTAGAAAAAACATCTTTGTATAAATTAATTAACATCAAAAATCTCAATGGCAACTGTAGAATGTTAAAGTAATATTTTTTAAACACTGAAGGAAAATAATCTCATTTAAACTTGCATATACAAGTAAATTATTATTTAAATATGAGATTGATTAAAAGCATTCTGAGATATATGTACAAGTCATATAAAGCATTAACTCTATAAAAAACATTCTACAGAAGGTCCTATGCAGAGAAAACACATGGTTTCAGAAGAAATAAATAATGGCAATAAGTGTGTATAATTATCTGTATATATCTATAACAGAGCTATCCAGTAGACCTTTATTTTTGATGGAAATGTTCTATTTTTGCTGTCCAATCTGATAGTCTTTAGCCGTATATAGCTATTATTATGTAAAGTGTGGCTAATGTGGCAAAAAAACCCTGACCTTTAAATTGTATTTAATTTTAAGGAATTTCTATTTGAATCATCATCTGTGGTTTATGGATTATTACATTGTATGGTAGAGCTTTATAATAATCTAAGTAAAGTTGTAGATCATACTAATATATGGTGAGAAGTAAGGAACAAGGAGAAATCAGAAAACCGAGGTCCTTTTGTTCAAGGGGAAGAAATAGGTATTAATGAGTTCTAAGAAAATAAAGTATAAAGTTTAATACATTCGCAACCAAAAAATAGGGGTTTAATTTTAATTTTCAGACCAGATGGAAAAAATTGATCTGGTCAATGAAAGGCAGAAGGTGAGGAAAAAATTAAATAAGAATAAAGGATAATTAAATGAAAAAAATGAAATAGAAGTAAATCATGACAGTAATTAAAGTAAAGGTAAAGAAATTAAACATGCACATCAAATCAGTGAGACACTCAGTGGAAATAAGATGCCACAATACACTGTCTACAGGATAAATTTAAGATGAAAAGAAACAGAAAAATTGAAAATAAATCGTTAAAAATGTGGAAAACTGATCAATTTCAGTAACAGATACAATGCAATTTAAGCTGTTAAATAATATAAGTAAAAGATATAAATGTTATTTATATTAGGAAAATAAAGATTAAAATGTAAATGATGGAAAAATACTTGTATTATGAATGAATACTTGCATGAATACTTGTATTATGAAAAATGTTATGAGTGTAAAGTAGGTAGATCAAGAACTGTAATTAGTGTTTTTAACAGATGTCTGAGAAGAAAAACTGATCAAGAAGACAAAAATGAAAAAAAGGAAGGATTTAGAATATTTGAGGGAAAAAACCTTAGGATTAATAAACTAAATTGGTAGATGTAAACAGAATTTTATACTCTGAAACACAGGATACACATTCTTTTTGCATGTACATGAATATTTATAAATGAAGACTCAAATTTTATAAAGGTAAAATCATAAAATTAGAGATCAATAACAAAAAGATAGTTTTAAAAGACCTGCAGATAACCTCATATAGTATAGAGATCAAAGCATTATGAGTTTATCATGAAGAACAGAATGGCTAAAAATTTGAAAACTGAGATTAAATTAATGAACTTCTGGAGCTATATATAATACAAAATTGTTACAGAATTAGATAAAAAACTTGGATATGATATTTACCAGGGAAGAAATTAAAATATAATCAAATACATATTTGCCCCAAACAGCTCCAATAACAACTTGTTTTAAATATGTATTTTACTTAACTCAAGGAACAGGTAATTTCTATCTTACATAACAAAAAGCTTCCAAACTCAATTACCTCTAATAACATTTAACACATACATAATCATTGAATATATTTTTTTCTCAAAGAAAATGATATTTCAATACCAGATGTTCTATTAAAGTACATAACCTCCAGCAATAGTCATAACCATTGAAAAAGCTATGGTTATATAACCTTTAAAAATGGAGACAAGAAAAGTGATTTTCCCAATTGCTACAAATGTTTGATATAATACTGAAAAATCTTAGTTAATGCAAGAGAATAAGAAAGATAAATTGGGTGCATAAGAATCAAAGGGGAGCAACAAGTCTCATTTATTTACAGATAATGGGACCTTTAAAAACAAACAAAATCAATGGAGAGAATTTATAAAACTGAGCAAAGTTATTTAATATAGGTGGTGCTAGTGGGGTTGCACAGAGTCGGACATGACTGAAGTGACTTAGCAGCAGCAGCAGCAGTGGTGAAGAAACTGTCTGTCAGTGCAGGAGACTAAGGGCTGTGGCTTTGATTCCTGGATCCAGAAGATCCCCTGGAGAAGAAATGGCAACCCACTCCAGTATTCTTGTCTGGACAATCCCATGAACAGAGGAGCCTAGTGGGCTATCATCCCTAGAGTGACAAAGAGTCAGCCACCACAAGCAACTAAGTACCAGAGCAGCACAGACATCCCAATAGCACTTTTTAATACCAAACTTGAAAATATAAAATACAAGACATTATTGATAGTAATAAGATTTCTAAATGAATTCACAAATTAACATAATAAAGAATCCAATCTGTTATGTAGTTTAGGAATTGGAAGAGGGTCTNTCCCAATAGCACTTTTTAATACCAAATTTGAAAATATAAAATACAAGACATTATTGATAGTAATAAGATTTCTAAATGAATTCACAAATTAACATAATAAAGAATCCAATCTGTTATGTAGTTTAGGAATTGGAAGAGGGTCTAAGGTGAATCTGGTTAGTAGCTTTCCAAAGAATTACTTAATCGAAATTTACGCTTAGAATTTAAGAAAATATTTTTCTTAAATTAGTTTCCAACTGTAATACCAAATTCTTCTCAGTATTTCCAAGATATAATCAAGTAATACATGAGTTACTTGGATTAGAGAACAAGTCTCATAATAACATCCAATCAGTTGCCTATTGACATAGACGATGTATGTAGTGTTGGTAACCTCTGAACTGCCTCTTCAGTGAATCCTGCCTCCTGGTTTCATGTGTGTGTGCTTAGTCACTTGGTCATCTCCAGCTCTCCTGGTTTCATGCGACCTTGAATGTGGGTTGGATCTGGTGCCCATCTTCCCGTACACAGAATGTGGAAAAGGATATGAGATATCACATTTGAGATGAGGTGGTGAAGAAGCTGTGGTTTCTGTCTTGCTCTCCTTTTCTTTCTACCTTCCTCTTAGAGAAGCTAGATATCTGCTGTCAGTGACACTTTAAGGAAAGGCCACATGACAAGGAACCAAAGGAGGTTTTTGCTGTAACCAGAGAGAAACTGATTTGATCAAAAATGCTGTGAATGAACTTAAAGCCAACTTCCCCCAGTTGATCCATTAGAGCAGGGGTCCCCAACCCCCCATGGATTGGTATCTCTGGTCAGATCAGCAGCAGCAGCAGATTAGAAATAAAGTGCACAATGAATGGAATGCATGTGAATCATCCTGAACCCACCCTTCCCACCTCTGGTCCACGGAAAAATTGTCTTCCACAAAATCGGTCCCTGTGCCAAAAAGGTTGGGGACCACCTTTGCTTTAGATGAGACTGCATCCCCTGCTGACAAACATTGACTGTGGCCTTTTGAGAGGCCTTGCAGAAAAGATACCCTGTGAAGCCACACCCAGATTCCTGACTCACAGAAACAGTGAGCGTGTTTGCTGTTGTGAGCTGCTACCTTTTGCTGTAATGTGTTATTCAGCACTAGATAAGTAACGCAGACAGTTGCCCAAATAAAATAGACTATTAGCTAAAGAGAAATGTGAGTGATGTGTACTTTAAAATGAGGATGAGGCTCTACTTAATATACTTGTGGACTAAGTAATAACACAAACCAAAAATTTCATCATATTTCCATGAAGGCCTTAGAATCACTGAATCTGCTCAATCAAAACTAGGTCACGAGACATGGCTGATACTGTAAATTTGTGCTGATTCATTTAGTCCTCATTTGAACAGCTTCATCCTTTACCTCCTTGTACCGTGGAGCTGGAAAGCAACTATTAAATTTCCAAGTTTTCTAAATCATGAGCATAGCTCTGTGCAATAATAGGAAGTCAGAAGTTCCTCAGGAGAGAGTTTCATATTTCAGATGGAAAAACTAATTTTTTCCTAGGAGAAGGATTTGCCTTATCCCCCGTGTGTTCTTTCCGCTTTGAACATAAAAGTGACATTTATCTAAAGACATTAGATTATCCAAGACATTTCACAACAATGACCACCAGGAGGAAAAACTGCATGCTAGAAATGGAGGAGCCTCAGAGAGCTGGAAGGTTTCTGAGTTGCTGATGGCATTGTTGAGAAGGGCTAGTCTAGACTCCTTGTTAGTGTATCAGATACACTGTTTCTTAGTCAAACCTTGTGATAGGATTTTCTGCTATTCACAGCTGAGTGTATTCCTAACTGAAATAGGACAATAATTTTAGTATTTTGTATCAAGATTTCCTAGGTTATGTAAAGTGAAGTGAAAGTGTTAGTTGCTCAGTTGTGTCCAATTCTTTGCAACCCCATGCACTGTAGCCCTCCAGGCTCCTCTGTCCATGGGATTCTCCAGGCAAGAATACTGGAGTGGGTTGGCATTCCCTTCTCCAGGCAATTTTCCTGATCCTGGGATTGAACCCACATCTCCCGCATTACAGGCAGATTCTTTACCATCAAGTCACCAGGGAAGCCCCAGGCTCAGTTCAGTTCAGTCGCTCAGTCGTGTCCGACTCTTTGCGACCCCATGAATCGCATCACGCCAGGCCTCCCTGTCCGTCACCAACCCCCGGAGTTCACTCAGACTCACACCCATCGAGTCAGTGATGCCATCCAGCCATCTCATCCTCTGTCGTCCCCTTCTCCTCCTGCCCCCAATCCCTCCCAGCATCAGAGTCTTTTCCAGTGAGTCAACTCTTCGCATGAGGTGGCCAAAGTACTGGAGTTTCAGCTTTAGCATCATTCCTTCCAAAGAACACCCAGGGCTGATCTCCTTCAGAATGGACTGGTTGGATCTCCTATGTAAACCTAATTTAAAATTGGATTCTTTGGTGGATGAATAAATTCTCTCAGGTTATATTACTAAATAATGAATGAAATGAAAATTAATCAGAGTGCTAAAGACCTAAGTCTTCTTTTGGTATCGGCTTATTTATGGAAGAGCCAGTGAATTTGGACTGAACTGTTCCCAATTCCAGCAAAGCTTCTAATTCAACCCAGATATATAATAGTTTGAAAGAAAGTGAAAGTTTTAGTCACTCAGTCGTGTCTGATGCTTTGTGACCCCATGAACTGTAGCCCACCAGGCTCCTCTGTCCATGGTATTCTCCAGGCAAGGATCCTGCAGTGGGTAGCCTTTCCCTTCTCCAGGGGATCTTCCTGACCCAGGGGTCAAACCCAGGTCTCCTGCATTGCAGACGGATTCTTTACCATCTGAGCCACCAGGGAAGACCAATAGCTCAAAAAAAAAATACCTCTTTCATTACTTTTTTTTTTAAACTTCAGAGTTATTAAGTGAAATTCCTATGATGACCTGAAGTCTGGTGTTAGAATGAGAGCCATCTATCCAGTATAATGAGTCCAATTCTATTTTACCGGTTACTTTTGGTTCCTGAGAAATATGTGTAAGTTATACATTTAGGGCACCATCCAGGAAATAGTACACTAATGTAATGGTCTGAGAGTCCAATAAATCTCCTTGCTTTATTCAGGGCACTTTGTGGCTAGAAATAGAAACCAACTCTGGCTGGTTTAAAGCAGAAAGAATTTTATTGAAAGGATGTTGGTTAATTCACAGAACTGTCAGAATAGCTGAAGAATCAGACTTGGGAAATAGGCAGGCACTAAGGGAGGTGACTCAGTGGACATGAATTTGAGCAAACTCCAGGAGATAGTGAAGGACAGGAAGCCTGGAGTGCTACGAAGAGTCAGGCACAACTTAGCGACTGAACAAGAAGAAGGGCGGTGACTGATGACAACCGCGGCCTAAACTTCCATCTAGGACAGCCTGGTGGGGAGATTTCTCTTGTGAAGGGACAATAGAGATCAGTGCTGGTTCTGGACCAGTTATCATCTCTAGTCATCATTTTTGGCTCTAATATCTTGGAAAGAGAAAATGTTCCTTTCTTTTGGAACAAAATTCTCCTGTCTGTCTGAATTTAGTAATAAGATTAAATAAAAATTTAAAGAAATGAAATGGGGACAAAACAGTACTTACTATGTTCCAAAATGATTTCTAGCTTACTTGCTTACCCTACCCAAGAATATTTTATTAAATAAGAGATGATATAAGAAGGGGGAAAACAAAATGCTTAAGAAAAATATGAAAAATGATTGATTGTCAGATACTTAAAATAGCCAAAGAATGACAAAGATTTTATTATATTGTATGTATATAAGAAGAATCTAGGGAACTTTCCTGATAGTTGGGTGGTTGAGACTTTGTGTTCCAATGCAAGGGATGCAGGTTTGATCCCTGGTAGGGGAGATAAGATCCCACATGCCTTGTGGCCAAAAATCCAAAGCATAAAACAGAAGTGATATTGTAACAAATTCAATAAAGACTTTAAAAATAGTATACATCAAAAAAACTCAAAAATGAGACTCTGGTACACATGTTGGAATGATTTGGCTCCAAGTGTATTGCTGATGTAGGGAAAGTAAATAAGTATCTTAACTTTCTTCTCCACTCTGCTTCAGGCAACTTCACTAGATGATTTTAAAATTCCTGTATTGATTGGATACCCAGACACGACTTTTTTTTTCTTTTAGTACAATTAGGTTAAATAATTTAGAAACTGGTGCTCAACTTATAACCAATACTTTGAACAGTTACTTATACAGTTTAGTGTCTTTGGCAAATTACTTGTTCTTTTAGTTTCATTTCCTCAAGACATCGTTCCTTCCCTTTTGTTAATTTCAATTTACTTCATTTAGTTTACATTACCTCATTTAACTGAGTTCACATGATGTTCTGAGTAATAACTTACTGTTGTAATTGTCATCCAGGAATAATCCTGTTTGTGATGAAGAGTTAGGAAAATTCTTACCAGAGAAGATATAATACTTGACCGAGTCTGCATTATTCATGAGTAAAGCAAATTCGCAAATGTGAAGAGTTGGAAAGAGAGAAAACCAAGAATTTGATCTAATGGTTTTTCTTTAGAACTGAGGAAGACAGATGGTCTGGAAGATTTTTGGTGTCAGATCTGAACTCTAATCAGTCAAGGAGAGATATTTGCAGGACTGGGTGGTCAAAATGGCATCCTAGGAATTCTCAGTCTTGCATTTTTGAACGGGAGAGCCTAAGAGACAGTGCAAAGCAATTCTCACCCTCAAGCATTTTTATGCAAAATAATGAAATTTAGAGGAAAATTGGAAACAGCCAGTTTCAAAGAATTATGCACAATGCACTAACTGTGATGTGATCATTATTTGTGTTAATATTATTCAGTGTTTTGGAGAATTTGATTAGTTTGATTAAAACCAGGATTCTTTCTTTTCCCGATTGATTAGGTACTATTGATGTACATTCCCTCAATACTCCATTGTGCTAATCACATTTACAATTTCCCTATTGTCTGCCTTCCCCATTAGTTTTTGAGCTTCAGTGGGCAGGAACTGGGTCTAAATTTTTCCTCTGTATTCCTGTCGCCTAGCAAGTGTATGCCTGATACACAGCAAATCTTTCATTATTTCTCAACTGATTGGCAAATGGAAGAAAATTGATTATATTTAGAAAATTTAATCCCATAGATAGCCACTGATAGTAAAAAGGCAAAAGTTCTTGTTAGCTCAGCCTCATTTCTTGACTCCTTAAATCTCTTGCTAGTTTTGACTCAGTTCCAAGATTCTGTGTCTGGCTTGTGATTGTTCATTGCAAATCCTTGGAGAGGACTAATCCTGTGTTCAGCAGACTTTCCATAAATATTTATTGTTTGGATGTTGTTCATTGTTGACTGATCTGGGGGTCTTGGCTGCAGAATTTTAAGCAGAGCTTCGTATGACTCTAATTGACTGTGGAGTCTAGAGTTATCTTCAGCAGATGTTAAGCCTAGAATTGGTTCTAACATATATGCGCATATATTTTAACACATTAGATA
Organism: Neotragus pygmaeus; assembly: GCA_006410875.1. Lineage (NCBI taxonomy): Eukaryota > Metazoa > Chordata > Mammalia > Artiodactyla > Bovidae > Neotragus > Neotragus pygmaeus. The sequence goes on along the minus strand of SJYV01016857.1, from coordinate 1,421,396 downwards.
TAGGTGATTCTAATATATCTCTATTATATAATACATATACATCTAGTGTATAATATATATAATAGAGCAGACCCCTCTCCTATGGCTGCTGTGTGGTCATTCCATTGCTCAGCTGTGTCTGACTCTTTGAGACCTCGTGGACTATAGCCTGCCAGGCTCCCTGTCCATGGGATTCTCCAGGCAAAGGATACTGGAGTAGGTTACCATTGGCTGCTCTAGGATAATCCAATCTTTAACAGCAGGAATATGAAGGTATTCAATAATATATTTCTTGGGCAACAGGGATTATAACTTTTATATAATTCTTATAAAGTCCAATTGAATGATAGTTATCATTGATAACAGTGCAATATTTTAAAGTATTATATAACAATATTTATAATCCTTTGATAGTTTCCATTATCCTTATGCGAAAACTTAGTCTTCTTAATTTGGTTTATCATGACTCTGACTATATTACTCCTTGCATACTACACTTCCACTAGTCTAAGTTTCTGATTATGCCATTATTGGAGAACTATCTGTAGAATCCTTTTTAGAAAGACTGTAGAGGTTATTGTGTCTGTGCTTATGTGCTCAATCGTGTCTGACTCTTGTGACCCATGGACTGAAGACTGCCAGGCTCCTCTGTCCACGGGATTCTCCCGGCAATGATACTAAAGCGGGTTGCCATTTCCTCCTCCAGGGGAATCTTCCCAATCAACCATCTACAACCTTGTGGTAGTCCTTGTTGAATACATTTCAATGTGAGCCCTTTAGAGAATAGCTGAAGAAATGTCCTATTAGAATAAAGATTCAATGTCACGAAGAGAAGAGATGGAGACCCAAAATATCTAAAGATTCCTGTGAAGCAGTTTATATCTAATTAGAATAAGTCTCAAGTATAAAGAAAAAACTGAAACTGTGCTTAATGTTTTTATGAATCTGTATATATATATATACACGAAAAATATGAGATGTTGCTCAGTATGCTAAATATATTTGAAGTGCTTTAAGTAGTTTCATTGTCAAATTATACCATAGGGTAGGAAAAAAGACATCTAGACTTCATTTTCATTTATAAATTGAAAGGAAAAATTAGAAAATGAATGATTCTAAAGTTTCAGATTGTTTTGAAATGGATAACTACTTTAAGAAAAACTTTTTTTAAGTGATTGAAGAGTGATGATATTCCCTCTACTTTTCCTGACATATGTAAAAAGGCTGCTGCTGCTAGAGGGTAAAAAAAAATCTTGAAGTGACATGGAGAGCTTTTTCTGGTCTGTCAGTTAGATAAACATAAAGAATTCTGGGAATAAAAATGTTGATTATATTTAATATCATTTATAAAGGAAATTTTTCTCTTAAGTTCTTTGGTAAGTTGCTATTTAGGTCACAAAAGTTGTTAAATATCAGAAAGCATAACCCTTAGCTTTCAAGACTTCTGTTTAAACTTAGATATGTAAAATATTATTCCTTGCAGATATTATAATATTTTCTCTATATAATTAGGAAACAATTTGGAATATTATTTTTATAATTTAGTATTCACCAATTTAATTTTCCATAGAATTTACTTGTAGAATCATGAGTGTTTCTCATCATTTGATTTCACAGTCATTCTCTTATATGCTTTACCTGTGAAACCGCTTTAAAATGTAATCCACAAATGTTACAAACCCTGTTATAGCAGTTTGCTCAAGATTCTGCACACATTTTTTCCAGTGTGCAATGAAGCAAAGATAACTGAAATAATATACAGTGGGTGGATTTGGCATGAAAATCAACCCAAAGATGTGTTTGGGTATAGCCAGGCTTTAGACTGGGTCGAATAGACATTCACAATATTTCAACAGAGTAAAGAGAAATTCCATATAGACAGTTTTCCCCCCTCCACATAGAGTAAATGTTTAATGTGAATCTCTGGAATGATGGTATTGGCAGTATATAGTATCAAATAGTCTAGTGGGGATTAATTGTTCCTAAATATGATATGAAGAAATTTCCTTAGAGCTTCTTCTGTTTTCTAAAGATAGCTGTAATTCATGCTGTGCTTGATTACAAGGATTCAAAATGACTTTCCCATATTCAGCTTCTTAGGCACTCAAAATTTAACCATAATGGACTCCATTAACTAGAAACTGATTGTGTATGAACTGGATACAATAAATGTTTCCACCTATTCTAATCAGAGATTAGTGGACTGTAAAGTGACCACTCAAGTAATTTGATTGACTTTTTTCTTAATAAAATATTTGAGGTATTAAATAGCCTTGTATAATAACTCCCAATGGCAGCATCTCCATCACCTCTGTGTATTCCCTCTACATTCCCTGTTTCTCGTCTTCTCTCTTCCCATCCAGTGCCTTGATTTGCACCATTTGAAACCAGTTCTCCATAAACACATCTGAGATTGAGAGGAAAACACAAAAAAGCAGGAGCTCCTTGAGATTTTGAAGGAGTTTTTTTGAGTTATCTTGAGGGTTTGACTGAGATAAAACTGTTACTACACTTGCATTTTCCTTGTGGTTGAATTTCTTGTTGGAGTGTCCCTTACCTAGAAAGTCAATATATAGACCACATTGAAGATCCTAGAAGAATGTCATTGAAAGTTTGTTTATCTGTCTCAGTGGTTCTAAAATTGTGATCCTTTGAGGGTTGTTTGAGGGTAGCTTTCAGGGGATCTGTGAGTCAAAACAGTTTTCATGGTAATATTAAAACATTACTTGCCTTTTCCACTATTTATATTAATACTAATTATACAAAGACCATAGTAAAACTGCTGTCATCTTAGCAGTGATCAAGGTCATGGCACCAATATGTGGTGGTATTTATTGTATTCTTCATTGCCACACACCCACATTAAACACACACACACACACACACACACACACACACACATGTTTCACTTAAGAATATTCTTGATGAAGCAGTAAAAACTAATTCTGTCAGTCTCAATCTCTGAGCACATACCTTTTCAATATGTGAAGTCAAGTGTGCCTTAGGAAGCATCACTATGAACAAAGTTGGTGGAGGTGATGGAATCCCAGTTGAGCTATTTCAAATCCTGAAAGATGATGCTGTGAAAGTGCTGCACTCAATATGACTGCAAATTTGGAAAACTCAGCAATGGCCACAGGACTGGAAAAGGTCAGTTTTCATCGCAAACCCAAAGAAAGGCAATGCCAAAGAATAATCAAACTACCACACAATTGCACTCATTTCACACGCTAACAAAGTAATGCTCAAAATTCTCCAGCCAGGCTTCAATAGTACATGAACTGTGAACTTCCAGATGTTCAAGCTGGATTTAGAAAAGGCAGAGGAACCAGAGATCAAATTCCCAACATTTGTTGGATCATAGAAAAAGCAAGAGAATTTCAGTAAAATATCTATTTCTGCTTTATTGATTACACCAAAGCCTTTGACTGTGTTCAGTTCAGTTCAGTCACTCAGTCGTGTCCGACTTTTTGCAACCCCATGAACTGCAGCACGCCAGGCCTCCCTGTCCATCACCAACTCCTGGAGTTCCCTCAAATTCACGTCCATCAAGTCGGTGATGCCATCCAGCCATCTCATCCTCTGTCGTCCCCTTTTCCTCCTGCCCCAATCCCTTCCAGCATCAGAGTCTTTTCCAATGAGTCAACTCTTCTCATGAGGTGGCCAAAATACTGGAATTTCAGCTTTAGCATCATTCCTTCCAAAGAAATCACAGGCCTGATCTCCTTCAGAATGGACTGGTTGGATCTCCTTGCAGTCCAAGGGACTCTCAAGAGTCTCCTCCAACACTACAGTTCAAAAGCATCAATTCTTTGGTGCTCAGCTTTCTTCACAGTCCAACTCTCACATCCATACATGACCACTGTAAATCACAACAAACAGTGGAAAATTCTTAAATATTCTACCAGACCACCTTAACTGCCTCCTGAGAAATCTGTATGCAGGTCAAGAAGCAACAGTTAGAACTGGATATGGAATAACAGACTGGTTTCAAATTGGGAAAGGAGTACATCAAGGCTGTGTATTGTCACACTGCTTATTTAACTTATATGCAGAGAACATCATGAGAAATGCTGGGCTGGATGAAGCACAAGCTGGATTCAAGATTGCTGGGAGAAATATCAGTAACCTCAGATATGCAGCTAGTACCACCCATATGGCAGAAAGTGAAGAGACTCTAAAGAGCCTCTTATGAAAGTGAAAGAGGAGAGTGAAAAAGTGGTTTAAAACTCAACATTCAAAAAACAAAGATCATGGCATCTGGTCCCATCACCTCATGGCAAATAGATGGGAAAACAATGAAAACAGTGGGCTATTTTATTTGGGCTCCAAAACTACTGCAGATGGTGCAGCCATAAAATTAAAAGATGCTTGCTCCTTGGAAGAAAAGCTTTGACCAACCTAGACAGAATATTAAAAAGCAGAGACATTACTTTGCCAACAAAGGTCTATCTTGTCAAAGCTATGGTTTTTCCAGTAGTCATGTATGGATGTGAGAGTTGGACTATGAGGAAAGCTGAGCCCCAAAGAACTGATGCTTTTGAACTGGGTGTTGGAGAAGACTCTTAAGAGTTCCTTGGACTGCAAGGAGATCAAACCAGTAAATCCTAAAGGAAACCAGTCCTGAATANATGTGAGAGTTGGACTATGAGGAAAGCTGAGCCCCAAAGAACTGATGCTTTTGAACTGGGTGTTGGAGAAGACTCTTAAGAGTTCCTTGGACTGCAAGGAGATCAAACCAGTAAATCCTAAAGGAAACCAGTCCTGAATATTCATTGGAAGGACTGATGCTGAAGTTGAAACTCCAATACTTCGCCGACCTGATGCAAAGACTGACTTATTGGAAAAGACCCTGATGCTGGGAAAAATTGAAGGTGGGAGGAGAAGGGGACAACAGAGGATGAGATGATTGGATGGCATCACCGACTCTATAGACATGAGTTTGAGCAAACTCCGGGTGTTAGTGGTGGACAGGGAAGCCTGGTGTGCTGAGTCCATGCGGTCGCAAAGAGTCAGACACGAATGACGACTGAGTTGAATAGGAAGAAGTGGAAAATATACACAAAGCTTTTCTACTGCTTAATGAATTATAACAATTGTCCTGGGGAAAAGTCCTCTAGCACTTGTTTGAATTTCTGGATGAACTAGCCACTTTCTTCACGAACATTGTTTACTTGAGAGCCTAACTGACAGATAAACCATGGCTATTCAAACTTGAGTATTGGGTAGTTTTTTTTTAAAATAAGTGATCAAATTGTCATCTTGAGGAAAAGGACTAATAATGTTTATTGCCAGTGAAAATTAGAATTGGGAAAAACTTATCTGCTGCCATGAACTTAGTTGCTTCGTGATACTCAAAGACTTTTCTGATAAGATCAGTAATATTAAACATACTGAATATAATTTTAAAAATATTGAATAGTGTAATGTGGTCATATTTGGCAGATCTCCAGTAAATCAGTATTTTCCACATGGCAATGCCTGATATTACCATACCATACTTAGGCTAAAAAAATCCATTTAAGTTTAAGATAGTGCAAGAGATTTTAATATGACAGAGCATACAGGTTTCATTGCTATGGTTTCAGATTCTATCTTGCATCTATCATTTTAAAACTACTAATTATCAAGTTTTGGACTAGTAGAGAATCCCAGGGACAGGGGAGCCTGGTGGGATAGGGGAGCCCTGCGTCTATGGGGTCGCACAGAGTCAGACATGACTGAAGCGACTTAGCAGCAGTAAAGAATACTACCCACAATTATCTGAAAAGATTATTAAAATACTCTTCCTTTTCCTCACACATATCTGTGTGAGAATGATTTTGTTGATATACTTTAACCAAAACAATTTTTCGGCTTTTCTATTAAGTCAGACACAAAAGAGATTTGCAAAGTACAAAACAATGTCACTCTTTTCACTCTATTTTTGAAATGTATATTATATATCTTAATATGTAATAAGTTGTTACGGTTAGATTTACATAACAATAAATATTTTAAATTTTCTCAGCATTAATTTCTTACACAGTAAACATAGGTATACCTAATCCATATAAACAAAAGCTTTCCTCTTTCTCAATACTTTTTAATAATTAAAAGAGAGGTCCTGAGACTACAAAGTTTAAGAACTATTGTTTTTTTCTAAGTACTTCTGGAAAAAATTCCAGAACTAAATAGAGGGAAAAAAGCCTCTCACTCTGATATTCCATAATGTTTTCAAATCTAAGGTAAGAGCAAAGTAATTCTGCAGCTTTTTCATTTTCTTCATAAAATTTTATAAGTAATTTGTCATACAATGAAAATAACATACCTTCCTGTTTAGTTCCAAAAGATTCTTATATTCATCTTTAAAAGATAATATATAATTGCATAGATTCTAATGAGAAAGACGTTATAATTGATGGACAAATCAAATTGTCCTTAAAATTTCTCACTGAATGTTCTAATGTCTATAATTTTTCTTTTATAAATGCATGCTATATTACCACACAACTTTGCATTCCAGGCTGTGGCTCTTTATTTCCAATTCCCATCTTTTTATTTAAGATACAGCACTGGATAAAATGTCAAAAAGGCAATGGCTTTCATTTGCACAATTTTATGGGGCTATTCTCAGTGCTGAGGACATTCACACCTTTTAGTAGAAAACCATTGTGCTTATGGGTAGTTTAGGAAATAACTGCATTAGCGATCTTTCTATTAAATAAAAATTAATACTTGGAAGTATTATGATACAGTTAATTTTCAAAGAAGAAAGCATTAAGAAAAATCAGTTAAATAATAAGGTTTTGCCTTTGACCTTGAATGGCTCATGCTGAGTGCTATGTATTCAACATGAAAATCACAGACTTTTCATTTCTTATATGTGTTTGTGGGAATCTTGGTTGCATCCATATATATATATTTTTTTTTTTTTTTTTTTTTTTCCCCCTTTAACTCATTCTGAAACAGTGATAGGTCTACTGGCTGTTTTTTATTTGTCTAAAGGAATTTTCAGACTTTTTGAAAAGAAAGCAGTTCTTGTTGTTTTTTCTCTTTCTCTATCAAAAATCTTTTGTCTTCACTCTGTCCTATCCTCAAATCTGGGAGCAAAATTATCTTTCGATTTTTTGGTTCATGAATGTTTTTGCACACGAACTATCCCTCTTTAATAGTGAAAGACAGATTGGCAATAGACCTTTTGACCTAAATGTTTCTCTTTTGTTCTCTGTCTCTATTATCTCTCCTGGCCCAAGTTCAAACATCTCTAGCATCTACTTCTGTGATTGTGTACTGTTGTTGCAAGTAAGAGCTCTGGATGTCTGGTCTTATGCCAAATATTCTCACCAGATGTAGAACTGGCCCCATAAATTCCTCTGATTATATTCTTAAAGAAATTCATCTTCAACTTCTCTCGTGTACTATGGATTGCGTATTGTAAGGGTTTTGCGGTAATGGATAAAGCATGGATATGTTCTAATATACTCAGTGAGAAGTGAATAGTGGTTGCATTTTTTTTTTCCCTGTAGAAACTACAGGACATTTCTCAGTCATGTTTTTCAGTGAATTTGAAAAGTGAACTCAGTAAATACAAATGAAGTCATGGTCTATTTCATTGCTTTGAAATGTCTTTTAAACACAAATTTGCAGCTTAAAATGTTGATGATGAAATATTTGCCCCCTTAATCTCTAAGTAGAATGTGTTTTGTAGCACTTNCTCAGTAAATACAAATGAAGTCATGGTCTATTTCATTGCTTTGAAATGTCTTTTAAACACAAATTTGCAGCTTAAAATGTTGATGATGAAATATTTGCCCCCTTAATCTCTAAGTAGAATGTGTTTTGTAGCACTTTCTAGTTCACAATTCAGAAATGGTATAAAACTAGATTACAGATCATTACATTTTCTGTATTAATTTAAATGTACATCAATGATACAAGTTTTACCTATAATAGGTCAGGCTCCTAACTGTGGTTTGTATAGTAACATGTAAATTACAAGTGTTGTCCAGGGTTAGAATGAGATTTCTGAGAAGAGAAACACTTTTGTAACTCAAACAGTATATCTTTAAGGGAATTGTGTTACATTATGCCGTATTAGAAATAATGCATGTTTCATATTGATGATTAGCTTTAAAAGTTTTAGAAAGAGACTGCCTTTAGCATATTTTACATTATTTTGTCTTTCATAATCTTTTGTAAACAAAATAAACTCTACTATGTAAAGATTCAGTTCAGTTCAGTCGCTCAGTCGTGTCTGACTCTTTGCCACCCCATGAATCGCAGCACGCCAGGCCTCCCTGTCCATCACCAACTCCCGGAGTTCACTCAGACTCACGTCTATCGAGTCAGTGATGCCATCTAGTCGTCTCATCCTCTGTCGCCCCTTCTCCTCCTGCCCCCAATCTCTCCCAGCATCAGAGTCTTTTCCAACAAGTCAACTCTTTGCATGAGGTGGCCAAAGTACTGGAGTTTCAGCTTTAGCATCATTCCCTCCAAAGAACACCCAGGGCTGATCTCCTACAGAATGGACTGGTTGGACCTCCTTGCAGTCCAAGGGACTCTCAAGAGTCTTCTCCAACACCACAGTTCAAAAGCATCAATTCTTCACTTTCTTCACAGTCCAACTCTCACATTCATACATGACCAATGGAAAAACCATAGCCTTGAGTAGATGGAACTTTTTGGGCAAAGTAATGTCTCTGCTTTTTAATATGCTATCTAGGTTGGTTATAACTTTTCTTCCAAGGAGTAAGCATCTTCTAATTTCATGGCTACAATCACCATCTGCAGTGATTTTGGAGCCAAAAAAAATAAAGTCTGACACTGTTTCCCCATCTATTTCACATGAAATGATGGGACCAGATGCCATGATCTTTGTCTTCTGAATGTGGAGCTTTAAGCCAACTTTTTCACTCTCCTCTTCCACTTTCATCAAGAGGCTTTTTAGTTCCTCTTCCCTTTCTGCCATAAGTGTGGTGTCATCTCCATATCTGAGGCAATCTTGATTCCAGCTTGTGCTTCTCTGAGCCCCAGTGTTTCTCATGATGTACTCTGCATATAAGTTAAATAAGCAGGGTGACAATATATGTAAAGATTAGGTGATTTTAAAGTCGAGGCATGGCCATCTTTTTTAGTTAATTTTTTAAAGAAAATCCATGTTCTTCCAGTAGCCTGTGGGTATAGATTTTGTTTCTTTCAAAATTTCTTCATGTTTCTCCTCCTGCTGAACCCCAATTTGTGGTAGTTGCTGCTCCTTCAAGAGTCAGAGACACATGATGGATGGTTACTCAGCTTCTTATAAATGCAGCATGTTTCAGCACCTTTTCATATTTGACTTTCATTGCTAGTGTTGATTGATGATATGTGACTTACCAGACATTGAAGGGCTACTAGTTATAATATTCAAGGTAAAACACTTGAAGCAATATGCAATGTGAAGAGTTCCTTCTACTTCATATGTTTTGCAGCCAAGATCTACTTGTGGGGTAATTTTCATACCCTTCTGATGAGTGAATAGATTTTCATCTTTTAATTGCCCTCAGTTTTTTTAGGAGGGGGATTTGGGCTGATGGGCTTTTAACAGTCTACTTACTGAAAATACCCATAGAAAAACTTGTATTTAGGAACCAGATTACTCCTTTCCTATTTCTGTTTGGGCAGTATCATTGCACGTCAATATTTACCTAGTGTTTGTATAGGGGCAAATGTAAATTAGGGGTTTGCACTGCACAGACAGAGGTTGAATCTAATTTCATTTATGTTCCCCAGATTACTTAACATAAAATTGATTACATAATGAGAACACAGCTTCCTTTGTGGCTCAGCTGGTAAAAAAAATCCACCTGCAATGTGGGAGATCCTGGTTCGATCCCTGGGTTGGGAAGATCCCCTGGAGAAGGGAAAGGCTACCCACTCCAGCATGTCCTAGAGAATTCCAAGGCCTGTGTAGTCTATGGGGTTGCAAAGAGCTGGACATGACTGAGTGACTTTCACTTCAGTTCAGTGAGAACACAACACCTACAACAAAATTTGTGGATAAGTTTGTGATAATGAGTGACCTAAAATCTAATTTATCAGTCTCATTTATCTTTCTCTTTTGAGAAAAGGAGAAAAGGCATTAAACATTGGGTTAAAAAGATGACTTTCAGATGGTGCTGCTGCTGCTAAGTCGCTTCAGTCGTGTCTGACTCTGTGTGACCTCATAGATGGCAGCCCACCAGGCTCCCCCATCCCTGGGATTCTCCAGGCAAGAACACTGGAGTGGGCTGCCATTTCCTTCTCTAATGCATGAAAGTGAAAAGTGAAAGTGAAGTCGCTCAGTTGTGTCCAACTCTTAGGGACCCCACGGACTGCAGCCTACCAGGCTCCTCCACCCATGGGATTTTCCAGGCAAGAGTACTGGAATGGGGTGCTATGGATTTAGCTTTATTAGTTGTCTGTCTGTCTTTGGTTATTCCTTGGTTATACCATAGATGACAGAGAAATGATTGTGAATCAAAACAAGGAAAAACAGAAAATACATGCATGTAGGTTGAAGTAATAGACTATCTTTTGATGGGATAAATGTTGCAAAAAATAGTTCCATTAAGCTCTACTTTGCTAATCTAGCACTTTGAATTTTTTTAAAGTTTGTTTTCAGATTATATTTTAATTTTATGTTTCTTACAATAACAAATCAGTTGAGCATTTAAAATATCCAAACTCTTTGGATAATACAGAATTCTAAGCAGTAAAATGTTATGCTTTTGAAAGCAAAGTAGTGCAAATAAACTAGAATTTCCATAAGATCGACATAAATGAGTTAAATATTTAACTTCTGGGGAGAAGACCCATTTCTGTGCAGGCTGGAAGGGGCATTTGCTGGTGTTTCTAAGTGGATAAAACTGAATGGAATGCATATTCAATGTGATATTTAACAACCATGTAGAGATTTAGAAGTTGGAAAAATACTGAGACAATGTAACATAGATTTATCATCAATTTCATGAAATAAAACTGGAGAAAGTAATTTTCATTCTGTTTTATGGAAATCCAATGATAACATAATGAACTATACAGCGTTAAATCAGCATTTTGGAAACAAATTGTCAGGTAGGTAGTTATAGGTTCAAAGAATGACTAAAGACTGTGGAACTTTCTTATGGTATGTAGGAATTTGTAACAAGTTCTAACAGCGTTGTTAACTGATTAAAAATACCTAATAAGGTTGCAGGATTCATTAATGGGTACTTTTAAAGAAAAATTGGCAATAAAACAATAGTATTTGTTTAAACAGAAAAAAAATTCCCCTGCATTCCTTCTGTTGAAAGGAAACAGCCACATTATGGGTGTTCTCATAGTTTTATGTTGAAACAAGACACCTTTTCAAAAACTGTCAAGTTTAGGGTTTCAAAGACATGTTGAAGAACTAAGACAGTGGGTGTGTAAATAAATGTGCTGATTGCATCAAAACTATTTGTAGTTTTGCTTAGTGATTTCAGAACTTCTGAAAGAATATTATTTTAAAGATTAAATATCTAAGTCAATAATTTTCCTTTAGTAATACTGTATGTAACAAAGGACCTTAAAATTTTCGTTTGTCTAAGTAAGAATGCTGCTCAGTTCAGGACACTGTAATGTGTCAATCCCTATTCTTTACTTTTCTGAACAGAAGTGCAAAAACATTTCAAAGGATTTTCCATTGATCTAAAAGATTCTAATTTAAATTCAGCTGTTTTCAAAGTAGAAGAAACTGAGGTGGTTTTTAAAACATTAACTCTGTTTCCAGCACGACATAAGTGAACTGCACAGAAGTAAAAAGTCCTTTTGCTTTCACTTATATAGCTTGTACTTTAGTTGGTAAAATTAGATTAGTGTACAAAATCATTAGAGAAATGGTCTTGTTACCGATTGTAAGAGTAAGTTTTCAGCTTTTCATCACTGAATATGTATGAGATCATTTTCACAAATGCCCTTTATCAGGTTGAGGAAATTTCCTTCTATTCCCTGTTTTTGTTGCGCTACTGCATCAGAATGGACTTGGACAGCAAGGAGACCCAACCAGTCCATTCTGAAGGAGATCAGCCCTGGGATTTCTTTGAAAGGACTGATGCTAAAGCTGAAACTCCAGTACTTTGGCCACCTCATGTGAAGAGTTGACTCACTGGAAAAGACTTTGATGCTGGGAGGGATTGGGGGCAGGAGGAGAAGGGGACGACCGAGGATGAGATGGCTGGATGGCATCACTGACTCGATGGACGTGAGTCCTTGGAACTCAGGGGGTTGGTGATGGACAGGGAGGCCTGGTGTGTTGCGATTCATGGGGTTGCAAAGAGTCGGACACGACTGAGCGACTAAACTGAACTGAACTGCATCACTTTAGGCAATCATGTGATTATTAGGCTCCCACCCCCGCATTGTATTAGTGTGATGCATTGCATTCATTTCTTTTTGTATGTTGAACTACCCTTGCATTCACAGGATAGATTCCACTTAATCATGACTTATAATCTTATTGTTATGCTGCTGGGTTCTCTTATTCATCGTTTTTCTGAGATGTCAAGGTAGTATTATATATATGTGTAATATATACATGTCTATATGAATATGTAATGGTTATATGTAATAGTTGCTTATTCAGATAGACAATTATCTAGATGCTAATTAGATTTGAAAATATTAAGCCATGATTTATATGTCATATGTAAATCTCCTAGATATCAATATTGACATCATGATCATCATAAATTTTAGTTCCAGAAAGTGTAGATCAGATAATGTATTCGGAAAGACACATGGAGTGTAATGTATTTCAAGTTTTTGAGTAATGATGAACAGCGAAGAGAATAATAGAGTTGAATGTCAATTTGTTTTTGAGTGAGCAGAAAGGAGATTAATGTTTAGGTGGTTCCCGTGAGCACTAAAGAGATGGATGCCCATAGACCAATCTCAAGAGGGAGGAAATTGATAATTTCACTACCTCTTGAAATAACAAAAAACGTTATTTGCCTGCTTGAAACTCCAGAAATGTAAACACTCTGAATTGGTATAATGTTTGGGTTATTGGTAGACTTTTCAGAGAAAAAAAATGTATAGATAGATTCTGGGTGAATCATAACAGTTTTTATCAAGATAAGTGTGTATTCCAAGGATCGACTCTTAATGTTTTACATGGCTTTCTATTGTTAGAGCAGCTTTAGAAGTCTTCTGAGAATTCATCTCAAAGTATACCTGGTAGTAACATATGTCAGCCCCTGGACTTTAAGCTGCTTATAGGCTGCATTCATGTATTATTTTGAATGCATGGCACATGTACAGCAAGTGTTCAAAGAACACTTACTGGATATATAATCTTATAGAAAAGAAGCAGCATGAGCTGGGAAGAATGTTGTCTTCCAATTCTGAAAGTTTAGGGTCATGCTACAAACTATGACCATTTGATCTGCAATCTTAACTGTCCTAGGCTAAAGGTTTTTTTTTTTTTTTTTTTTTTTTAATTAAGGAGTTGGTCTAATTTGTCTCTGAAGTCCCTTCTAGGTCCAAAATGTTATGACATGTGTTCAAGACTAGATTTGTGGATAACGTGATATAACAACTTATATTAAATCTTCTAAGAAGTAAGCCACTGAGTGGTATTATTACAGCACATGAATTTTTTTCTTTACCTGAATTGCTATAAATGTGGTTGGAATTAATTAGCACCTACACACACACACACACACACACACACATTCACACTCACTCACTCTCTCTCTCTCACACACACTCACTCACTCACTCTATACTCAGATGTTTTCTAATACATGATCTGCACTCTCAAGGAGCATAAAGTCTAATGTAGAAAAAAAGAAATATAAAATGATGAAACTAACACAAGGAAATATAGGATGAGATGGGCAGGAATTTTATAATTTCTTTTGGTGAGTCTAGATTTAGTTGAAACTTTAAGGATATGCAGCTATGACGAAGGACATAGAAGCTTTAGGAAAAAAAAATGAAAACTGAGGAAGAGTAAGGAGTCTTGCATTTTAAAAATCATTGTTTGTTGTTTTTCAGTTGCTAAATTGTGTCCTATTCTTTGCGATCCCATGAATGGCAGCATGCCAGGCTTCCCTGAGCTTCACCATCTCTGGAAGTTTGCTTTGGGAGAGCATATCCACTACTCTTTTGAAGTTTGAAGTTACAGCTCCAAAGAGCTAAATTGCTCTGAATTTTCTTGTTAAGGCTTTCTCTGCAGAACTTACTTCCTTTTGAGAACTGTTTGTTTTCAAAATCTAGATTTAGACTGCCGTTGTATTTTCATTATTGCTTGTTCTTAGAAGTCTGTGTGTGGGTTCTCTAAGTAATGCTGTAAACCATTTATTCCCTGGAGGTTGGAGCCAAGGAAGGGCTGTACGTCCACGGAGATACCTGGAGGTGGACCAGGAGCTGTGCAGAGAGAGAAAGGGAAATGGTGCTATGGCTCTGTGCAGTCTTTGTAAGCTCTCCTGTGGGTTACTCGCCCCATGATTGTGGAAACTTCGGTGGGCCTCTTTATAAATAACAGCCCCTCATCTGTTGTGCTATAGAAGATCAAAGCGAAGAAGCCAGATCAGAGTGGTAAGAATCCATGTGAAAGCCGTTCCCTCAGCAAAATGGCAGTGGGTGCATTTGGAGAATTGAATGTTTGTGTCTTCCCCGAATTTGTTTGTTGAACTCTCAACCCCCATTGATATGGTATTAGGAAGTGAAGCTTTGGAGAGTTAATAAGATAATGAGGGTGGAGCGCTCCTGAATGGGATTAGTATCTTTATGAGAAAAAACGCTAGAGCACTGGCTTCCTATCTCTGCTCTCTGCCTTATGAGGAACAACTCTTAGGCATATCATTATATACTTAACAAGTCCTAACTTGGTTTTACTTTGTATAATTTATCTATGAACACACTCTTAACTCTTTAAAACTTAATAGAAAAGTCATCAGTCCCTGATCACCCTCGTTTTCATTTTTCTTTCCCTAGAAACAACTACTTTTCAACTCGTAACTGACACTTTCTTTTTTATTATTTACTGACGTGTCTCTAATGAATAGCTGTATATTGCTGAATCTTGATATTCAACAGTGTTTTTGCTACTTCTTAGGCTCTTTTTGTCTGTTTGCTTTAGGTGTTAACTACTGATTTCTCAAAATGGGAGCTGAGAATTTAGCTCTTTGTAATCTCTTCCCCATCTTTCTCTCCTAATTCCTGCCTTCTCAACCCAATGGAAAATAATATTAGATGATTTTGGTTAGATTGATATCAATACTCAAGACTAACAGGATTAGGATCATATAAACACACTTCAGATTTGAGCCATGTAATATGCAAAATTAAAAAAAAATTTCCTGCACATTTTTTAAGCCACTGAAACTAGTGGTAGTCTGCTTTTTCCCCATGATTTCTTTATTCCCACAATTTCCCACTATTCCCTTTCTTTCTTAGCATATTGTTCTTGTTGCATGTATTCTATACTTTTTTCCATCCAGGTAAGTAAAACACTGAGGTAATCTGGCTAGACTCCTTCTCTGGAAGCCCCTAACATCTTATTCTTAGATCTCTTTTCTAAGACTCCTCAGAAAAAGTCTCTTCTAGTTCTGTGCCTGGAGTATATAAACCTGTCACATAAAAAGCTTTCGATTATTTAAGATCAATTTGTTGATTTTTTTCTATTGTTAAAAAAGTGGCAGCTTTTGGTAAAAATAAAATTTAGAAACACAACAAATAGAAAGGTATGCAGATGTAAAATGTTAATTCCATGAGTAAGGTAAAATAATTGTTTTTTTCCTGTCTTGTTTTCTTTGTTTAGCATTGAACAAAGCTGGCACTAGAGTAGACATTCAAAATTTTTTGATAGAGCATAAATACAAAATTCAATGTTACATCAACATACATAAACAATGGCCAGTATTTATGCATATGAAATAAATAGTACATCTTAACCATGAATTTTTAAATAAATTGATGTGCACACTTAAATTTGTTTTGCACAGTGACTGTTCCAATGGAAGGCAAAGCATAGGAAGGTAAATCATGTGACAGACATATGTTCCACAGAAGTGATATGAAATAGAAATTTATCAGGGATGCTGAAGGTAGATTTAGTTAACTTTGGTTGGTGAAGCACTACTGCAGATGTAAAACTTTTTAAGTAGCAGGCGAAATTCTTCCAGGTAACCCTCCATCTGGAGGGTCTTCTCATTCTTCCAAAGTCTAAGATACTGAAATATCCTACAGGTATGGAAGATGCTTTGTGGACGGTATCAGAGAAAACTATTCCCTGTGCTTCCAGCAGTTGAAGGGATCTTGGCAGGCATTGCTATTAGAAAGAAAAAGAGTCTTGAGCTATCGGCACATCATTGGTTATGGTGTCTGAATATTTAGAAAAAGTTTACATGCTTTGAGTATTCACTGCAGCAATGCTTCAAAGCCCAATGTAAGGAAGGGATTGGCTGGTACACAAAGCTGTCGGTCATTGAATTACCCTAGGGTGAGAGCTGGATGAAATACACGGAAGGGCAACAAATGCTGCCAAATTAAACAGAACAAAAAATGAAATGAATGCAAACCTGAGCAAAATCATTTTCCAGCCTGCTCCTAGCCAAGGGTTTAGAAGAAAGCTTTTTAAAAAACATTAACCCCTTAAATGCTGATTGTTTCAGATTCTTCATAATTTGTAATATGCAAAAATATTTGTGCATATATATATCATATATGCTTCCCTGGTGGCTCAGATGGTAAAGAATCTGCCTGTAATGCAGAAGGCCAGATTCGATCCCTGGGTTGGGAAGATTCCCTGGAGGAGGAAATGGCAACCTTCTCTAGTATTCTTGCCTGGAGAAATCTGCGGACAGAGGAGCCTTGGGGGTTGCAGCTCATGGAGTCATAAGAGCTAACTCTCAGTAAGTTATTCACTGGATAATAATAGTGTTCAGCTGATTTTACCTCAATTTTGTTTTGTTTTGTTTTTCCTCCCAGCCTTACTGAGGTAGAGTTAACATATGCATGTTCAATTGCTTAGTCATGTCCAACTCTTCCGTGGGCAGAGGAGCCTGGCGGGCTACAGTCCATGGGATCTCAAGAGTCAGACATGACTTAGTTACTGAACAACAACAACGTATATATTATCCTATTAACAACTGAAAGGTCTAGACTGTTATGTGCAACTTGGGGACACATGTCAGACTCTTTTCTATTATGATGGAAAATGTGCAACATGGAAAGGAGGTTTACTTTGGAATAGATTTATCTTAATCTAAATTGCAGAACTTTTGTGAAGGCTACTGAACTGATGTTTTCAAAATTCTTTGACATCTTCAGACAAAAGTATAAATGGTTATTTTCACTATATTCATAGTATTATATTAAACAAATTTGCTTAGGTATTTTTAAGTTTCAATCCCGACTGCCTCCAATAGAGCAGCTGTGGTTAAAATGACACATCTTTCTTCAGTTGTGAGGTTATGAGAATATTTTGAAATATTGAAGATTTTACAATATCAATTATACATGCATATAATGCCTAGTTAAATTTTAAATGTACTTCATAATTTGGAAGGGAGCGTAGAGTAAATACTTAATTCTGCCACTTTCTCTATGGTTCAACAAAGCATTTTCCTGGCCATTGTCCTAATTGAATCTGAGCTGGGATGTTCCCTAACATTGAACTTATTATAATTCTGAAATGAGAATTCCAATAGAATGGAATTGTTCCATTCTATTGCCCCTCTAACCACTCCAAGGTTTCTTGATGTATCTGGCTCATGATAGTAAAGAGGGAAAAAGCTACTCAAAAAGCCAAAAGGCGACTTTAGACAATTATGTACATTTTATCTTTTAAAGTCTTTCAACCTTTGGAGTTGAGAAAAAATTGTTTTTTTGTGTGTTTCAAGCATGTGTTAAATAGTCACCTTGACTCACTCAGTAGACCTGGACTGCATTATGCTGAGATAAGTCAGACAGAAAAAGACAAGTACTTTGTGATAGCACTTATATGTGATATCTAAAAAAGCCAGACTCATAAAACCAGAAAGCCAAATGGTGGCTACTGCAGAATGGGGGATAGGGAGACAGGAAACATGTTTAAAGGGACAAATTTGCAACAAGCAGTAAACAGGTCCTAGAGATTTAATGTACAGCACAGTGACAATAGACAGTGATAATGTATTATAATTATCAAATTTGCTAAGAGACTAAAATTTAATGTTTCCCACCACTAGAAAGAAAGGATCATTATGTAATGTGAAAGATGTGATCGCTACAATGACAATCATATTACAACATATAATGTATCAAGTTAACATGTACACCTTAAATTTGTGTTATATGTCAAATATATTTCAATAAGAACACAGAAAAAGTAAAAGTGAAGCAACTGAGAGAAAGCAAAACAAGTCCCTCATGTGAGAGATACAGGAGAAACTTCAGAGAAAATTATGAGGCAATGGCACCCCACTCCAGTGCTCTTGCCTGGAAAATCCCGTGGATGGAGGAGCCTGGTGGGCTACAGTCCATGCGGTCGCTAAGAGTCGGACACAAGTGCGTGACTTCACTTTCATTTTTCATTTTCATGCATTGGAGAAGGCAATGGCAGCCCACTCCAGTGTTCTTGCCTGGAGAATCCAGGGACGGGGGAGCCTGGTGGGCTGCCATCTATGCGGTTGCAGAGTCGGACATGACTGAAGCGACTTAGCAGCAGCAGTAGCAGTACAATAATATGCTAAAGTAAGAGGTAGGCTTTCTTGTGAACAGTGGAAGAAAACTTTTTTTGCTGGCGTTATCCCATGACCCAGCTCAAGATATAAATTAGTTTAGTTGGAAAAGAAATAGTCACTTCTTTTTGCTCTCAATTTTCATTGATATGGATGTACCTCCTAGAAGAATCTGGCATATTACCTACCCTGTGGGAGTTTATGATTTTGCTGTCAAGAAAATAGTTACATACATGAATATGTTACTAGATATTAACATACCATATCATATGAAATAGGCTATCTTTATAAAACATTATCCCAGTATTCTAACTCTAAATGGGACAAGATTTCAGAGAAAGATGTGTTCAAAAAAAGGTTTTTTAGAGATGATAGTATTGTTTATGCCACAGTTTTGAAACTGATACAGAAGCATTGGGAATAGATCATCCAGGATGTGATGAGAATTGATCTGAACTGAACCTGAACTGATGTGTCTGAAAATTTTAAACATTATGAATTTTATATTTTCATCTCAGAGGAAAGACTTGACTTTTTTAATGGAAAAAATACTGTTTTATAGAACGAGGTTTTGAAGGTTATAATAAGCATTTCATAGCATCAGAGCCTGTGGCCAAATTATTAACACTAAAGATGCTGATTCAGTTGAGAGAGGTTTAATGAGGTCTTATTAGATACAGAGCAGTGTGCTAGACTTTTGCAGTATGTAAAAATGCACCTGCTTGTACAATCAGATAACCTAGAAGTTAATATAGGTTGCTAATGATATAACAAATTAAGCTTATGATACATGCAAATGAGGGACCATAGATATGGTAAGGAATTTGGCTGAGATATCTACCAAGATCCAGCCAACATTCTGAGAGCTGCAGTACCTTGGGATTTGATGTGATTCTGAAAATCGACAACATTAACTATTCTTGTGAACTTTAAAAGCTATGTTTATAAATGCACCCCAAGCCCTGGGAATAAAAACTCAGAACTTTGTTAACTCCTAACAGTGTCAGGAAGCATGTAAGTCCTTAGGATAATGGGTTTTATTTCACTCCACTATAGAATTGTTTATGATCTCAAGTCCTGTGGCAGGTAAGCAAGACTGGACGAAAGACTTTTTTTTTTTTTTTTTTGATAAAAATAGTTGATTCCAGCTGGATTTCCCCTTTTAAGTAGCTTGTCCTGAGGGATATGTGCTTGCTGTGATGGGCACGATTTACAAATGCTGGGTAGGATCTGACTAGAGAAACTTATTCTAAAGACAAGTAATGGGGGCTTTGGTGTTTTGTGGGAGACACTGTAATGTGTTTTGAGACATACTGCCACACAGCATCCATTCCCATTGCTTCCAGCTTCCATTGCCTCAGAGCCAAGAAGAGCCCCTGACTTTGAGATGTTCCTGCTGGGCAGACAAGGAAAGGAAAAGCCGCTGAAATTCACTGTTTGGGTGGGAAATATATATGTAACTGTCAAAGTAGTAAATGAAGACATCTTAACAATAGAACCCAATCCAGTAGAAAAAAATATTTTACAAATCAAGTTTGAAAAGTTTGTTTTTGGCTAGTTTTTGCAGCTGTGGGATCTTAATGCTCTGACCAAGGATGAAACCTATGCCCCTGCAGTGGAGGTGCAGAGTCCTAACCACTGAGATCACCGGGGAAGTCCCTAAAAGACTCGACTCTAATGAAGAATAAATTAGAAACATCTCAGCTTCTCTCATACATAGACTGTACCCAAATAAACTTGATTATTCACCAAACTTTCTGTGTATATATTAAGATTTTTTTTTTTGCTATATAGAGAGAAGGCATACACAAACTTTTGCAAATATCTAAAAGGTAGTTTTAGAAGAAATATGATAATTAAATATCGAATGAAATACATAGCTAATTCTCAAAGCATCAGTTCTGCTTAACATAATGCTTTTTGCATTCGGTCACTCTAAGGGAGAATGATAACGAGCCTGACACATTCTCAGTAAAGGTTTGACTGTAGATTGTATGAATCAATAAATCTCTCTCTTTATTTTATTTTTTTCTTTTTCTTTTTCTCTTTATGATCTATATACAAACACTTGATTGGCCAGTGACTGATAGATCCAATACTTCAAAAGAGGAGCACTTGGACGTATATTACTCAAGAACCATATTTTCTTCTTATTGCCAAAATTACTCTTCAGATGTAATTGAGGCGCTTGGATATTTGCATCTTGTTCAGTCTGGTTACCATTTTCCACTCTACTAGAGCAATGCTTTCCAGCACTAAGAAGAAAAAAAAAATGTGTTTTTGAAAAGGATTAGCTTGTGATCAGATCAAAGCTTGGAAAGTTCGAGTTCAAAATCCATTGTTGGACACAAGAGGTGAAATGTCAGGCCCTGCAGTGTAGGTCTAAGGTGGTGTGGTTTATCTGCCTTTGCCCTCTAGATGCACTCTCCACCCTTCTCCACCCTACTCTGGGCTTTGTTGTTTAGTCGCTAAGTCTTGTCTGACTCTTCATGACCCCATGAACTATAGCCTGCCAGGCTCTTCTTCCAGGCAAGAATACTAGAGTGGGTTGCCATTTCCTTTTCCAGGGGATCTTCCTGACCCAGGGATTGAACCCTTGTCTCCTGCACTGGCAGGTATATTCTTTACCACCGAGTTACCAGTAAAGCCCAGAAACAGACGGACTAAAGACTGAGCTTTGAACTGAGGGTAGGGTCGACACCACAGCTGACCGGAGTAGGCTATATACTCTCAGCTTTAGAGCTGACCCACAGGCTTCACACAGTGAAACTCTTAGGGTTTGTGTTGGTTCCTCCCTATAGGCAGAGAGGAAGGAACAGGCTAAGCTGGTTGCATTTTCTCTACAAAGCTCATCTCCTTCTCTATCATTCTATCTCCAGAATATTGCTCTTACCCTCATGGTTTTCAATAATCCTGGCCTCCCTTTATAAACAGTCCTTTTATTATACTTCTACCTCATACAGGCTTCAATCACAAAACACATATTATTTGGCCGATAAGTTGATAACATTTGTTGGACATCCATTGACTTTGAGGCACTACTCATTTGCAAGATAATCAAAAAACTTATCCCACCTGTGAGATAGAGGAAGGAAAGTAGCTGTTCAAAAGAGTATAATTTAGGCATGGTTTTAAAAAATTCAATGTTTTCAACACAAACATATGCTATGGTCTTACTATTTGTTTCCAATTCTAAAAGCATCTTGAACATACCTGTATTTCATGATTCAGTTGAGTTCAGGAAAAGCAAATATTTATATGACAGAACAACCTGAATCAAAGAAGCTTATAGGTGGTTCTGGAGAAAGGGAAATTAATATCTCTCTGAACTTTTCCCATCCGTCTATTCTGTAATTGTCATATGGAGATATTAAACTTACAGTCAAAATAATTCTACATAAAGTGATTACCATTCTTCACTTTTACATTGGTCTGGAAAAGATGATGAGAAATAGGGCTATACTTAAGCACACCAGATATATTTCTAGAATTTTGGAGTTTGCTAAAAACCTAGAAAATATTATACAGTGAGTTGGTTTGCTGTGATGTTCCATACAAAGTAATTAGGTTTGTTATGTTTGAAATAAGACAAACTTTCAGACACTGCTCAACTGACAGTCTTGAATTTGTACTGAATGCTGATTAAATTACATAACACTGAACTATAGATTTTAAAAATATATGAGTATGACATACATAATGTATTTCTTCTCTAGAATCTAATGAATGGGAACACGGTCTTAGTCTAGTTTTCACTATATTTTTGTCATAGGAAAAAAAATTGACACAGCTCTCTCTGTGTGTTCATAGCACTGTTGCTTTTCAGTCAGCAAATGAAAATGTAACTTCTCATGTCTTCCTTTGTGGAGGAAATTCAGCTGCATTTTCTTTTGAAAATGGAACTGGAATGGAAGCAAATCTTTTTCTTCTACCGTATATCACAATGAGGACTGATATTGTCTAGAGCTAAAATAAGTAGTAATGATTTGTTCTAGGGTATGTAACTTTACACATTCTGAAGCTCTCTTTCATCAGTGGTATGGAAATAAAAGCTATGTATATCTTGCCAAGATCCACTCTCTAGATGTAAACAGCTTTGGTAAGGACTACACTTGAACCCTCTACAGAACTGCCCTATGAAAACATTCTTCCCTTGCCTGGACTCTCCCATTCTCTCAAACCATTACATGGCCAGCTCCAGTATTTTAGCCTGTCCTGTGCTGTGCTTACCTGCTCAGTCATGTCCAACTCTCTACAACCCCATGGACTGCAGCCCTCAGGCCTCTCTGTCTCTAGGGATTCTCCAGGGAAGAATACAAGAATACTGGAGAGGGTTGCCCTCCCCTCCTCCAAGGGATCTTCCCAACTCAGGGATCGAACCCAGGTCTCCTGCATTGCAAGCAGATTCTTTACCGACTGAGTCACCACGGAAGCAGGAGGCAGACCTAACCTGATGCCTGCTGACAGAATTTGTCCCTTGCTGCTTTGCCTCTGTATGGGCCACCTATTTCTGTGGACATGTATTACCCTGCATATTATATGTTATTTCCAGCCCACACTGCAAATTCATTTTGGCGACCGAATCTTGTCTTTGATCATTAGCAGATCTTAAGAAACTCATTGGCAGGCGATCAGGCTGAACCTAGTCAATACTATTCTGCTACTCATTTATTTGCAGAGAAAATAGAAGAAAATAACTTTTACTGGGTTTGTGAGGACCAGCAATTTAACTTGAGCATAGTTCTCAGATATAAGCTAAAGGAGAGAAACTGTCTCGTTTGTGATGGTATCCCCAGATAACTGTATGTCCATTAAGATCCGTAAGTACTGGTTAATGAAATTAGGAAATAACAAATAAACTTCATTCTATAACAGCCATCAACTTATCCACTGTCTTCCCCCGCCAGTTTTTAGCCATTTGCTGACTTGCTCTTTCATTCAAGCTTGTGTCCCTAAAGACAGGCCCATTTTTCTTTCAATATATTTCTCCTTTTGTATTGGAAAAAAAGAAAGCTCTGTGTGTATATGTGTGTGTGAGTATGTGTGTACACATGTAGTTTATCAGAAAGGAAAAGCCTTCTTCCTTGATCAGACTGAGTTCACTGCACAGCCCTGGCATTGGCTTAATTGACATCTGTTTCATAGAAGTGAAAAGGTGAGCAAGGTTGTCCGGGCGCCTTCCAGCACATCCTCTCTGCTCTGCAGAGAAGAGACATCATCTCTGGATTCCTGCTGCCCTTCCAGCGGGAGACCTGCCTTTCTGTCCAGTTGAAATATTTCCTTGGTGAAGGCCTCAGGGTTGAAAGGTTGGGGAGTGGAGGAGAGGGTTTGTTCTTGAATTTATGAACTGTGTGTGTGAGAAACTTAAGCGGCATGGTTCTCCCATCGACATTACAGATATGAGCAAAATCATAATCCTTTTTAATCATCCTACAGTCCATAAAACCAATGCCTTTTAATGGTGTGGGCATAATGAAAGGAAATATTAAGTTAATTGGACAGGCACCAATGTAAGGTCTCAGTAGCAACTTCCGTGCACGGCTTTAACTCTCTCAGCTCATATTTCAAATGACCGTTGCTGAGAGAACTCCCAAATATATCCTTGGCAAATGTGAGTTCTTTCTTTCCTTTCTTTCCTTTTTAAAGTTCATCACCTCTGCGGGGCCTTAACAATCACATCATAAGTGCTATTTTGTGTTTTCACATACTTTTTCCTTCACTGAAAAAAATATTTGCCTTTCTTCTGCAAGGTTGCAACACTTGAAACCAGAACCAAGGACTATGGCTACTAAATTCCAAGTCTTGTTTTATGTACTTGCTTCAAAACAGACATATTTTTCTTAGTGTCTTTTACGAGTATATCAGTCTCCAATAAAAGAGAAGAGGGTAATCCTGGCCAAATTAATAGCCATTTTTTCGTGGCACATCTGATAATACCCTTTATAGATAAAAGAGTAGTATGCACTTAAAATAATCTCTTAAAAATCTTTCTTCGCAAACATTTTTTGGGGTCAGGTCTTTCATTGTTTTTCCTAAGTGTCTAGATTGTGTATAATAGAGAGCATCAATTCTCTCTCCAGTGACTGCTATATTCACGCTTCTGTATTTTATTCATTCTGTTTTATGGCTTTTGCAAACTTGACTTTCAGTTAACCTTATGCCCCCCTGAGGCTAAACTTTTGATTTAAAATTATTTGAAGCTTTGGACTCTCAGACTTTTGTCTGGGTAGAGATCCATCTAAGGCTTTAGGCGACTCAGAGCCAGGAAGCACATCTTTCGAGTTATGCCAGGGACCCTTGGCGCCAGAGAGCACAAAAGTGGTAGCGCTAGATGCCTGGGAGTATGACAGTGTGCCCTGAAACTCAGTGATGCTGCCAGAGAACTCCTTTTTCAGGGTCAAGTGATGCTATAGACACAGTTCCAGCAGCGTGAAGCCCATTTAGGCCCCTTGAGCATTAGGCTAAGCCATTCATCAGAGACCTCACCATTTAGCCCAGCCTCCCTGTGTTGGAGAAGGAAATGGCAACCCACTCCAGTATTCTTGCCTGGAGAATCCCAGGGATGGAGGAGCTTGGTGGGCTACAGTCCACGGGTTGCAAAGAGTTGGACACGACTGAGCAATTTCACTTTCCCTGTGTTCACACTACCTTGTTCAGTCGCTCAATCGTGTCCAACTCTTTGCGACCCCATGGACTGCAGCGCGCCAGGCTTCCCATCCTTCACCATCTCCTGGAGTCTGCTCAAACTCGTGTCCATTGAGTCAGTGAGGCTGTTCAGCCAACCCATCCTCTGTTGCCCCCTTCTCCTCCTGCCCTCTATCTTTCCCAGCATTAGCGTCTTCCAGTGAGTTGGCTCTTTGGATCAGGTAGCCAAAGTATTAGAACTTCATCTTCAGCATCTGTCCTTCCAATGAATATAAAGTGTTGATTTTCTTTAGGATTGCTACTTGGTGGGGTGTTAATGTGTCTGGGTGTCATGCCCTGCCTACTCTTCACACTCTAACTGTTCTACAACCACGCTTCCCTCTTTCCATTGCCCTCCATCCACTGGGCTCCTTAGAGCTTCTCTCCCAGCCTTTGCTCCTTTAATCAGAGTAGTTCTCACCAACACCATAGACTTCTTTTTTCTCTTAACCTTTCTTCAATTGTGATCATTTTTTGGAGGGGGGGGCAGTGCTCACTAGTAATTGCTTTATTTGATAGATATAATTTAACATCAACCTGCAGTTGTAGCATTTACGTTAAAAACTTTTTTTTATTGAATGTGAGACTTTTTAAATTCTTTGGGCTTTCCAGTTTTCAAAAGTCCATGGTTCCATATAATCCCATATTAACCCTTTTCTTCGCAAAATAACTCTTTTCTTCCCCCCTACCCCTCCAAGGCCTCTCCTGGCTTCCCTCTCCCCACTGGTGAGCACTAGTTTACTCAGTCAGTTCAGTAATATCCCACTTCACCTCCCCATCAATCCTCTTTGTTGTTATACCAGGCTTGAAAGGCTTGAGAACTTTCCAGAACTATGCGAATTGATTGGGCCCAGTAGCTCTGTCTCCCTCTCTAAATAAGTAATGTGTTACCGTACTTCACTGTAAAGACCAATAACATCTCTGGAAACTCTGTTTTCCTAACTTGTTCTGAAATCTATATCTCTAGGTTTTAATTTTTTTCTGAATTTTATCCCTGTTGCTAAATAAATGATACTCTGCTGATGTTCTGCTATCAGTTTACACTCAAACTCAAGTGTAAATTCAAGTTTATCTTCCCTTTTACCACAGTGTGTTTATAACACAATCCAGAGGTAGAAGGAGCCCATAATTTGAAGCCATAACATTTAAGTTTGTGGAGCTGGCTTAACTTCTTTCAAATTTATGTAAGTCCTTGAACTGTGAATAGCATTACCAGTATTACATGTGTTACCTTAATACTTCTTTAATGCATTTTTCTTCCTTTTTATTCTGCCTATGAGTGCCCTAGTTCATCTACTCACAGAAATATCAGACATCTCTGTAAAATACTTAGTAAACTACTTGCCCAAAATCAAACTCTTTGGTGTGATGCTTTAGAACTACCTTATACTTATTCAAATATATGTTTTCTGATCTTCACTTTTCCTTCTCAGCTCTCACCAGCCCTATTATCTCCTGAAGAAAACAGAGCTCTGTGTTAACTCCTCAGTCACACCACCACTACCCTTCTCTTTGCCTTTTTATTCCAACTTGTTCTTCAAGCCCCATCTCATCTTGATTTTCTGGGTATTAACCTATTAACTCCATTTAATACCTAAATGAAACAAGCACACTACCTAACATTTGCCTTGTTCATGGTCTACTGGCCTGACTTGTATTATTATGATGATGATGTTAATTACTCTGTAGACCCTGATTATTGCTTAACAATTCATACCTAAGAAAGTATTTGCTCAGTTGTGCCCGACTCTTCGTGACCCCATGGACTGCCTATTAGGCTCCTCCATCCATGTGATTTTCCAGGCAAGAGTGCTGGAGTGGATTGCCATTTCCTTCTCCAGGGGGTCTTCCCAATCCAGGAATCGAAACTGGGTCTCCCGCATTGCAGGCAGACACGTTACCATCTGAGCCACAAGGGAAGCCCTTTAAACAGACGTTTTCCACTAAACAGGCGCTGCAATACTACACAATTTGCACTTAGATACGGAAGGACTTCAAAAACAGAGAGACAATAGTAAATTTATAGATGAATGTTGGACTACATGCTGGTTGCTGCCCCTAACTCCTGCATTGCTCAAGGGTTAACTGGTATATGTACATAATTATATGGCTTCCTTGGTGGCTCAGACGGTAAAGAATCTGCCTGCAGTGCAAGAAACCCAGATTTGATCCCTGGGTTGGGAAGCTCCCCTGGAGAAGGGCATGGCAACCCACTCCAGTATTCTTGCCTGGAGAATTCCATGGACAGAGGAGCCTGGCAGGCTACAGTCCATGGGGTTGCAAATGGTCAGATACAACTGAGTAGCTAACACTTTTTTCATGAAATATGTGTATATACATATGTATATATGTGTGTGTGTGTGTGTATAGTTTTCTTTTTTCTTAAATTGCCCAGAGTTAGCTGTCAGGTATGAAGCCATTATGCAGGTTTTCGTAACAACCAAGCCCCCCAGTAGTCTGGACCCCAGAATCTGCAGAGGCCCATTGCAGTCTCTGAGATGGCAGACAGAAGGCTGGCACATGGCCCGAGCTCTTGCCAATTGAGTCATCCTGTCTACTCCTGGGACTTTGAGTCTAGCTCTAATGTTACAAAGAAGCAGTGATTCCCTAGGTGTGTATTCTGGAGACACAGTGGGTTCAATGCTCCAGACCAGCAAGAGCTGTGTTTCCAGCAGTGAAATACTATGTCTGCTAGCAGTGGGGTCCTAACCAGTCTCTTCTTGTGGTGTGATTTTCACTGTTATTGCCTAGCTTCCTTTGGTTTCATAACTGATTTCTAGGTTCTACAGTATCTTTTCAGTAAATTTGTCAAACTAGCCAATATCCTTTCAGTGAATTCACTTTTTGTTTAAGGTCTACCAGAATGGGTTTCTGTTGTTTGTAAACAAGAGCCCTAATACACATAAAGGTAAGAAAATAGTTTCAGTATTTTATTATAATGAGTCCCTAAGTCCATCATGGATCAGTTCAGTTCAGTCACTCAGTCGTGTCCGACTCTTTGCGACCCTGTGAATCACAGCACACCAGGCCTCCCTGTCCATCACCACCTCGCGGAGTTCACTCACACTCATGTCCATCGAGTCCGTGATGCCATCCAGCCATCTCATCCTCGGTCGTCCCCTTCTCCTCCTGCCCCCAATCCCGCCCAGCATCAGAGTCTCTGCCTCTCAGTCTAAGGGTCTGGTATTTTGGGGGAATTGGTGGTTGGTGCTGCTGGTTGTTGTGCAGTCACTAAGTGGTGTCTGACTCTCTGTGACCATGGACCGCAGCATACCAGGCTTCCAAGTCCTTCACTGTCTCCCGGAGCTTGCTCAAACTCATGTCCATTGAGTCCGTGATGCCATCCAACTGTCTCATCTTCTGTCACCCCCTTCTCCTCTGGCCCTCAGTCTTTCCTAGCATAGGGTCTTTTCCAAAGGGTTGGCTCTTCGCATCAGGTGGCCAAAGCATTGGAACTTCAGCATCAGTCCTTCCAATGAATATTCAGGACTGATCTCATTTAGGATTGACTGGTTTGATTTCCTTGGAGTCCAAGGGACTCTCAAGAGTCTTCTCCAGCACCACAATTCGAAAGCATCAATTCTTCAGCATTGAGCTTTCTTTATGGTCCAACTCTCATATCTGTACATGACTACTGGAAAAACCATAGCTTTGACTACATGGAACTTTGCCAGCAAAGTAATGTCTCTGCTTTTTAATATGCTGTCTAGGTTTGTCATAGCTTTTCTTCCAAGGAGCAAGCACAGTGGTGGTTAGGATGGGGAAGTAGCATAAAGGGATGGTCAAGGACATCTGCTCTAAAGAACATCGAGTTAATTTAAAAAAATATTACAGGTTTGAAAACCTCAACTTTCTCGCAGTATTAGTATGAGGTAAAAAGTCATGAATTTATGCTTATCATTTCTAGAAAGTCAAGTTTATTTTAAAAGGGAACACTTATAATCTCAATTATTTACTTTAGGTCTTGGTACCTCTTATTTTTAAGCTGAGGAGTAAGTTAGATCTCTATCCTCTGACCAAAGTAAATTAAATAAGGCTCCTCATAAATTCATCTTCTGTAATGTGTACTGAAGAGGCTTTTTTAGTGAAGGAAATAAAACAAAAGGGCTTATATCTGGGTTATAAGTGGGCTCACATTCATCTGACCCAGCAATTCTCTCACACTGAGTCTTTTCATAAAAAATTTCAGAGCAGAAATATAGGAGGCTGTTTTAAGTAACTTAGTCTACCTAGTATATTCTGCAGAGACAAATTTTAAAAATCAACCTCCGAATGTTTACAGAGTAACAGATGGCCNCACATCTAGATGTGTATAAGAGACAGGAAATATAGGAGGCTGTTTTATGTTACTTAGTCTACCTAGTATATTCTGCAGAGACAAATTTTAAAAATCAACCTCCGAATGTTTACAGAGTAACAGATGGCCTGCAACTGAATGTCTAAGTTAATATATAATGCCCTACTGCATGTTTAAATGGCCCGTTTGTGATTTTGTTAAAGTATAAATGATTGACACCTAAGCTATGAAGATTAAAGCTGTGAAGTGTGTGTGTGTGAAATCTCTTTTCCAAGGGAATCACGTTCTCTTAGTAAAATTTATCACTTGTGAGGCAATTAATACTAAAATTTTAATATTAGGAAACTAGAAAGCATGAGATCCAGAGAATAAGTGAGTTGGGCAGGTCATGTGACTTCAGAAAATGAAGAAAGGAAAGCAAACCCGTTTTCTCCAATCCTTTGTGCTTTCTTTTGATTTGATTATATGATTCCCTTCTAGACTGTCAAAGAGAAGTTTAAAAGTAGGCTTTCCCTCTTTAGAGGTCAATTTGCTTGGAAACACAGGGATGAAATGTTTGTTATATAGTTTGTTTATTAAAATCCATTGTTTTCCCTCTTCTTGTAGCTAAGTCCAGGATTATCTTCGGTGTTTATTGTAGTCGTTGCCTGCAGCCAGCAAATTAACATCAGCACAGGCAGCCAGGAAATGCTTCTTATGTGAAAATTAGCACTCTTCTTGGTAGACAAAATTTATCTTCAATGCTAGTCAGTTCAGTTCAGTTCAATCGCTCAGTCGTGTCTGACTCTGCAACCCCATGAATCACAGCACGCCAGGCCTCCCTGTCCATCACCAACTCCNTCTTATGTGAAAATTAGCACTCTTCTTGGTAGACAAAATTTATCTTCAATGCTAGTCAGTTCAGTTCAGTTCAATCGCTCAGTCGTGTCTGACTCTGCAACCCCATGAATCACAGCACGCCAGGCCTCCCTGTCCATCACCAACTCCTGGAGTTCACTCAGACTCACGTCCATCATCAATGCTTATAAAAGTCTCCAAATAGCATCTTTTCCCCTGATAGGCTTTACATACAGCAGAGCAGACCTGTCCTACTCAGGCTGGAACTGAAGGATCATCTCCACAAGAAAGCATTTCTTGAGAATTGAATCTCTGGTTTCTCAGCTACCAAGGGAGTACTTTATGGTTATTACATATATTATATGTATAATAAAGACATCATATATAATATGTATAATAACACCTTATGTATAAGGACTTGTTTAGTTGCTAAGTCGTATCCGACTCTTTTGCGACCCCCATGGACTCTAGCCCGCCAGGCTCCTCTGTCCATGGAACTTCTCAGGCAAGAATATCGGAGTGGGTTTCCTTCTCCAGGGCATCTTCCCAACCCAGGGATTGAATCCTCATCTGCATTAGCAAGTGGATTCTTTACCATCTGAGCCACCAGGGAAGCTTATTCAAATAAGGACTGCTGCTGCTGCTAAGTAGCTTCAGTCGTGTCCAACTCTGTGTGACCCCACAGACAGCAGCCCACCAGGCTCCCCTGTCCCTGGGATTCTCTAGGCAAGAATACTGGAGTGGGTTGCCATTTCATTCTCCAATAAGGACACCTGTTTGCTAATAACTAAACTGAGGGTATCAAAACACGAGGTATTAAAAAGCCAAAAAAGTATGGGAATACAGTGCAGATTGCACATATACACAAACAAGTCCTTGTTCTTGGTAGCTTAACAGACCATAACTTTTTCTAAGTGGCTAAATGGGCTTACAGATTTTGTAGTATTTATTACATTTCATTTTGATAAGCAATTATTATAGTTAAATAATTACTTTATAGCAAGTGTAACAAATATCATGAGGTGTCGTCATTAAAATGCTTTATTGCTGGCTTTTCAGTGTCACAAAGTAATAATCAAAGGCAGAGCTTAAAAGAAGTAAAATGAGTTCCATTAGAGAAGCAAATTAAGATTTCATTTTCGGGGAGACTCCATATGCTTGAATGCTATATGAATAAATTAGCATAGGCTAGAGACAATAGGTCTATTGAAATGGTTTGTGTTGAATGTGTGACTAGATGGAATATCCTTTGAGTCCACTCGAGGGTGTATTCCTCCTGCAGGAGCCAGGTGATTAGGATCCTTTTGTCTTTTACTGGTTGACAGGCTGTATAGAGAAGGAGAAGGCATTTTTCAGTCTTAATTTGTGACTGTGCTACAGAAGACGTGACTGAGAAGTTAAGAGAGATTAAAAAAACAGGAAACTTCTCATTCTTCTGTGGGTCTGTATGGGGGTAATGTTTAAAATTAAAGACTAAGATCAAGATGTGAAGGTATTGATTTTTATAATGTCGGTAGCTAGGGATGTTGATTCATCTCTTTTTCAGATCAGGAAGTCAAACTGTAATAGGAGTTCACTAGTTCTCCAGGGATATCACTAAATGTACTGTTGATATAAAACATCAAAAGTAAAAGTAACTAAGCAATCAAAGGATTTACTCTCCAATTACAAATCCTCTCTTTGATTATACATATATATGTAATCGTATATATTTGTATATAGAATCATATATATCTGAATGCATATGTATCTTTGAATATATATAATCTTAGAAGTGGTTGACAGAATCATAAAATATTTGAAATATTAGAATTAACGGAAG
The DNA here is from genome assembly GCA_006410875.1 of Neotragus pygmaeus. Lineage (NCBI taxonomy): Eukaryota > Metazoa > Chordata > Mammalia > Artiodactyla > Bovidae > Neotragus > Neotragus pygmaeus. Next base: position 1,389,091 of record SJYV01016857.1, on the reverse strand, counting down.
ATTTAACTGTTGTTTATCCCTCTATTTTTGTAATTAAACACTGAGGCCAGAGAGTTGAACTGAGTTATTCGGTTTCCATAGTTAATGGTCAGAATAACACTTCCTTAAAGTATAATAATCTTTGCATATAAATAATGATCTTTTGATGCCTCTACTTTAAAACTTCAATATAACTCACTGGGAGGAAAAAGGATTTTGATCTGGCCTGAAATTTCATCTTTTTATTTACCAGTACAGAGGGTATCTGCAATTATTATGTAGAGTAAGAAGTTAATCTGCATTGCTTTTGAAAGTCATTTGCTACTCAGTATAAATATTCTGAACTTCATTATCTTGCCAGTAAAAATGCGATCAGTTTAACATCCACACCCCAATCTAGTTAGCTCCAAATCTCGATCTGCCCAGGCAGGACCTCAGGGCTAGTCCCTTTCCAAGTGTGATCTCAGGATTTCTGAGTGAACATGACTCACTCAGTAGTACAGCTCTTAAAACTGTACTCCAGATTCAGATTCTTGATGGTCTGCTCTCCCTAGGTCCTAAGCCGCTGCTTTAAGATGCTGCTGTTGTGTTTAGTGCAGAATCAGGGAGATGACTTGTGGCTACTTGGTGTCCAGTGCACTGGTAAAGAATCTGCCTGCAATGCAGGAGACCCTGGTCTGATACCTGGGTCAGGAAGATCCCAGGAATTGAACCCTGGAGAAGGGATAGGCTACCCACTCCAGTAATCATGGTCTTCCCTGAAGGCTCAGACAGTAAAGAATGTGGCTCAGACAGTAAAGCCTGCAATGTGGGAGACCTGGGTTGGGAAGATCCCCTGGAGGAGGGTATGGTCACCCACTCCTGTATTCTTGCCTGGAGAATTCCATGGATGGAGTAGCCTGGTGGGCTACAGTCCATGGGGTTGCGAAGAGTCGGACATGACTGAGTGACTGAGCCCAGCACAGGTGTCCAGTGCAGAACTTCAGAGCCCAGAACATATTCATACACTGCTACTGAGTCCTTGAGCTTCAGTACTCAGGCATCATCCATTTTTCTACTTCTTCTCTACACTCTCCCCTAGCCTGCCAAAGCCTCTTCCTTTTCCAGAAAATATTAATAATATAAAGCAAAAGGAAACTTCCAGAGTGCTGTTCATGTCACTTTTGAAAAAGCATTTATGTTCATCTTCATCCAGCCAAGATAACATTTTAAGAAGATTTTGAGATACATTTTACTCTCTGAGAACTGGCACGAATGATGGATCATCATTACTCTAATTAATCATTTCTTGTAAGGATGATGAAGATTTGTGTGGTTTGGCCAAAATATTGAGCCTCCATTAAGAAATATTTTCTCAATTATTCAACTAAAAACCCATCTCTGGAGCAACTTCACAAAGGATAACTTCATTTTAATCTATACATCTAGTGCCTTACTTTCTATGAGGTCCAAATGGATCTCCAGTTTCTGTGTCATTGACATGGAAAATGATAGTTGGCAGTCAACGGTCATTAAAAAACATTCTTAGGTGATGCTATAGCATTGGGTAGCCATTACTGTCATGTTGTGAGTGAAAAAGGTAGAATCATGGTATTTTAAAAATGGAAGGGAACTTAGAAATAATTTTGTTCAACTCCCTTGTCTTATAGATAAAAGCAATCATATAACAATTTGTCATTTTATGCCCAACTTAGAAGTTTTCAATATTCTTCTATAAAAAGAAGACATGCAATCAGATAAGGTACTATTCCTTGCAGAGACAGTTTATTTGAGCATCTCGTTTCTATTCCATTTAACCACTGCACTGGTGTATCCGGTGGTAATTCTCTTCCTTGATTTATAACAATCCCAGGTGCATTTTATACTCCATCCATGAAATGACTGAAACACCTAAAAAATAATTCACATTTTAGTAAAGAATTCCACAGAAATTCTTTCTTGGATGGGAATATTTTGCAATAAAATGATATTAGGTAGATAAAGCAATTTCTAAAGTAGTGGGATTCTTAGAGCACTGATAAAATTAGTTGAAGCCTGAATGAGTATCTTGAATGGCTGAGGAGGAGGGGCTCCAAGATGAGAAATTTAACTTTATGGTTTTTTGGATAAATGCAGTAACATTGAGGTTTCTGAAAATGCAATCAGAATGTTCAAATGTACTTCCTACTGATTGCCTTGTTTCTCTAGTATCATGTTAAACCAGCCTTGGATCTTCAGGTCTCCCCAGTGATTTCCAATTCTTTACCCTTCCTAAGAGCCGCCTGTTGTATTGCCGTTCCCACTAGATCTGACATAAACATTTATGTGTGAGTTCATCTCCAGCAGAGACTGTGCCTAGTAAATTCCTGGAACTCTGTACCTCCTAACACTTAGTTACTAAGTGTATTTTTTCTCAAGGTATCTTCTCTGAGAAAGGTTATATTGCGGAGCTAATTTAACTGAAGCTAGCACACAAACTTTTTCTAATTAATTAAGACCTTGGTGATAAAGATGTTGGTGGTCACTGAGCGCCAAGGATGGTAAGANATCTTCTCTGAGAAAGGTTATATTGCGGAGCTAATTTAACTGAAGCTAGCACACAAACTTTTTCTAATTAATTAAGACCTTGGTGATAAAGATGTTGGTGGTCACTGAGCGCCAAGGATGGTAAGAGATCTTTTCACAGGTGTTGAAAATCTTCATCTAAACAAACAAAATGGTCATAAGAATTGAAAATATTTATACAATATTCTTCCCGTGAGTCAAATTCAGATAATGAAGATCTACCAAAGGGATTGTATTGACATAGTTTGTTTAAGGGCCGTCAAGGTACCATTGACTAGAAGCAAATTGGTTATAATTCACTTGAGGATGTTGTGGTGCCTGTGTTCATCGTCTTCTGAAGCTGACTTATAAAATCAAACCAGTGTCCTCCTGGACATATTTAATAATGCATTCAAGTAGGCATTTTGCCAAATCCCTTTGAGACAGTATTAAATTGAAAGATATTTTAAACATTCATTTTGATGAATGTCATGTAGGTAATGACCTTGTCCATTTCACAGAGCCTAGTACACAGTGAAGCATTGACTAACAGTTTATTAGAGTAAAATGGGATTCATTTTTCTACACTGGATATTTATTTCCCTCAGTGTGTTCTTCAGTTTTACAGAATTTTTTGTTTTGCTTAAGAAATTAATACATGTTCACTGTAAAAAATTAGAAAAATGCCAAAGAAATGGGGAGTAATTTAAAAAATTAACTTGATTCAGAAAANTTTCTACACTGGATATTTATTTCCCTCAGTGTGTTCTTCAGTTTTACAGAATTTTTTGTTTTGCTTAAGAAATTAATACATGTTCACTGTAAAAAATTAGAAAAATGCCAAAGAAATGGGGAGTAATTTAAAAAATTAACTTGATTCAGAAAAATGACCACTATTTCTATTTTGGTCTCAATCTTTTAAAATGAAATGTATAAATACATATTTATTTTTATATTTTTTCATTTTTTATAATTTTTAAATTTAATTTTATTAAAATTTTGTATCAATCATTATAAAATTAAACAGTACATATTGTTGCATAGTTTAGTATTTTTATTCAATACATTTAGTGGAAATATATAATGTATGAAGTATTATATGTAAGTAATATAATTTATTTCTCTTTCTATAATTGGGCACATGTATAATTTCTCTTTGTTGCTATTATGAGTGATTCTTTGAACATTTGTGTTCTTAAATTCTGGTCTTTTTGTAATTATACAAAATTTAAGCATAAGATTGTCTCTCATGCAAAATTCCTAGAAGCAGACTTTTGGATAAAAGGAGGGGAAAACTGTTAACTACTCTTGCCTTGCAGTGTCAAATTTCTCTCCACAAAATTTGATACAGTTCTTTCTTCACATTATCAATTTAGGAGAATCTGTTTCCTCCTCCTTAATGTTATCAATTTCTATAATATATTATCAATTTATAACCCATGTGTTTCTATGAAAGAAAAATATTTGCTCATGATATTGTAATGTCTAAAACATTTAAATAAACCTTTTACTTTCCCAAAGTAGTATTTATATGTATAATTTATAGGAAACTGTGATAGTTCCTACTTTTCTTTCTCATCTCATATTGGAATAATTTAACATCAAATATTTACTAAATGGCTACTATGTATAACGCCTCACTAGAATAATAATGAACAGAAATGCCAGATTCACAGAAAATTGGAAAAGGTGTGTATAATTAGGTATCAGGTTGGCCCATAATCGGGAAGGCAGACCTCTGGGTACAGACTGGGAACAGTAGTTGGTCCTCCTGTTAGCGGAAGTGGTATTTTATTTTGGGACGGCACAGGTGTGGCCCAATCAGAAGGGACAAAATTGTTAGGTAGTCAACTAGGGGATTGGGCTTCCCTGGTGGCTCAGCGATAAAGGAATCCATCTGCCAGTGCAGAAGACACGAGTTCAATCCCTGGGAAGATCCCCTGGAGAAGGAAATGGCAATCCATTCCAGTATTCTTGCCTAAGAAATCCCATGGACAGAGGAGCCTGGCAGGCTACAGTCCATGGGGTCACAAAGTGTCAGGCACGACTGAGCCTCTGAACAGCAACAGCTCTTGAGGATTGCAGAGCAGAGGCCTGAGGGTGCTCAGTGAGCTACATCCTTGAGAAATCTCTACACCCTTGAGAAATACCTACGTCTTACTTAGAGAAATAACAGCCCTATTTTTCAGGGTCAATGCTCAAATTCTCGTTGCTATTAATTTTTCTTGTTTTAGAAAATGCCATTGGATAGTCTACTCACAAAATACATATTAAATTAAAGCACTCTGTATGTATTAAATGTAAATATCTTTAATACTACTTTAATACTGTAACTACTCTTCAGATCTCTTTTATACATAATAAAATAGCCATCTTTGGTATCCTTTATCTTAGCCACTTTGGCATTATAATCATCTTCCTTGTTCTGAAGCTACTTTTATTTCTAGAAGTTGGAATTACTTTGTATGATGAAGTACTAATAGTAACTTTACCAACATGGAAAGTGTAGAGAATTCCTTTGGGGCTCCAAAAGAGTCTTGCTATTTTAACCTTTCACTTTATAGACACCTAAACTACTTTAAAGTACCAAAATATATAAAATTAACAATGTGTTTATTTGTAAATAGGCAAGAGTGCGTGGTAGGCCCTTCAAAATAACATCTTTATTTTCTGTAGCAATTCACAAATCACTTGGCATACAATACTTCATATAGTTATGACAAAATAATTCACAATTTATATATAAGGAAACTGAGGCTCAGAGAAATCAAACTATTTGTCATAAGTACACAGCCTATAAGTAGCATAATCACAGCCAAATACACATTACTATGTATAAAATAGATGACTAGTGAAAATCTACTGTATACCAAGGAGAACTCTCCTCATTGTTCGGTGGTGACCTAAATAGGAAAGAAAGCCAAAAAGGAGAGGCTTCCCTGGCAGCTCAGATGATAAAAATCTGCCTGCAGTGCGGGAGACCCAGGTTCTGTTCCTTGGAGTGGGAAGATCCGCTGGAGAAGGGAATGGCTACCCACTCCAGTATTCTTGCCTAGAGAATTCTATGGACAGAGGAGCAAAGAGTCAGACATGACCACCAACACAGGGAACTCTACTCATTGCTCTGTGGGGACCTAAACAGGAAAGAAATCCACAAAAGTGGAGATAGGTGTACAAAGAGTTGATTTACTTTGTTGTGCCACAGACACTAACACAACACTGTGGGGCAACTATAGTGAAAGTCGTTCAGTCCTGTCTGACTCCGTGAGACCCCATGGACTGTAGCCTGCCAGGCTCCTCTGTCCATGGGATTATACAGGCCGGAGTACTGGCACAGATACTCCAATTTGAAAGAAAANTGCTATTTTAACCTTTCACTTTATAGACACCTAAACTACTTTAAAGTACCAAAATATATAAAATTAACAATGTGTTTATTTGTAAATAGGCAAGAGTGCGTGGTAGGCCCTTCAAAATAACATCTTTATTTTCTGTAGCAATTCACAAATCACTTGGCATACAATACTTCATATAGTTATGACAAAATAATTCACAATTTATATATAAGGAAACTGAGGCTCAGAGAAATCAAACTATTTGTCATAAGTACACAGCCTATAAGTAGCATAATCACAGCCAAATACACATTACTATGTATAAAATAGATGACTAGTGAAAATCTACTGTATACCAAGGAGAACTCTCCTCATTGTTCGGTGGTGACCTAAATAGGAAAGAAAGCCAAAAAGGAGAGGCTTCCCTGGCAGCTCAGATGATAAAAATCTGCCTGCAATGCGGGAGACCCAGGTTCTGTTCCTTGGAGTGGGAAGATCCGCTGGAGAAGGGAATGGCTACCCACTCCAGTATTCTTGCCTAGAGAATTCTATGGACAGAGGAGCAAAGAGTCAGACATGACCACCAACACAGGGAACTCTACTCATTGCTCTGTGGGGACCTAAACAGGAAAGAAATCCACAAAAGTGGAGATAGGTGTACAAAGAGTTGATTTACTTTGTTGTGCCACAGACACTAACACAACACTGTGGGGCAATTATAGTGAAAGTCGTTCAGTCCTGTCTGACTCCGTGAGACCCCATGGACTGTAGCCTGCCAGGCTCCTCTGTCCATGGGATTATACAGGCCGGAGTACTGGCACAGATACTCCAATTTGAAAGAAAAAGATCCTCTTTCTAGATGTATGATTATAATGTATTTAAAATATCAATATGTATATTGAATATATAAATATTACATATTTATAAAATAGAAATATAATTTATAAATTTTTATTTATTAGTATATTTATATATCATATAATTTGCTATCTAATATATATCTAGAAAGAGCTTTAATATAAGATATTAATGTATTTTGCCTGGAGAATCCCACGGACGGGGGAGCCTGGTGGGCTGCCGTCTATGGGATCGCACAGAGTCAGACATGACTGGAGTGACTTAGCAGCAGCATTAACATATTTAAAATGGTATTATGTATAAAATTATATCTATATCTGTATCTATATTCTATTGGTTATGTTTCTTAGAGAACCCTGTCTCGTATAACCATAAACATCCTTATTTTCTGGTTGTGCTGGATGGAATGATGATCCTTCCATCAATATTCACATTTTAATCCTAGAAGCCTGTCAGTGACCTTATCAGGAAGGAGACTTTGCCAGAATGATAAATTTAAGTGTCTCCATATGGAGAGATTATGTTGGTAGTCCCTAAATGTAATCATAAGGTTCTATCTAGGAAAGAGCGGGGCGGGGTGGAGATTTGACTACAGGAGAAGATGATACTGTGATGACAGAAGCCAGACACCAGGCACTGGTTTTGATGATGGAGGAGGGCCCCCCCCCCGCCAAGGAATGTAGCTGGCCTCTAGAAGGGGAAAGGCAAGGAAATGGGTTTCCCCCTTGAGTCTCTAGAAGGAACCAGCCCTGCCTTCAGACTGCCTTCAGTCCAGTGAGACTGATTTTGGACTTTTGACTTCCAGAACTGTAAGAGAATAAACTTGTTTTGTTTGAAGCTATTAAGTTTGTGGCAATTTGTTACAATAGTAATAGGAAAAAAAATTGTAGGAAAGTAGGAAATAATAGGAAAATAATTGCTATTGCAATAGTAATAGGAAATAATAAGTGATGAAAACAATTCTGGACTAAGTTTTCTTCTCTCCTGATAAAATTCCTCTACTCTGTGTCACTCAGGGATTTCACAAGGTGCATTTGCTTCTGGACATCCCAATCCCTTGATTTTGAGAGGCCATCTTTTACAGAAAGTCATGTGGATAGGGCCAGGTGTGAGTCCCGGGGCTTGATGAAAGTCTTACTCAAAGCTTCTGGAATGGTTCCAGGGAAAGGCAGTTAAGGATCTGTGGGTCTGGCTGGGCTCCAGACGAGTTTGCCTGTGCACACTTGACACTGTGTTCCTCTCAGCACACAGTGGTCGGTGGTCAGTCCTTAGGAGGGAATAAGACAGCCTGAATCTTGGCACTTGGTCCCCTGCTCACTCACACAACTGCATACACAAGCTGATGACAAACCAAGAGAGCAAGCCATATTCTCTGTGAAATATCCCTACAAAGTGCAGTAAATTTCTAGAATCATTTGATCAAAAGAGAGACATCTAAAATGATGAAACCCAGAAATGGTCCAGGAAACAAATTTAGCATAATTTAAGAGTAAGGTCTTTGGTTCATTTTTAACAGACCAGAGGTAAAAAAAAAAAAAAAAAAAAACAAACTAACACCCAAAGCTTGGGAATCTATGCTTTATTCCCCCTGTGCGGCATCTCTAGGCTTTTCTCAAGTCAGAACCAACAAGAGAGTGCTGACCACGAGCCAGCTGCTCTTTCCCGGCAGGTGGGCTGGCCACAATGAGGCAGACGTATCAGCGAGAAAATACCAACTCTCACTTCTTTTTTGCTGGCTTAAGACTTGTTAGTTGCTTGATCAGCTAAGAAATCTAAATTGCAAAGCAGAGAGTCTATACTTCTGGATAATAATCTGTTTACTCCTGGGAGCCCTGTCCTTTGCTTGACTCATCTGCTGCTTTGCCTTGTTCTTCTTTGAGTCACAATCTACATGAGATGACATAGCCTCTTAAAAAATTTTTTTTCATTTATGTATTTATGATTTTGGGCTGTGCTGGGTCTTGGTTTCTGCATGGGCTTTTCTCTAGTTGCAGTGAGTAGGGGTTACTCTCTCGTTGTGGAGCATGGGCTTTGCATTGTGGTGGCTTCTCTTGTCGCAGAGCACAGGCTCTAGGGTGTGCAGGCTTCAGCAGCTGTGGCTCATGGGCTCAGTAGTTGTAGAATATGGGCTTAGTTGCTCTATGGCACATAGAATCTTCCTGGATCAGGGATCAAACCCATGTCTGCTGCATTGGCAGCCAGACTCTTGATCACTGAGCCACCAGGGAAGCCTGACATAGCCTCTTGAAGTGACTTTTCTGTGTTGCTCTGACTTGCAGAGATTTCGGGATACAGAATTTTTACCTTTGACTCACAGCTCTCCGTTTTCCTTTGAACATGGACTAGGAGCGAACCATTTTGAATCTCCTAAGAACTGTGGTCAGTCGGCTTATAAGTTGTAGGATGAGTTCTTTCTTGGAAGTCTCCTTAGGAGGAGATTGAAATGAGCCTCAGAAAGGCAGTTCTGGGCATCTTCTATGGTTGAGATAAAGTATTTGAATCCTGCATAATTGGTTTATTTTCCCAGAAGATTGTCAGCTGAATGGCTATAGACTTCTATTGGGCTCTGCAATTAGTTTATCAGGTTTGATCAGAAATAGACACAGAGGGGACATAGTCTATGCTCAGGCTAGATTCTGATGACGTGTGGAAGAAGAGTAGGTCACAGAAAGGATCGGAGGCAGCAGTGTCTGCAGTGAGCACTGGGTTTCGCCTGGGACAGGCAGCTGGAGAGCGCGAGGTCCTGTGAACACCTGGGAGGAGAGCTTTGAAGGAGAAGGTCAACACCTCTATTTGATCTGTACTGGCTTTTTACTCAATGCCCTGATTTTTGGCTCTTCCTGCATCTCTGACTCCTATCACTGTTTCTTGCTCCTTGGTATTGGAGGGGACAAGCAGGTGAGAGAAAGCACAGGAAAAAGGGGAATGAGAATGTGCAGATAAGGCTGACCTCTGGGAAAATTTCCTGTTACCAACTAATGTGTAGATAACTCAGGTTGTGCACACAGTGGTGAGGGCAGCAACCCAGCAACCAGACATTCCCATTCTCAGCTCCCCGAGACATTTGGAATTATTGCCATTATTATCAATTGGTTATCAATTGATACATGCCATGAACATTGCCATTGTTCATAGACTGAATAAATAATGTTTGCCATTTACTGGTGCTACGTTTCAAATATAACAGAATAGAAATTTACTTCCAAATGCTAGTAAGTTTACGAGAAGGGACTTCATGTAAGTTTACATGAACTATTACTTTTTTATTCTTCATTTGTTCCCCAGTTTACCATAGTAAAATAATAGTACCATGATGTGGACATCTGGAAAACAAAGATTTTTTTTTTCTTCAAATTTTATAAAAATCAGCTCAGTTCAGTTGATTAGTCGTGTCCGACTCTTTGAAACCCCATGGACTGCAGCATGCCATGCCTCCCTGTCCATCATCAACTCCCAGAGTTTACTGAAACTCACGTCCATTGAGTCAGTGATGCAATCCAACCATCTCATCCTCTGTCGTCCCCTTCTCCTCCTGTCTTCAATCTTTCCCAGGATCAAGGTCTTTTCAAATGAGTCAGCTCTTCACATCAGGTGGCCAAATTTGGAGTTTCAGTTTCAACATCAGTCCTTCCAATAAACATTCAGGACTGATTTCCTTTAGGATGGACTGGTTGGATCTCCTTACAGTCCAAGGGACTCTCAAGAGTCTTCTCCAACACCACAGTTCAAAAGCATCAATTCTTCAGTGCTCAGCTTTCTTTATAGTCCAGCTCTCACATCCATACATGACTACCTGACTATTCCAAAGCCTTTGACTGTGTGGATCACAATAAACTGTGGAAAATTCTGAAAGAGATGAGAATACTAGACAACCTGACCTTCCTCTTGAGAAACTTGTATGCAGGTCAGGAAGCAACAGTTAGAACTGGACATGGAACAACTGACTGGTTCCAAATAGGAAAAGGAGTATGTCAAGGCTGTATATTGTCACCCTGCTTATTTAACTTCTATGCAGAGTACATCATGAGAAACGCTGGGCTGGATGAAGCACAAGCTGGAATCAAGATTGCCAGGAGAAATATCAATAACCTCAGAGATGCAGATGATACCACCCTTATGGCAGAAACTGAAGAGGAGCTAAAAAGCCTCTTGATGAAAGTGAAAGAGGAGAGTGAAAACGTTGGCTTAAAGCTCAACATTCAGAAAACAAAGATCATGGCATCCAGTCTCATCACTTCATGGGAAATAGATGGGGAAACAGTGGAAACAGTGTCAGACTTTATTTTTTTGGGCTCCAAAATCACTGCAGATGTTGACTGCAGCCATGAGTAGACAAATTCTGACATCTTCTGACCAAGTGTTTTTTTGGATAAAACATTTGGATAAACAGAGCCATAACTTCCTCCAATACAGTAGATATTCTGTCCACACAATATCAACTTGTCATTGGAGATGTTGGAGGAGTGTGTAATTTCCTCAGTTCTATCTTGCCACAGCAAAGATTTGAAATGATGGACCAGTGTTATAGGTCGGTTAGAGCTCAGAGTTTTACTTGGCAAGCAAAGATTAGTACACCCTCAAGGCATGAGGGCTGGCAACCCCAAAGGAGGGGCCTCAATCATCTTGGCTTCCTTCTTTTATTCATTTGTCTCCTCTCCACTGAGCCTGCCCTATGCAAACTGGGCTAGCCAAGAAGGGGGTGTGTTTGTTTCACCTGAAGTTCTCACTCCGGTCTGCAGGTTTTCTTTTGTTCTGTTTTCCTGGGCTTTTCCTTTCTTTGTCTTTTAGGTACTGCCGTTTTGGACTCCTTTTTCCTATTCTAACTGCCTAACATTCCCTCCCAGTTCTTTGAGAGTAGGGTCGTTGAGGTCTCTCTGGCTACTTCCTGCTGAGCTGGGGTGGCGAGAGGCATTGGGCCTCCCCCTCTTGCTAGTCCCAAGCCTCAGAGTCCTTACAGCAGTGTCCATCTAAGGGTGGGTGGTATTTTCTGTAGTCAGCTGTCATTTTATACATCCTTGTTGAACTGGCACTGAATACTGTAGCTTGTTGACCTGGGAAGAGGTGAATGGGTTAGACAATTGATTATACATGGAGCAGTCATAAGCAGCATTATTATGGTGATAACAGGGATTAATAGGGGCATTAGCCAACTCCAAACTCCCCCTCACCAGGAGAAGGATCCCCCGAATGTAGCCACCCAGAGAACTCTCCAGCTTGTTCTTTGAGATCCTGTAGGATCTGAGTATTTTTCTTTTTCCTATTCTAACTACCTAACAGATGTATTTTGTTCTTTCATTAAAATATGCATTTGAGAGTTCACCTATTAACTTTCAAATTCAGTGGTTTGTCATCAGGTAATGGTGTCATTTGTAATTAAAATATAAACAAAATTTTTCTCTTTATAAAAACAGTGTAGATTGAAAAGGGAGAAATTCTTCACTATTCTGCTACTCAGGATATTTACTATTAATCTCTGGGTGTGTCTCCTTCTATAACTTTTAAAATATCCGTGCTTATATATATTATTTTTTAAAAGAGAATTTTTTCCGGGTTCTATATATAGCTTTTTGTCTTTTTTCCTTTGATTTACCAATTTAGGATTAACGTCTTTCTGTGAGAAGACAGCTTGTTAAAATTTGGAATTCCCTATTAATTCATTTGCAAAAGAATCTGTGATTGAGGTAAACCCAAGTTTCTAGAGAGCAGAAAGAAATTCTTGTTTTCCTTTGAAAGCCTGGAAGGTATGACAAGTTCAGATGATGGCACGGATTTTTTTCTAACATGTCTCTCTTCCAACTAAATAATTATGATTTCTTTCTTGCTGCATGTTCTTTTATGCTTTTATTCTCAGTCTGTGATTAAAATCTCTTTAATTAGGAACTAGAGAAATCACTCTAATTTAGGATTCATTTAAAATTTACTGGCCTGCACTTAATTCTCATCTTTCACTGCTTGTGTCCATTTACTAGGGTGATTTTAGCATTACATATCTTCCTCTTCTAAAAATAAAAGGTTTTTTCCAAAGCCTATTTAAAAGGCCCTGAGGATTGCATAGATATCAAACAGCACATTAGTATTTCACATTTTAGCTTAAATGAGATAGAAACTTGCAAACCAAATTTCCTTTAATAAAAAACAACAAGCTTGAAAATTACAGACTCTATAATATTTCCCTGGCTATAACCTCAGGAGGGGCAAAATGCATCTTCATAGGATAAATGTTAGACTGTAAGAATAATAAAATGAGTTCAGAGGAGAATAACAGAATAATTAAAGGCTTAGACAATAATATCTGTAGAGCAAATAGCAGAATTGTATTTTTTACCTTGGTAAAATGGCTGTTAGTGATTATAAACAGAGTTTACAATGGCAAATTGAATATTGACCACTGTTCACCAATGTGAAGGATGAAACAAGAACTAGAAGCCTTAAAGGTCTAAGTCATATCCCTCTAAAAGATTTTTTTTTTAAGAACAAAAATGTCATTTATTAGAAAGATAGCAAAGTTGATGGAAAGTGTATTGGATCAGCAGTGAGGAGATCTGAGTTCTGTTTGGGCACTGCCTCTAACTCATCAGGCAATCCTTCATACATCCTATTATCTCCCTGGATGAGCATTTACCATCATTTAAGTAAAAAGATGGATCTAAGATATTGATAATATTCCATCAGCCCTGACCTACTCCAATCATTCTTGTCCACTGTGGCAGAGACCATCAGTTACCTTTCCCACCATCTGTCTTTCCCTTCCACCTCAGAAACAAATCCTAATCACTTTAGCTGGTATAATTTTTCCTAGAATAAAAAGCTGTATATCTTCGTTTCCCTGTAGTGCAGTGTGGCTATGTGACTAAGGACTATAATAGTAAGTGAAGTGGAAGCAGATGAGTTGCATGGGGGCATGGGAAGGTAGATTTAAGGGAGTTAGCCTGGCTTCAAGGGGTCTCTTTTTTGGTCTCCTTTAGATACAAGACTCATATGAGCTGGCTTAAACTTCAGAAATCACCTTAGACCATTAGGTAATCTTGAGAATGGAAGCAATTGTCTAGCTAATGGAACAAAGATAACATCCTGGGTCTCCTTAATGACACCATGGAGTCACCATACATGCCGTGGTCTCTGTTCTGTGCCTTTTCACATGCGACAGAAGTTTTATCTATCTTTGTTAGGCACTGCTAATTGCTTTCCTCTTAAAGCAGCTATATCAAATTCTAATGGATGCAGTCAATCAAATGTGATTATTGTTGATTTAAAATAACTACAGCTAGCAATTATTTTGCACTTAGTAGATGCCAAACATTGTGCTAAAGGTTTTATGGACATTGCCTGATTAGATTTGTCCAATACAAATACTTATGAGTTGGGTATTATTATCTATAATTTACAACTAAGAAAATGGAAACTTAGAAAGATTAAACAGTAACTACAGAATCATCATGGAGCTCAAAAACGACCCAGCCTGGATTCTAAACCAGTTTGGGATGATTCCAAAGCTTGTTCTCTCAATCGTTGTCATTAGTTTCATGCAGTCATTCTTCTCTGTGAGTAAAAGATGTACAAGGAGCACCATGTTAGCTGATATTTTGAGAGAGCCTTATAGAATTATTTATATGTATACGACATGACATTCAATCTATTTCCTGAACAAAAGTGGGAAACAAAGATCCATTATACCTGCAGTAATACAGGTAATCAAGGTTGCCGGGAGAAACATCAAGAACCTCAGATATGTGGATGACACCACCGTTATGGCAGAAAGTGAAGAGAAACTAAAGAGCCTCTTGATGAAAGTGAAAGAGGAAAGCAAAAAAGTTGGCTTAAAGCTCAACATTCAGAAAACTAAGATCATGGCATCTGGTCCCATCACTTCATGGCAAATAGATGGGGAAACAGTGGAAACAGTGGCTGACTATATTTGGGGGCTCCAAAATTACTGCAGATGGTGACTGCAGCCAGAAAATTAAAAGATGCTTACTCCTTGGAAGAAAAGTTATGACCAACCTAGATAGCATATTGAAAGGCAGAGACATTATTTTGCCAACAAAGTTCCATCTAGTCAAGGCTATGTTTTTTCCAGTGGTCATGTGTGGATGTGAGAGTTGGACTGTGAAGAAAGCTAAGTGCCGAAGAATTGATGCTTTTGAACTGTGGTGTTGGAGAAGACTCTTGAGAGTCCCTTGGATTGCAAGGAGATCCAACCAGTCCATTCTGAAGGAGATCAGCCCTGGGATTTCTTTGGAGGGAATGATGCTAAAGCTGAAACTCCAGTACTTTGGCCACCTCATGCAAAGAGTTGACTCATTGGAAAAGACTCTGATGCTGGGAGGGATTGGGGGCAGAAGGAGAAGGGGACGACAGAGGATGAGATGGCTGGATGGCATCACGGACTCGATGGGCGTGAGTCTGAGTGAACTCCAGGAGTTGGTGATGAACAGGGAGGCCTGGAGTGTTGCGGTTCATGGGGTCGCAAAGAGTCAGACATGACTGAGCACTGAAATGAACTGAACTGAACTGAATACAGGTAATAACTATCCCCAAACCTTACTTAGACAAACATTTTACCTTTATAAGAGATTTTATAAATGGAAATAACATTCCTTGATATCAAAGATTGTGTTGGGGATTAAACACAATGAAATACATACGGTTCATAGGGGAACACCAGGTACACAGTAGGTGCTCAACAAATGACACCTGACAGCATTATTATTTACAGAGTCCACAGCGATGATGTGAAAATCTAAGGGAATCAGAAATATTAGGTGCAGATGTAACCTCTGCAACTTGGTAATTACATAAACACAGTTTAGTCATTTAACCTTGAGGCATTTAATTTTCTAAGGAATGGGTAACTTATTTTACAGAATTGTAATTAGAGGTAATGTTTTTCAAGTGCCCATTCCAATGCCTGACATGTCCTAGAATCCCAGCAAATGGAAGTATTCATATTAGCATGATTATGATTCTCAAAGGACTCTAATAAACTCATTTGCCAACAGTAATTTTCTCATACGTTTATCAGCTCACATGGAAGGGTGTTTGCTCTGGGGTGTGGCTGAGCGACAGCAGTGTGTGTCTGTAGTTCAGAGGCTGCTGTGGGGAGGTTTCTATCGGAGCAGACAGTTGAACTGCGTTCCGAGGCAGACAGTGCACCGGGCCATTCCGCTGTCCCTGCCAAACTGCTGTGGAATTCAAGTTTGTCTCCCCCGATTATTGTTTCTGTGCATGCCTTGATCTCTTTTCTGCCTTTGCCCTGTAGGCAAGGTCATCCCAATCTCAGTAGGCCAAAAGGAGACTGGTGCTTGCTGGAAACACAGGGCATAAGTATCATGGGAAGGATGCACCCCCCGGCTAGATGAGACTTTACAGAGTGGGTGTTCTCCATGAGAACATTTTCATGTATTTCTATTTATCATTCTTTTGGCAAATGTTCATTCTGTTGAAGTTTTTCTCATAAGAATCAAATAATAGAAGAGTATAGAATGCAAACAAAGGTTTTCTTATAAAAATATTACTTATTTAATTCTTTCCAACATTGACAGTGCATTTAGAACTCTATTGGAACATTGTCCCCAGCTATTTAGAGTGCATGACTCTCCAAGCCTCACACAAAGTCCTGAACTAAGAGAAATGTTTCTCCATCTCTCCTGATTCCTTTCCCCTCCCTGTCAAGTTTTATCTGAGATTAAAATATTTACATACCTTTTTTTTTTTCATTTAAAAATTTCCAAATTTTCCCATATGCTGCATGGAAAAAAAAAATGTGACTCTAAACTCTTGCTTCTAGGCTGCTCGTGGTGAAGAATCCACTGGAAGCTCTGGAGGACAGGTGCTTGTCTTCTAATGTTACACAGCTCTCCTCTCAACTTACCGCCCCAGGGAAGGAATTTTCGCCAGAGCAGGAGGGAGCTGAGGAAGTCTGGGCGATCCACGACAAACCATCTGAAATCATTTTCGCAGGCAGCGGAATAAACACCCAGCCAGACATTACGTTGCTTTTCAGAGAGGTGAGTCCCTTCCTGTTTCCTAACTGCCATCTAGAAAACTCTAAACAAAAATTAAGCTGTTGATACATGCATGAAACCTTAAAGCAAGAAATAGTTCTTTTTTAAAAGGAAGCCATTTTGGGGGGGTGGGGGGCGTGGAGTGGGGGTACGTCTGAGTGAGTCATTAAATTGTGGTTTTGAAACCAAGGTCAGTTTTCTTTGATGATAAAGTATGTGTAAATCAGAAAGGCTGAGATTACTACAAAAGAAAAAAAAAATGTGTAGAGGATTGAGTAGTTTAATTGTGCTTACGTTCTTTTTTTATAACTGCATTCTTTGAAGGCAAATGTCAAGTTCTGTTTAGATTTTGCAGAGAAAACTTTCAGAAAACCTAGCTTACTTGAAGTATTTCTCTCCTTCTGCTTTTTCTGCTACCATTACTCCTGCCACCCCTGCAAGGATGACATTAAAAATGGCAATGATGTTAGCTTAAGGGCTGCAGGGCCCTGGGAGTGCAAACTATGCTTTTGACATTCAGTTCAACACCTGCCATTATTTCCAAGGATGTTATTGTCATATCTCTCTGATTACTTTTTCCTTTGGGCTCTCATAGCAATTTGTGTGTAACACTATTGTATGTAACACTATCAAATCACTATTTAGCTGTTTATGTGTCTTCCATACACATGATTTTTTTTTTTAATCAGATAGCACTATTTCAGCAAAATTTTTTGTTTCCAGGGACTGGACTAATGCTTGGTAGATGCATGTATACTAAGTCACGTCTGTCACATCTAGCTCTTTGCGACTCTATAGACTGAAGCCCACCAGGCTCCTCTGTCCATGGGATTCTCCAGGCAAGAATGCTGGAGTGGGTTGCCATGCCCTCTAGGATCTTCTTGACCAAGGGCTGGAACCCTTACATCTCCTACTTTGGTAGATGAGTTCTTTACCTCTAGTGCCACCTGGGAGACCCAACTTGGTACATAGTAAGTGTGTATTAAATTTTTTATTGATTGAATGAAAGCTCTCTAGGCCATGCTCTTCACTTGTAGACAGAGAACCTTAGGGTGTAATTGGATTTAACATTTGATCTTTGGAAAACACTTAGTGAAAGTGTTCCAACCACACTCTTTAATAGAATAAATTTAGTGTGACATGTAAGAGTGTATTTAACCCTAAAATGAGCTTCCTAGTCCGTGATGAGCTATCACAGCAGGTTGTGTCTGGATGTGCTGTTTGGCTCACTCTGGGTGTGATATCAAACCATTTCCCTCCAATTCTCCCCTTCTCAGATGTTCTATGGAGGCCCTGTCAGAAGTTCAGGGCCAAAAGTAGGGCTGGGCACAGTGTTCCACTTCCACAGCGCATCTCTATTTCGAGCAGAGACCGTAACCTTCATCAGGTCCACCAACCTATACCATTAAATCCTTGCTGGTGATTTTCTCTGTTTGCACTTCTGGCTCTTTAATAAATACAGCACTTCATGTGCAGCTCTGCCTCTTGGAGCTAGTGAGTCTGGGTGAGTTAGGGTTGCTCCTGCCACTGCTGGTATGCTGACCTCCCAGAGGGAGTCTACTGCTTGCTGAATTAGCCATGTCTGCTGAGTCAAGCTGGTGTCAGCCGATGCACTGAAGGCATGCGTATGTGGCAGTTGAGTGCTGCTTACCCACGATAGCTCAGTTGGTAAAGAATCTGCCTGCAATGAAGGAGACCCCGGTTCAATTCCTGGGTTGGGAATATCTGCTGGAGAAGGATAGGCTACCCACTCCAGTGTTCTTGGGCTTCCCTTGTGGCTCAGATGGTAAAGAATCTGCCTGCAATGTGGGAGACCTGGTTTCAATCCCTGGGTTGGGAAGATCCCCTGGAGAAGGGAAAGGCTACCCACTCCAAAATTCTGGTTTGGAGAATCCCATGGGGTGGCAAAGATTCAGACATGACTGAGCAACTTTCATTTTCTTGGGCTTCCCAGGTAGCTCAGACGGTAAAGCATCTGCCTACAATGCGGGAGACCTGGGTTGGATCTGTGGGTGGGGAAGATCCCCTGGAGAAGGAAATGATAACCCATTCCAGTATTCATGCCTGGAAAATCCTGTGGACTGAGAAGTCTGGTGGGCTACAGTCCACGGGGTCGCAAAGAGTCGGACACGACTGAATGACCTCACTTCACTACACTACCTAGGAACAGAAGCATTTATTCTACCAACTTCTAGGAGCGTTGGCAACTGAAGGGTTTGCAAGCTATTGTTACAACTGCATCACAGTTGAACTCTTTTATCCACTCAATCCTACTTCCTTCAATTCTCCCTGGGGTATTGGTCCCATAAACTCTCTGAGTACAAATCTCCATCTCAGATAGGTTTCCCAGAAAACCTCAAAAGACAGGTAGGAACTCAAACCTACATACCTCTTGAGACTTCACGGTGGATGTAGGGAATAAATGTGGGAGAAAAGGAATGAAGTCGGTACCTTATAGACACATGACAAATAGTTCTGCAGGTTTTTGTTCATCTGGGTTCCTGAATTCTCCCAGGCTCCAGTGGGAACACTCTGACATCAGCTAGGATCAAAGTCCTAGCCTTTCATGGGCTAAGAGCCTGTAATCATTACCACAGGGAATGTCCTGAGCTGAGATTCATCAGGCATTCATAAAATCCATCTTTGGAAATCACAATAGGGAAATAAAAAAGCAAAATTCTTAACATCAAGTAAACTTGAGCTCAAATCTTTACTCTTGTAATCATGAGGTCAATAATTCTAGGTTACTTATTTCGCCATTCTAAGTTTCAGTGTATTTGTTAGATGGTGGTGTTGATGATCATAATAATAATGGGCTTCCCATGTGGTGCTAATGGTAAAGAATCTGCCTGCAAATGCAGGAGATGTTAAGAGATGTGGGTTTGATCCCTGGGATGGGAAGATTCCCTGGAGGTGGAAATGGCACCCCACTCCATTATGCTTGCCTGAAGAATCCCATGGACAGAGGAGTCTGGCAGACTTCAGTCCATGGGGTGGTAAACAGTTGGACATGACTGAGCATACTACTACTACTACTACTAAAGACCATTAGAGATAATGCTTTTGATGTTTAAAACAGAAAGCTCATGCACTGTATATAATTCCTGACATATTGAAAGCACATGGGATTTTTTATTAAGAGATTCTAATTCTAGGCTTGAATGTACCATTTCAGTCAGTTCAGTCGCTGAGTCATGTCGGCTGTACTATTTATTCTCTGCCTGAATGNTTTAAAACAGAAAGCTCATGCAGTGTATACAATTCCTGACATATTGAAAGCACATGGGATTTTTTATTAAGAGATTCTAATTCTAGGCTTGAATGTACCATTTCAGTCAGTTCAGTCGCTGAGTCATGTCGGCTGTACTATTTATTCTCTGCCTGAATGTACTATTTATTCACTGTTTAAAGACTTCGTGGGAGGACTTCCCTGATGGGCCAATGGCTGAGACTCTGTGCTCCCTATGCAGGGAGCCTGGTTCGATCGCTGGTCAGGGAACTAGGTCCAACATACTTCACCTGAGATCCTGCGTACCCCAATTAAGACCTGACACAGCCAAATTAATTAATTAACTAAATATTTTTAAAAAGACTTTGTAGGATGGGCTTAATAATCATCTCAAGATAAAGTTTTGCAACTTTTGTGGTAGAAACCTCTTCTTTACAACAGACCCAGAATCTTCCGCAGCAGTTTCTCTCCCCTTCTGCTTATGGCGATCCATGTTTTATATGAATGTTCTAGCTTGTTGCATATTTTCCTTAACCTAAAGTTATGAAAATTTATTCAGATCCTCAGTGAGTTAACCAAACTTCAAAGAGAATATTTTCATCTCTGTTCAATAGGTTCTCTGTAAAGTAGTGGGGTGGGGGGGAAGCCTTATGATGAAACCCACGAAAACTAATGTTTATCTCAGGCTTTCCTCAACTTTGAATGTTGTGCTACTTCTAAGGCAATCAAAGGTTTCCAAGCAAGTTTATATCTATCCCATTTTAGAACTCTGAAATTTCCTGTGTGGCATCTTTAGACTGGCCTGAGTACAGTTTTTGTGCCCACGCAAAGGGCATATGGTTGGATTGTATCACCGACTCCATGGGCATGAGTCTGAACAAGCTCTGGGAGTTGGTGATGGACAGGGAGGCCTGGCGTGTCCATGGGGTCGGAAAGAGTCGGACATGACTGAGCCACTGAACTGAAAGGGCATATGAGCACCTTGATCCTCGATGGCACATGCTTCTCATTTCATGCGACTCTCCACCCAGTCCTGGGCAGATCCCCAGCCCCTGGCATTCCAAGCCAGCAGATGGCACCTGCTCTCTCTTTGCTCTTGGGCAGTAAGTGGTGTGGTCACTACCTCCTCACCGGGGCCATCTTTTCCTGTCAGGACCCCATCCTCTGGTTTCCTCATTCCCTCTTAGAGGTGGGTTCAGCTGGCTTTCTTCCTGGTTTAAGTGTTATGAAGCAGAAGCCATCGGCTTGGTCTCAAAGCCCTGGGCAGCTCCATGCCAACCAGCTCAGCTCCACAGACCTGCTGATGTCTGCCATTCCCAGCATACTCCTCCTCTTCTTAAAAACACCATATACATGGCTTACCAGGAAGTAAAATGACTAGTATATATGGGAATATCTTTTGAGTGTGGTGGCAAATATGAGTGAGATAAGGGTTAAATATTTACCCTAGACAGAACTTTGGAGTTTTCATACTCTGATGTATAAAGGGTGGGCAGAGGTGAGGGAAAGGAAGTGAGAAGTGGTGATGAAGAGAGCAAAGCAGGAAACTCCTGTAGGTCTGCCTCCTGCAGGTGCTCGTGACCCAGATCTGGGCAGAGCTGGGCAGCAAACCAGGTCTTCATTCAGACAGGCTATATCCTGGTTGGTTCTCTGCTCTTGCCCTTTCATTAGCTATGCACAGAGTAAGCTTTTTCTCTGGTGCCCTGGGCATTTAGCAAGCTGGTTCAACCTCCACACCACCCCTCTGCTCTTCCCCCATTTGTTTGTTTGTTTTTTTTAAGCATGAAATGAAATGTAAGAGAGATATTCCTTTTTTTGGAAGTAGGTTCTTTTCACAAGGTCAGTTTTTGCCCATTACCCACCAAGAGGAGGACAATTTGAGCAAATGATCACCTTAATTAGGGAAAGAATGAAACTCATAATGACAACAGGCAATTTTTAGCAATTAAAATTATTTTAGCAAAATATTGATTTCTTTTAAATTAAAATGTGCCCAGAAGCTTATTTATATTTTTTATATATTCAAATGACTTTTTGGTTATTCAGTTTTTCTCATTTTAAACCACTTGTGAGCTGACTTTTCCATTTATGCTGGAGGATGTTCGATATCTCAGAATAATAATTGAGAATGACCCATAAATACTTTAAATTTATGAACCTATCTCTTACTAGCTAAACCCCAATTTCTTCCATATAATAGCTGGGGGAAAACATAGTAGAATTCTAGAGAAAACAGTTCTTGGCTTACGTTCTTATGTTCAGCAGCCTTATTATTGTCGAGAGTCCCCAAAATTAAAATGCAAAACTAAGCTTCTTGGCTCGGCTCGCTTACTTAACCTTAACAAAATAGAAGGGTCTGTTTCATTAATCAGAAGAACACCAGACATAGTGCATGAATTCTATCTTCCACTCTGTCCTCTGTATTTCAGAATGATGATAATAATAATAAAAGTCCTTGCATTTTGCAGCCAGACAATCATATTATTTTTGTTTCTATCATGTTCCTATGTAAAATGAATTTCTCAGACAGACTAAATGCCTTAAGGGGCAAAAATTCCTATGATCCTCTCCCCAGGAAACCTTTAAAAATAGAATAAACTTTCATTTGTCTGGGTGTGGTTTTTTAAGCACAGTGTGTCTTTGGCAGAGGGATAGTCGAGCTGACCTATGGATGTTGCCTGGAGCTGCATGATCACTTAGGTGGAGAATTTTCCCTTAATCCTTGCCAGGTTTAATTTATCACAACAACGCATGTGCTTATAAATGCTGTAAAACAAAAATGGGGTGCAATCTTCTTTTCCATTGTAAAGTAATGAAACAGCTTATTTCTCAAATTTGGGAAAGTAAGATTACATCAGGGAAAAGTATGATTTTTTTTCCCTCTTCAAACCTCTCCTGAAAGATAGTGAAATATGATAAATAGCATGCTACTTATGACAATGTGTTTTCAAACAACTGGACCAAATCAGCAAAATGGAACCATATGCTCCATCAACCCCACCTTCATGTTCCTCAGTTGAATCTGACGCTGGGTGTCTGGACAGACAGAGGGGCCTGACCATGCTCAGGTGTGCTGACGGGTGCTGACAGGGTGGGTACTGGGTGAGGGCCAGAGAAAGCGATTTCACAGATACGGTTACAACCTGTTATGCTTGCATCATCTGTCCTCCTCCTGGCCTCCTAGACACTTTGCGGGCAGCCACAAGTTCCCTGCTGTCCAATCTCCCCTGCTGGGAATGATTATGCTATGAAAGTTTTCACTTTAGCATAACTCCAAAAGAAAAGAATAATATTATCATTTCAGTATGTTGATCATTAACTCACATATACATGCATACATGGAAGATGACAGTTGGTCAATTTTTAAAAACTGTATTTTGTCTATGGGCAAATTCCAAATCACATTTATTCTCATATTTACCAGTTCCCCTTTTTTTCCTCTCTTTTAAGAGGAAGTCCAAAGTTAGTCTGTTTTTTTTTTTTTTAACAGCCAAGCTTTTTTAAGGTATTAGTTACATTATGTGAAAATGCAGGCATGCGTGCAAATTGATTTTTTTTTTAGTGGATTTATAGAACAGTGTAATTATTGCTACATCCCAGTTTAAAAATGTTTCCATCACTCCAGTAAGTCCCCGTGCCCATTTGCCGTCAATCTCATCTCCCACCTCTAGCCCAAGGCAAGCACTGATTACTTTCTGCCCCATAGATTCACTTAGCCTCCTTTTTTTTTTAACTTATTTTTTATTGAAGGATAATTGCTTTACAAAATTTTGTTGTTTTCTGTCAAACCTCAACATGAATCAGCCATAGGTATACATATATCCCCTCCCTTTTGAACCTCCTCCCATCTCCCTCCCCACCCCATCCCTCTAGGATGATACAGAGCCCCTGTTTGAGTTCCTGAGCCATACAACAAATTCTCGTTGGCTATCTATTTTATATAAGGTAATGTAAGTTTCCATGTTACTCTCTCCATGCATCTCACCCTCTCCTGCCATCTCCGCGTGTCCATAAGTCTATTCTCTATATCTGTTTCTCCACTGCTGCCCTGTAAATAAATTTTTCAGTACCATTTTTCTNGTCACCATCTGCAGTGATTTTGGAGCCCAAAAATATAAAGTCTGACACTGTTTCCCCATCTATTTCCCATGAAGTGATGGGGCTGGATGCCATAATCTTCGTTTTCTGAATGTTGAGCTTTAAGCCAACTTTTTCACTCTCCTCTTTCACTTTCATCAAGAGGCTTTTTAGCTCCTCTTCACTTTCTGCCATAAGGGTGGTGTCATTTGCATATCTGAGTTTCTTGATATTTCTCCCGGCAATCTGGATTCCAGCTTGTGTTTTTCCAGTCCAGTGTTTCTCATGATGTACTCTGCATATAGGTTAAATAAGCAGGGTGACAATATACAGCCTTGACGTACTCCTTTTCCTGTTTGGAACCAGTCTGTTGTTCCATGTCCAGTTCTAACTGTTGCTTCCTGACCTGCATACAGATTTCTCAAGAGGCAGGTTAGTACTGTGAATAGTGCTTCAGTGAACAATGAGTTACATGTGCCTTTTTCAGTTTTGGTTTCTTCAGGGTATATGTCTAGAAGTGGGATTGCTGGGTCATATTGGAGAAGGCAAAGGCACCCCACTCCAGTACTCTTGCCTGGAAAATCCCATGGATGGAGGAGCCTGGTAGGCTGCAGTCCATGGGGTCACTAAGAGTCAGACAGGACTGAGCAACTTCACTTTCACTTTTCACTTTCATGCATTGGAGAAGGAAATGGCCAGCCACTCCAGTGTTCTTGCCTGGAGAATCCCAGGGATGGCAGAGCCTGTGGGCTGCCATCTGTGGGGTCAGAGTTGGACATGACCGAAGCGACTTAGCAGCAGCAACAGCATGGTGGTTTTATTCCTAGTTTTTTAAGGGATCTCCATACTGTCTTCCTTAGTGGCTGTATCAATTTGTTTTCCCACCAACAGTGCAACAGCATTCCCTTTTCTCCCAGCATTTATTGTTTGTAGACTTTTTGATGATGGCCATTCCGTCTGGGAGCCCTGGCATGCTGCAGTCCATGGGGTTGCAAAGAGTCAGACACAACTGAGCGACTGAACTGAACTGATTCTGACTGATGTGAGGTGATAGCTCATTGCAGTTTTGATTTGCATTTCTCTAATCATGAGCGATGTTGAGCATCTTTCCTTGTGTTTGTCAGCCATCTGTATGTCTTCTTTGGAGAAATGTCTTAGGTCTTTGTCCCACTTTTTGTTTGTTTTTCTGGTATTGAGTTGAGTTTTCTGGTATTTTGTTGGTTGTTTTTCTGGTATTGAGTTGTATGAGCTGCTTGTCTATTTTGGAAATTAATCCTTTGTCAGTTGTTTCATTTGCTATTATTTTCTCCCATTCTGAGGGCTGTCTTTTCACCTTGCTTATAGTCTCCTTTGCTGTGCAAAAGCCTTTACGTTTAATCAGGTCCTACTTGTTTACTTTCAATTTTATTTCTGTTACTCTTGGAGGTGGGTCATAGAGAATCTTGCTTTGATTTATGTCATCAAGTGTTCTGCCTATGTTTTCCTTTAAGAGTTTTGTGGTTTCTGGTCTTATATGGAGGTCTTTAATCCATTTTGAGTTTATCTTTGTGGTATTAGGAAATGTTTTAATTTCATTCTTTTACATGTAGCTGTCCAGTTTTCTCAGCACCATTTATTGAAGAGGCTGTCCTTGCCCCAGTATATATTCTTGCCTCCTTTGTCAAAAATAAAGTACCCATAGGTGCATGGGTTTATTTCTGGGCTTTCTATCTTGTCCCATTGGTCTATATTTCTGTTTTTGTGCCAGTACTATACTGTTTCAATGACAGTAGCTTTGTAGTATAATCCGAAGTCAGGAAGGTTGATTCTTCCAGATGCTTTCTTCTTTCTCAAGACTAATTTGGCTATTCGGAGTCTTTTGTGTTTCTATATGAATTGTGAAATTTTTTGTTCTAGCTCTGTGAAAAATGTCATTGGTAATTTGATAGGGATCACATTGAATCTGTAGACTGTGCTTGGTATTATAGTTGTTTTCACAATATTGATTTTTCCTACTCAGGAACATGGAATATTTCTTCATCTGTTTATGTTGTCTTTGATTTCTTTCATTAGTGTCTTATAATTTTCTGTGTACAGTTCTTTTGTCTCCTTAGGTAAGTTTATTCCTAGATATTTAATTCTTTTTGTTGCAATGGTGAAGGGGATTGATTTCTCTTTCTGATTTTTCATTGTTGGTATATAGAAATGCAAGTGATTTCTGTGTATTAATTTTGTATCCTGCAACTTTTCTAAATCCACTGATTAGCTGTATCCTGCAACTTTTCTAAATCTACTGATTAGCTCTAGTAATTTTATGATACTATCTTTAAGGTTTTCTATGTATGGTATGATGTCATCTGCAAACAGTGAGAGCTTTACTTCTTCTTTTCCAATCTGGATTCCTTTTATTTCTTTTTCTCTTCTGATTGCTGTAGCTAGGACTTCCAGAATATGTTGATAGTGGTGAAAGTGGACACCTTTGTCTTGTTCTTGATCTTAGGGGGAATGCTTTCAGTTTTTCACCATTGAGAATAATGTTTGCCATAGACGTATCATATATGGCCTTTACTATGGTGAGGCCTTTACTTCCCTCTTAGAACTGCTTTTGCTGCATCCCATAGGTTTTGAATTGTGTTTTCATTGTCATTTGTTTCTAGAAATTTTTTGATTTCCCTTTTGCTTTCTTCAGTAACCTCATTTTTCCTCTTGATAAGAGTGAAAGAGGAGAGTGAAAAATCTGGCTTAAAACTCAGCAGTAAAAAAACTAAGATCCTGGCATCTTGTCCCCTTACTTCATGGCAAATAGAAGGAGAAAAAGTGGAAACAATGACAGATTTAATTTTCTTGGGCGCCAAAATCACTGCTGAAAATTTAAAAGACACTTACTTGTTGGAAGAAAGGATATGATATCCTAGGCTGTATTATTAAAAAGCAGAGTCATGGTATAAGTTCGCACAGTCAAAGCTATGGTTTTTCCAGTCATCATATACAGATGTGAGAATTGGATCATAGAGAAGGCTAAGTACAAAAGAAATGATGCTTTTGAATTGTGCTGCTAGAGAAGACTCCTTGAAGAGTCCCTTGGGATGCAAGAGATCAAACCGGTCAGTCCTAAAGGAAATCAACCTTGAATATTCATTGGAAGGACTGATGATGAAGCTCCAATACTTTGGCCATCTGATGTGAAGAGTTGACTAATTGGAAAAGATCCTGATGATGGGAAAGATTGAAGGCAAAAGAAGAAAGGGGTGGCAGAGGTTGAGGTGGTTGGATGGCATCTCTGACTCAATGGACATGAGTTTGAGCCAGCTCTGGGAGATGGTGAAGGATAGGAAAGCCTGGCATGCTGCAGTCCATGGGGCAGCAAAGAGTCAGACATGACTGAGTGACTGAACAACAACAAAAAAGAAATTTATAGATATCATATAAGAGAATACAATATGATTTTTGAAATGCTTCTTCTACTTAGCATATTATTTTTGAGGTTTACCTGTAGTGTTGTACCAGTAGCTTGTGTTTTTTTAAAATTATTATTCTTGGTGAATACTATTCCAGTGTATGGGTATACCACATTTTTTTTCTATAAGTTTACCAGTTG
Organism: Neotragus pygmaeus; assembly: GCA_006410875.1. Classification (NCBI taxonomy): domain Eukaryota; kingdom Metazoa; phylum Chordata; class Mammalia; order Artiodactyla; family Bovidae; genus Neotragus; species Neotragus pygmaeus. The sequence continues at coordinate 1,361,509 of SJYV01016857.1, read as the reverse complement.
ATAGACATTCAGATTGTTCACAATTTGGGAGTGTTGTGAATGTGCTGCTGTGAGCATTACAGATACAAATCTTTGTATGAATGTCAGTTTTCATTTGGATGAATGGCCAATAGTCATTGGATGGATAAACAATAAAGGAATTTTTATGTCATAAGTTTGTGTTTAACCTTTTTTAAGAAAGAAAAATAGTTTTCCAAAGTGATTGCATTATTTTTCATTTGCTTCAGCAATGGGCAGAGGGATCCATATTTTCATCAGCAGTATTTTTTATTGTCTGAATTTTGATTATGGCCATCCTAGGGTGTGTGAAGTGGTATCTGTGATTTTGATTTGCATTTATCTAGTGATTTATGATGTTGAGCATATTTTCAAATGCTTGTTGGTCATTTAGATTTATTTTTTGGACAAGTGTCTATTTAGATCCTTATTTTTCATCTGGAGGTTTTTATTATTGAGCTGTAGAAGCTCTTTATAGATTCAGGATACAAGACCTTTCTGAGATATATGATTTGCAATATTTCCTGTCAATCTGTGACTTGTGTTTAATTTTAAAATTTAGAAAACAAAAGTTTTGAAATTTTGATGAAGTCCAATTCATCAATTTTTCTTTTATATATAATAATTTTAGTGTCATATCTAATAAATCTTTGCCTAACCTATTTCAAAAATGCTTTTCTCTCATGTGTTCATTAGAATTCTTAAAAAATTTTCTTTTACATCTAGGTCTATGATCCATTTTAAGTTGATTTTTTGTGTGGCATCTCATAAATAGCTAAGATAATGATGACTATTGCTATTTTTTTACATATGGATATTCAATTATTTCAGCACCATTTGTTGAAAAAAAAGTATCCTTTCCCCCTAAATTTCTTTGGCTCTTTGTCAAAAATCAATTGACCATAAATATAAGGCTTTATTTCTGAACTTTCTATTCTGTTCCATTGATCTATGTGTCAGTCCTTACGCTAATCACACTGCCTTGATTATTGTAGCTTTATAGGAAGTTTTGAGATTGAATAAAGTCCTCCTACTTTGCTCTTTTTTTCTAAGTGGAGCCAAATCTTATCTTAGTAATACTCCTTCTACCATAGAAAATAGTTTAATTTCTAGTCCTAAAAGAATTATAAAAAATCATGAAAAAGTACTTTCATGTAAATTGATCTTTGCAACATAACAAGCTACCTCAAAACTAGTGGCTTAAAAACCAACCGTTTGTTTGGCTTACAGTTCTGAGTCAGCAATCTGAGATGTGCTTAACAGAACAGTTTTTCCCCTGATCTCGATCATGTGTCTGTGGTCAGCGGCCAGTCACCATGGCTGTTCTGCTTCTAGAGATGGACTGGGTGTCAGCTGGGGCAGTGTGGGTAACTGGCCCATGTGTTTCTCATCATACCTCTGACTAGACTGAGCTTGTTCCCATGGCAGCAGGGTACCCACAACAGCAAGGGGAAAGACTTCTGAAATCTCTTTTCACGTCACTTTTGCTAATGTCTTGTTAGTTAAGCAGGTGACAAAGCCAAGACCAGCATCCTCTGTGAGGGATCTACCAAAGGAGAATAGAAGATTATATAGGAACTAATTGAAGGCATTACTGGGGCCCATCCACCACATTTTGTAGCAACCTGAAGGAATTAAATGCTTTGAACGTGAAGAAAATCACATTTCTGGATATGCAAAATGAGTTATTTCAAAGCAACCATTTTTTGTCATTGGAATTGATCTAACACAGATTCCTAATCCATTGAGACCCACGTATCATCTTGTAGCTAATCCTAGAGAAGAATACAGAGAAATAAAATGGTTCCTTATAATTTTCCTTTAGATCACAAAGCTTTGAGGAAACCCAAAGAAACAAAAATATTTCTGCAATAAGAACAATTAGGGATTTCCAATTCCATTCTTTCTTAATTTAATATGATTTACTTTTAGAGCTATGTAGTTTCAAGAGATCCTGCTGCTGCTAAGTTGCTTCAGTCGTGTCTGACTCTGTGCGACCCCATAGACGGCAGCCCACCATGCTCCCCCATCACTGGGATTCTCCAGGCAAGAACATTGGAGTGGGTTGCCATGTCCTTCTCTAGTGCATGAAAGTGAAAAGTGCAAGGGAAGTCGCTCAGTCGTGTCCGACCCTTAGCGACCCCATGGACTGTAGCCCACCAGGCCCCTCTGCCCATGGGATTTTCCAGGCAAGAGTACTGGAGTGGGGTGCCATTGCCTTCTCTGCTACTTTTGCATAAATAACCAAGTCATACAATATTTTCTTGTACTTTTCTAGGAAACAGTTACAAGCAGCTACCAGTATTTTGGTGGGAAGACAGAACTTTATTTCCAAATTCACATTAGTCTAAATTAATTCATTATTACTTTTTCCTTTATATGTTGTGAATCGACCATTGGCTTTAGTATTTCTGCTGACACTGCTTTTATGGAAAACCTTGAAATGTTTTAGCAAAGGGGAGGCTTGAAAGCAGATGAGAGGAAGGAAATTGAGTAGCCTGAACATAGCCCGTCAAGTAGAGCTGTGTGGCTTCAGTGAGTAGTTTTATTATGTTAGGAACAGTAGTTATGGATGAAATACACTCTTTGAGCCAACCAGAAAAACCAACTAGCAATGGTGTTTATATTGGAAAAAAAATAATTGAGCAAATTGTTTTACAAAACTGATCCATTTATAAATTAATGTCAACCTGAGATGTGTTTATTTCAGAATATATAGATAACAGCTGGATTTATATGAGAAGTTGGATAGACTTTTTAGCTAATCTAACCTATTAATTAAATTCCATGTGGGCAATTCAAACACAGCTCCTTGATTTCGTTTTTATCTGACAAGTTTGTTGATTAAAATGATTACTTAAGTGTAATTATGTTGGATTGTGAATATGGAATTGGACCAAAACGTTTAAGCTATTATAAGGTTACATCACTCGAGGTGCTTAGTGAGAGACTAGTTTCTTAGTGTTGATGGTCATGGCTATCATTATTTAAAGGAATNCATTTAAAAAGACCCTGATGCTGGGAAAGATTGAGGGCAGGAGGAGAAGGTGATGACAGAGGATGAGATGGTTGGATGGCATCACCAACTCAATGGACACGAGTTTGTGTAGGCTCTGGGAGTTGGTGATGGACAGGGAGTCCTGGTGTACTGCAGTTCATGGGGTCACAAAGAGTCGGACACAAGTGAGTGACTGAACTGAATTGAATTGATGAAGAAATGGAGGTGTTGTTGCCGTCTACAGTGGTGATCGATTAAATCACCTGCGGACTTCAGGCTCTGTTTAAATATGTGGATGAAGCAAGAAAGATGATGTCTGTCAAAGATGAGTTCCTTCATTAATTAAATTAACAGCACATTTTACTAGCTCTAATTAGTAGAAAATAAGCCACAGAAATATAGTGATTAAAGCATGCTAATCTGATTAGCATTACAATATTGTTATAGGATACTTGATAATAGAGAATCACCAGACTAAGACTGGAAAGATGCAGGGATCTGTTTGAAAGTGGAGTGTGTGTGTGTTCAGTTGCTTCAGTCAAGTCCGACTCTTTGCAACTCTGTGGACTGTAGCCTGGCATGTTCCTCTGTCCATGGGATTCTCCGGGCAAGAATACTGGAATGGGTTGCCTTGCCCTTCTCCAGGGGATCTTACCGACCCATGTATCACACCAGTGTCTCCTGAATTGCAGGCAGATTGTTTACTGCTGAGCCACCCAGGAACACCCTTGAAAGAAGAGGGTAGTTGCAAATGATACCTAAACCTGGAGCTACTATTGGATTGCCAGAATGTTTGAAGGAATATGCCTGAACAAACAGCCTGAAAATCATGAGATATTGTTGAATTGATAAAAAGCCTTCTTTCTAGAAGGAGGACTATAAAATACAGGACCAACTGCAATAAAAGGAGCTAAATGTTAAGTTCAGTGCTTTCACTAGCTGAGCAAGATTTTAGCCGGTAGGGGCCGAGCCTCTCAAAATTTCAAATTTATGCAGTCTGTAGAGTAGAAAGGTTATGAGCTGCCTGTGCTTTGCTTTATCCAAACCTGCAGAATAAAGGCAGTGTCCATTTGAGACATTTAGACAAAGGGTATCCAAGTATATTGTGGTTTGGGAGAAATGTAGTTTTGTTCAATTCAGTGCAGTAGAAATCATACCATTATATTATCATGCACATCCTCTCCAGTGTTCTGTTTCTTGGTCTCACTTTGTATAGAACTAACTTTAGTTTATGGATGTAGATAGATGGAAACTGTCCATTTTCTTTCCACCAGTTTCCAGCCTTCCCTCTCCTCCATTTTCTGGTTTGTAAAGATTCCAATCACTTTAAAAACTGAATGCTATACTAGGTCATCTGTCTCCAGTATTTTCTATATGTATATACGGTGCATTGTTTATGAGGCTTTCGTAATATTTAGATAACCATAAACCAGTAGAAACCATAACAAAGGTTCACTATTAAAACAAATCATAACTGAAGTTTTTAGAAGGTATTCAATTATAAATTAAANGTATTTTCTATATGTATATACGGTGCATTGTTTATGAGGCTTTCGTAATATTTAGATAACCATAAACCAGTAGAAACCATAACAAAGGTTCACTATTAAAACAAATCATAACTGAAGTTTTTAGAAGGTATTCAGTTATAAATTAAATAAAAAATGGTATAGTTTATACTGACTTAGTCTTCTAATATCTGGCATCGACTATTTTAAATTGTTATTTTCAGTATGGGCTTATTATAAGAATAGATTTTCCTTCAGTTTGGCAAATGCTGAGACACAAGAAAATCATTTTACGGGGCCAGTATTATAACAGAAGGTTACGGCTATTTCAAATCAAATCATTTTTTTAAAAATAGACATTTTATTGTCAAGTCGATGTCATAGATTTCAGCCACACTTGTGTCACCCTGCCTATTGAAATGATTTAGTTCAAAATAAAACAACATATTCAGTATAGATTTTTTATTAAAAATTTCTACTAAGAGAAAAGAATTGTTTTTGGTGCTCATGGCTAGAAAACAAAATGATGCAGTGAACAATTTCTGGGATAGTCTCCAGTTAAATTTATTAACTTAATTCCTTCTATGTATTTAATTCATTAATTGTTATTCACAATATATAATTTATAGCTCTCACAAACTATGATGTGAAATTCGATTTCAATTGAACTATTACATGTTTGGCAAAGGAAATATATGTATTTTTAGCCAATGAATATTTGTTGAGAACCCCATAAGGTTCATTATTCTGCCCTGGGCATTTGGTATCTTTTTCCAGGAATATATATGATCTGGTAAATAGAAAGGATACTTGTCTTAGATTTTTAATAAAGATATGCTGATGTGGGTTCCGCACAGACACTGAATGACATAAAAATAACCAAGTAGAATGCTGACTGTTTCAGTTCAAAGTCTGTTCTTCCTTTTTTCCTTCCTTCTCTGTCTGGAAGCTTTTAGACAGGGCTGATCAAGGCGTGCACCTGTAAGTGGGGAGGGGCTGTGATGCTGTAAAGAGGTAATTGCTTGAGCAAGTTGCAGATGGTATCTGTGCCCTTGGAGGTGACATTTTAAAACTTATTTGGCTGAGTGGGTTTCTGCACAGGAAGTATTAGGTGGGAGCTTGTGGAAAACCCAGTGAGGGGTGCTGGAGTTAGAGCAAGTGAAGACGGTCTCCTTGAAAGGAAGCAGAGGTTTTGGCAGTGATGGGTATAAAAGGCCAATGGAGGAAAAGGAGAAAGTCCATGTGAGGTGTGTGTGGGAGCTAAAGTACAGTTTATCCATTTTTATGTTATAGATCACAGCTTTAGTGTTCCATCTAAAAAAAGTCTTTTGCCTAACCCAGTTTCAAAAATATTTTCTCTCATGTTTACATTAGAATATTTATAATTTTCTATCTTACATTCAGGTCATGATCCATCTTGAGTTGTTTTTTTGTGTGTGTTATAAAGAGCTAAGATGGTGATTACTATCATGATTTTTTGCATGGATATCCTTTTTTTTTCCAGCACCATTTGTTGAAAAGAATTATCCTCTCCCCACTAAATTTCTTTGGCTCTTTTTCAAAAAGTAAATTGACTATATATGTGTATATATATATATATATAAAGGTTTATTTCTGAACTTTCTATTCTGTTCCACTGATCTATATGTCAATCTTTATGCTTGTCACACTGCTTTGATTACTGTGGCTTTATTGTAAGCTTTAAAATTGAGAGGTGAAATTCCTCCTACGTTTGGGGGAGAGGTGGTGCTGCAGAGGGTCCAAAGGGCATGTGGATAGTCTGACAAGAAGCATCAGAGCCCAATAGAGAGAAGGAGATTGCCTCTGTGTGGATGTTGGCGATGAAACCCACCATGGGTCACGAAGGCTGAGATTAAGGTGATGAGAGCATCCTGGTGGGAGATAGAGGTAATGACAACATCATCCATGCGTAAGTGTTGAAGCCCAAGCCGTGTGTGCGGGGCACCTGTGCAGGCCTTGTGGCTGGGGGTGGGGTGGGGAATGGGACGTCAGCAGGAAGATTGGTGATAGGGCTGGTTTGATGAGGAATTGGTTACCTTCTGGGGGACTGAGTGAATAAATAAGTATAGTAAAGATAGAAACAGGTTTCTCATTGTAGGAAGTAAGGAAAAAGAGAACACTGGAATAAGCTCTGTGGTGTAGGTTTGGAACTGAGGTATGGGTTTGAACTCATGGTTTTCAACGTATAGATAATAGATAGATAGATAGATAGATATGCATGTGTGTACGAAGCTGATGCTCCAGTATTTTGGTCATCTGATGCGAACAGATGACTCATTGGAAAAGTCCCTGATGCTGGGAAAGATTGAAGGCAGAAGGAGAAGAGGGCATCAGGGGACAAGATGGCTGGGCGGCATCACCAATGTAATGAACATGAACTTGGGCAAACTCTAGGAGATGGTGAGGGACAGGGAGGTCTGGTGGACTGTAGACCACGGGGTCACAAAGAGACGGACACAACTGAGTGACTGAACAACAACAAATAATATAATGTATAGTATGTGCATGCACATACATGCATATATTAACTAGCTCTGTCCAATAGAGGAATTGAGAGCAGTGACACACTGGTGCCATCCTGACGTTGCCATGTAAAACCCATGCTCCAGTCAAAGAACCAGGACTCCTCAGAGAAATGGCTGATATAGGGTGGGATTAGGGAAGTTTTAAAATAAATGCAAGATATCTCATTATACTGGAAAATAAGAAAATACTGAAAGAACAATCAGGACATTTCAAAAGGACATAGAAGCTAGGCAGGCAAATAAGGGACAATTTTAGCATCAGAATAAAAAAAAATGATAGTTGACCTTCTCCTAACAGGAGACTATTAACTGATTAATGTTTAAAAAAGAAGAACATCATTTGGCAGCCATCATAGTAATACTGCAGGCCAGAAGCACCCATGGCTATTCATTAGTGGCAGAAACTTTGATGAGGAATGGATTATTGTCTTAAAGTACCTTCACAGAGGGACAAAGAGCGATTTTACAGTGAAGAAACCTGGCAGGCTGCAACTTAGTCAAGGGGTTAAGGTGAACATTAGCGAATGAGATAAAGCAAAATGATACAGCGCTGATAGGCTGCACTGAGAACACAGCATCGCATTTGAAATTCCCACCAAAAATATATAGGGCTTTCCTGATGGCTCAAAGGGTAAAGAATCTGCCTGCAATGTGGGAGACTTGGGTTCGATCCCTGGGTCAGGAAGATCCCCTGGAGGAGGGCATGGCAACCCACTCCAGTATTCTTGCCTGGACAATTCCGTGGACAGAGGAGCCTGGTGGGGTACGTCCATGGGGTTGCAAAGGGTCTGATAAATAATCATGAGGAAGCATCGAACAGCCAGAGTGAAGAACATCTTCTAAGTAACTGGTCTATAATCTTCCAAGTAACTGGTCTATAATCTTCCAAAGTCTCAGTGTCATGATAGCCAGAGAAACCTTGAGAAACTCTTTGATTCTGAAGGACACCAAAAGACAGGGTCACCAAATAGAGTTTTAGATTGGAACATTTTGCTGAAACATAAATTCTGGCCAACTGGAGAAATCTGAACATGGATGAGATGGTTGAGGGCTTCCCCGGTAGCTCAGCTGGGAAAGAATCTGCCTGCAATGTGGGAGACCTGGGTTCAGTCCCTGGGTTGGGAAGATCCCCTGGAGGAGCACATGGCAACCCACTCCAGTATTCTTGCCTGGAGAATTCCGTGGACAGAGGAACCTGGCAGACTGCAGTCCATGGGATCGCAGAATCAGACACGACTGAGCGACTAGGCACAGCACAGCACATAGATGGTTGAAATATATTAACACTAAATTATCTATTTTAATTACTGTATCAGAGATTTGTAGGAAAAGATAATACTTGTAGGAAACACATTGTACAGTAATTGAGGGTAACAGGGCATCAAGGCAGCAAAACTGTTGAAATTTGAAACCATTTAGAAAGAAAAAAAAAAAAGGGAAAAAAACATCAGGAGTCTGAAACTATCTGTTTTCCGGAGCAGGCTGTGCAGTGACCTGAGTCTTTGCAGGAGAACAAAGCACATCATCCCCTTATGTGTCCATTTCTTTATCTCTTAAGTGAAGGAGTTCGACTCGCTTATCTTAAATTCCCTATAGATCCAACGCTTAAGTTTCTCTAGTTCAAGAGCACCGCAGTTAGGGGTTAGATGAGACTGGGATAAGGGGTCAGAAGGTCTAGAAGAAGAAACACTGGCTGTGTTTTGTGAGAGGTGAGCGTCTCTGTGAGGCCAGGCAGAGGGTGAGGATGTCGGAGAAAGGAGAAGCCTGCAAACAGGATTTGAAGGAAGTTGCACAACTGATAGAGACAAGCTTTTATTTTTCATTGGGCGGTTTCTTGATTCCTTTCTCTTTCTCTTTCCTCCCTCTCTTTCTTCATTCCCCCCTCTTCCTTCCTTGCTTTCTTTCTCTAGCAAACATTTATTAAGCATTTCTCACATTCAAGGCACTGAGTGAAACACTGTGGGGAGAACAGGCAAAAAGATAGCTCCTGTTCTCAGGTTGTTTACAGTCTAGTCGAAGAGAAACTCAGACAACGCACACAAACACACACAGCCCTCTGCGGAAACTTCTTTGTGTTTCTCCCATTCTGATGGTCAGAGCTGAATTAGCCTCTTGATCTTGATGTCTTGAGAGATTCCTTCCTCTCTCCCCTCCCCCGAGACACTACTTCCCCTTTTTATTTGATTTCTCTATAGACGAGGTGACATGTGCCCTTTCTTTCATTGATGGCTGCAAGTTTTATCAGAGAAAGGAAATACCTTAGTCAAGTGAGCAGTATTCCAGAGACTTTATCCACCTAAATGACTCCAGGGATAAAATAGAAGTTATCACTTTGATTTTTAAATCTCAGAGAAACTTGACTTTTCCTTTCCTATCACAGAGAAAACTGCAATTTAACTGTTTGTGTATAGAATGGATAACTTTATTAGGGTGAAACTGTGAAATACAACATGAATGAGGTTCCTCTTAAGGAGGTTAACCATGTTTTGAGCAGGTAAAATGATAGCACGTATTAATTTGTATCTTATTGTTATGATATTATACTATTATAACTATTATAATATCTATATATTATACTATAATGTTGGAGGATTTTATATGTATGCCAGTGAAAATCAATAAGAGAGTTCATCCTTAAAAATCCATTTTATTTTCTTTATGAGGAGTTTTGGAAGAGACATGGAAAATGATATGGATTGAATAAAATATGTTTTAAATGAATTTCCAAATAAATTTTCCCCTAATGGTCATCCTTGTTCATTAAGCCTACATAAAAGAGACTGAAGCAGCCATNCCTTAAAAATCCATATTATTTTCTTTATGAGGAGATTTGGAAGAGACATGGAAAATGATATGGATTGAATAAAATATGTTTTAAATGAATTTCCAAATAAATTTTCCCCTAATGGTCATCCTTGTTCATTAAGCCTACATAAAAGAGACTGAAGCAGCCATTAAGTACTGGTTCAATGGCTCTCTGTTTAAAGTGTGTGCTACTGTTCCAACCAATAATGTGTCTATTGTCTTGGAAAATGCTAATTGCGAAATTGATTGTGATATTCATGTTCCGACACTCAAGTCGAACACTGAACAATGTCCCACGTGATGATGGAAAATAGCTGTTGTTTGATGCACAGCGGTAGCAGGTCCACATCTATCGCAGTCGTGAAAGGTGGTTTCTGTACCCTGATTGCTTTTCTAAACGAGAATGGCTCAGATTAGAGAAGGGTAGTACAAGATACTAAACCATGCTTATTCTTCTCATTGGTGAAGTTGCCCAAGATTAATAGATGCTGAGCGAGGAAACATTTTACATATCCGTGCTTGATTCTGCAAGTGCCTGAGAAAGCTAGCATGGCATGACAGAATGCACGGCACTCTAGAGAGTTCGAAATGTGGGCTCTAGTTCTGCCCTGGTCCTCCCAGTTTTGTAATGTTAGTAAGTGACTCTTTGAGATCTCATCGAAGAAATAAGGGCTTGGGTGAAATACCTTCTGAGTCCTACTTTTTAAACGAAAAATATCACTATCAAATTTTTGGCTTAGTACTTAATATGGGAAAAACTGACAAGTAGCTTCCAACAAGTCTTTCATAAAATAGTTACCAAGTCTCTTTATGTGGGAGAATTGTGCTTGTGTCAAAAGTACAGAGATGAAAATAAATATTAAAATATAGTATGTGTCATCAAGAGTTTATAATCTAGCCTAATACTGGGAGACTAGTGATAAAATTAGTAAAACAATGTTACAATAAATAACAAAATATCATCAAATGTAATGCAAGATCCTGTATTGGATAGTGAATCAGAAATTGTTGCTGTAATGAACATGGTTGGGAAAATGTATTGAATGACTATCAAACTTATAGAATGTGGTAACTGTATTGTGGTTTTTAAGAATATTCGTATTCTTAGGAGACGTGTTAAAGTACTTTGGGTCATGAAAGTACTTCAAATGAATCTCAAATGATTCAGCAAACACACACACACATACATACACACACCATGTATATATACATATATATGTGTGAGAGAGAGAGAGAATGTAGCAGAATGTTTACAGTTGGTGAAAGTGGTACATAGGTAATTTCTTTATGGTTTTTACAACTTAAAGTTTGACTTTTTTCAAATTAAAATAGAATAAATAATGTGTGATACAGTGCTACAGGAATGCAAGATAAGTACATTCAAAATAATTATAACAGTGAGTCCACTGAAACAGGATGTTGAATTATCTCATTTTGTGTCTGAGACCCCAAAGATGAGATACACTGGTGAAAAATGTCCCATGATTCTGAACAGTAGCCCTAGGCACATACCTCCACAGGTAAGAGATGGCTCGCACCAAGCAAGGTCATCAGTCTCTCCCTGCTCATAGCAGAGAAGAAGAACAGTATTCCAAGGCACAGAATGTTTAAATAACTTGCTCAAGGTCACACAGTAGCGAGTTGAGTCAAGGAATCAAAGTTGCCCCTTTGCCTAGCACTTTCCCTGCCTTACCTCTCCCCTATACTGCTTCTGATAACAGTGTTGAACTCAGTTTGGATGTTAGAATGTTTTTATTTATTTATTTTTCTCTCTGTACTTTCATCTTTAGTTTGGAATGAAAACTTCTGAAAGAGCCCAAATTATCATTGCATGATTATTAGTGAATTAGTCAAATTGAAACTTTGCTGATTTGATTACTTCCACAGCCCTAATTAATGTGATTTGTCCTGTCTTAATGATTATATGTGATTATAAATGGTTTGTCCAGACATTGATTTTGAAGACTTTTGGAGTAATCAACTCCACTATGCTGCAACTTGGGTCTTTAAAAATATTATATGTTTTAATACATGTATCTAAAGGGAAGCACTCACCATCCAATTCTTGATTAGTAAGACTGAGCTTAAAATATGATGAAAGTGACATTGAGCAAACTTTCTCAAGCTCTCATCCGAGATGCTCTTAGGGGGATAATGTGTCACAAGAAAAACACTAGATCGACTTGAGAGTAGATGAGACATTTTGAATTTAGGGGAATAGAAGTATTTCAGAAGATATTCAGGACCACAATCATGAAAATGTTTAAATTTTAAAAAAAAGGTACAGTCACGTGCTTAGACAAAGATATTTTAGAAAGACAATTGTGAATAGTAACCTTTAGAATAATTCTCTAAAACAGTAGAAGGAAATGGAGACAGCACAGCGGGAAGGAGGGTAGTCTTTTTACTGAAAGTAATGGTAACCTTTGGATTCTGCAATTTAGGGTAAAGTTGTCTTACATTTTATACCTCTGAAGTTTGTTTCTTTTCACTGTGAAGATTCAACCTTCGAAGCAAAACCTAACGAGATGTGCTTTGTTAATCTAGCTTTCTGGAGAACTGTCTTCAGTTGAATAATAGCCACAGGTCTGTGAGTTCATTCACATTTCAACCAAGTGGCAGCTGCAAACTGAAATGCTTCCCATAAATAACCTCAACTTGAGTTTTGAATAGTGTTGCTTGTAGGTATTTTTAAAAGCTTTACTATGTTCATCATGAAGTCTAATGGAAGATATTTTTGTACTTTGAGAGGAATTATAGTGTGAATATTTTCCAGAATCTAAATTATTTAAATGGTAATCCGAAGCAATTCCATCTCAGAAGTAACATCATTTTACCCGTGCCATGGATGAGGAGGGATTGTGCATCAGGAATTGTGCATCAAGTGTACATGCAATTCCCATTGCAATCGAGAATGGCCAACAGTGTCTAGTGTAGACAGAGAAGTTACACAGTTAATTACTTACATGTAATATGTTCCTTTTTCTGGTATCTGATATTATTTTTAATAGTATTTCTGTAAATTCTCTTGGAATAACAGTTTCTCTACATTAAGAAAATTCTTATGTTTTGTGCACANCATCATTCCTTCCAAAGAACACCCAGGGCTGATCTCCTTCAGAATGGACTGGTTGGATCTCCTTGCAGTCCAAGGGACTCTCAAGAGTCTTCTCCAACACCACAGTTCAAAAGCATCAATTCTTCAGCGCTCAGCCTTCTTCACAGTTTATAACCTTACATAAACAATCACTTGTCTATAATACACATTCTAAGAAATTCAGTTTTCTATGGCAGACATACATACCCTTTTTTTGTCACCAAACTAAATTTTTTATTTTGTGTGGATGGTGCTAATGGTAAAAATCTGCCTGTCAGTGCAGGAGCCATGGGTCCAATTTCTGGGTTGGGAAGATCCCCAAGAGGAGAGCATGGCAACCCACTCCATTATTCTTGCCTGGAGAATCCAATAGACAGAGGAGCCTGATGGCCTACAGTCCATAGGATCACAAAGACACGACTGAAGCGACTTCACTCGGACATAGCCAGTTAAAAATGTTGTGGTAGTTTCAGGTGAACAGTGAAGGGACTCAGCCATTTATATGCATGTATCCATTCTTCCCCAAACCCTCCTCTGCTCCAGGCTGTCACATAACATTGAGGAGAGTACAGTTAAAGCTTAAAGACTTTGTAGTTTGACATTACAGACCCCAGAGATTCCCTGACATTACTTCCCGAATGTTAAGAGCTGCTTTTTCGACAAGAGACAGAGCAGGTGCAAATTTAAACTTAGAGCAGAAGTTTGTGCCTGTTGCATAAGTGTTCTTTGTTCAACATGCTCTTAAGAAAGTACTCTGAATTATTAAATAACCTGAGTTATTTTTCTCGAAGTTTCTCACTAAATACCTTTCTCATTCATGAGTTCTCACTAAGGCTAGTTTTCACTAAGGCTAAATTAAACTGTTCTCAAGTTTCTGGTTTTTATTTCTTCATGAAGCTCAATAGGAAAAGCTTTGACTTTAGGTTCACACCTTTTCCTCAGGAAGTTTAATCACAGATCTGAGTGGCTTGTTGAGGATATGAAGTTAGAACTTGGAATGTGCCCTGAGAAAGAGTTCCGTGACATTTACATCTATTGCTTTGACATGGCCATTTTGATGTGGAAGCATTTGATGTAGACTGGAAAAAAACACTGATTTTCAGTTAAAAGAAATGTATAAAGTGTACACATTCACTTTCCAAGCCTCCCCCCTCACTGTTGACCAGCCTCTTGTATTTGCTTTTTCTTCCTCGCTCCCCCCGCCAGTTCCCTTACTTCCTGCCCTGCCCTGTCCATTTTGATACTATGGTGGATTAGCGATGTGGTGACTTACAATCAAAAGGAAGTGTGAGATGGGTTGACAGTTAACTAACATCTGGCAGGCCAACCACATATGATCGACATTAGAAATTTACCAGCTGTCAGTTTACCAGCCACCATCTCAGGAAAAGCTGTCTGTCACTCAGAGCAAAGCATCTTCTCCAATCTGAGATTTTACTTACATCTTTAATGTCCTTACCTCAAATTTTACTTCTCTCTTTTCTTGCCAAAAGTTAAAGTCATTGATGGTAGTAGGGGTGAGGTGAAAACGTTTGGGCCTGTGGAAGAAAAGTTCATATTAGTGTTTATTTTTTTATTTCGCTGGGTCTTTCTTGCTGTGTGCATGTTTCCTCTAGTTGCGACAAGCAAGGGCTACTCTTTGTTGCTGTGTGCAGGCTTCATTGTGGTGGCTTCTCTCATCACGGAGCACAGTCTCTAGGCGTGTGAGCTTCAATAGTTGTAGCATGTGGGCTCTGTAGCTGTTGTAGCTGTATCTTTGGGGCTCTCTAGTTGCATCTTGCAGGCTCTAGAGCACAGATTTAGTAGTTGTGGCGCTTGGGCTTTGTTGCTCGGTAGCATGTGGAATCTTCCTGGACCAGAGAATGAACGCCTGCCCCCACATTCGCAGGTAGATTCCTATCCAGTGTACCAACAGGGAAGTCCTCATATTAGTGCTTGTTCAAAGAAAAGAATCTGCTTATGATTGTCAAATTACTGCAATCAGGCCCATGAGAAAAAGCTTTTAATGTTTTCTTAAAGGAATTTTCAGCAGTTACCAAAGAGGGAACATATAGAAAGCTGAAGACAGCTTTCTTGACAGCCAGTTGGTTATGCATACCTTCAAAGTTAATGACTATATTTCTCAAGAAATAGGATTAACCTTATGAAGTCTAGATATCTCAAAGTAACTTGCTACAAACTTGTTATGATGACAAGATAAAGATCAGCCATGGAAAGAAAGAGCCTTCACCAGCATGAGTTAGGATTTATAGTCTTAGAAACTTTCTATCCTAAATAAGTAGTCTGACTGGCCTCCGCCTGTATCATCTAGCTGTAAAACAAATCTCCAAATAACTAATATGAATCATATTTTAAAAAATCTTTTATAATGATGATTTTGGGGCAAGGACCAAAATGTCCTTGAAATTCTCACAGACTTTTAAATACATTCTGAGAGAGGAATGTTTATAAGAGTAATACATTTTAAAAACTGCTCCAAAAGTACTGAAAAAAAAAATTCATGAGGAGGCTGAAAGTCTTCCATACTCAGAACAGGGTTAGAGATGAATGTTGCATTATTTGGTTAAAAAACCAAAACAACAGCAATTGTACATTTTGACAAGACTGTCTTAATACCCTGCTTTGTAACTGGGTGCTCCCACTTGTTATTCTCTTTTGCCACCCACATCCTTCCCATGCTTAGGTATCTCTAAGCCTACTTACTTTATTATCTCACACTACCCCTTTGGTTCCTTGTATTTCACCAGGCTCTCCTTTTCTTAAATTAGCCCCCACTCTCATGGCTTCTGATGGTCCGTAGCAAGGACTCTTTATCCTCTTCCCCTCCCTCCAAGCCCTTTACTAAACCTGTTACACTCAACTTCTTACCACTTCCTTCATGCTGGTTCAGTCAGTGGCATCCTTTAAGACTAACATCATGCTGCTGCTGCTNACTCTGTTTATTTAACTTCTATGCAGAGTACATCATGTGAAATGCTGGGCTGGATAAATCTCAAGCTGGAATCATGATTGCTGGGAGAAGTATCAACAACCTCAGATATGCAGATGATACCACTCTAATGGCAGAAAGCAAAGAGGAACTAAAGAGCTTCTTGATGAGGCTGAAAGAAAGTGAAAACCTGGCTTGGAACTCAACATTCACAAAATTAATATCATGGCATCCAGTCTCATCACTTCATGGCAAATAGAAGGGGAAATAGTGGAAACTGACCAATTTTATTTTCTTGGGTTCCAAAATCACTGCAGATGGTGACATAGCCATGAAATTAAAAGATGTTTGCTCCTTGGAAGAAAAGCTATGACCAGCCCATACAGTGTAGAGACGACACTTTGCCAACAAAGGTCCCTATAGTCAAAGCTATGGTTTTTCCAGTAGTCATGTACAGACATGAGAGTTGAACTATTAACGAAGGCTGAATGCCAAAGAATTGATGCCTTTGAATTGTGGTGCCGGAGAAGACTCTTGAGAGTACCTTGGACAGCAAGGAAATCAAACCAGTCAATCCTAAAGGAATCAACCCTGAATATTTATTGGAAGGACTGATGCTGAAGCTGAAACTCCAGTGCTTTGATGTAAAGAGCCAACTCATTGGGAAAAAACCCCGATGCTGGGAAAGATTGAGGGCAAAAGGAGAAGGGGGTGGCAGAGGATGAAATGGTTGCATGGTATCACTGACTCAATGAACACAAGTTTGAGCAAACTCTGGGAGATAGTAAAGGATAGGGAAGCCTGGCATGCTGCAGTTTATGGGGTCACAAAGAGTGAGACCTGAACTAGTGACTGAGCAACAACAAGGAGAATTAAGAACATAAGATAGTCACAGAATTTGGCTTCCACTAAACAACAAGCATTTTATAGAATACAATAATGCATGTTATCAGTTTAATGAGTAAAATTAAGAGATTTTAGATAGAACTAGCCCACAGGAACTAAACATCATACACAGACTCTTGAAGACCAAGATGACTCTACTCAAAGAGCACGTGCAACATGGGGATTTGCAGTTGCTGTGTATGAAATGCTGTGCAGCTCTGTTTCAGTGTCAATAACACTGGGTGGTGCATAGTACAGTATGTCTACTGCATATTGACGTATCTCTGTCCTTTGTCACTTTCCGTTTTTCATTCCTTTCATTCCCCCAAGGAAATAATCTAGAACCAGGGACTCTCAAAGATAATTGTATATCTCTGCTTGGCATGAGGAACACAGAGAAGGAAGTGAAGCATAAGAATGGACATTAGAGCAAGTAGGATCCTAGTATAAACTATAGGAAAGTGGGATCATACTCTTAAAAATTTGTTTTTAATTTATTTTTGGCTGTGCTTGGTCTTCCTTGCTGCGCGTGGGCTTTCTCTAGTTGCGGCAAGCAGGGGCTTCTCTCTAGTTGCGATGTGCGGGCTTCTCATTGTGGTGGCTTCTCCTGTTGCAGAGCATGGGCTCTGAGGTTGGGCATAGCCTTCATTCAGTAGTTGTGTTTTGTGGGCTTAGTTGCTCCGCAGTATCTGGAATCTTCCCAGACCAGGTATTGACCCCGTGTCCCCTGCACTGGCAGGCGAATTCTTAACCACTGGACCACCAGGGAAGCTTGAATCATAGTCTTTATAGACATATTTCAGGGTAATTCTGAAGTTCTGTTTTTAGGAGCTTTTGTGGTATTTCTCAGGTCTGACCAAACTTGGATTCTCTGGACCGGACCAAGAGGACAACTCTTCCGAGGGATGGTCTATGTATGGCTTTCATGTGCGTGTGAACTTTCATGCTTGTGCAGAGATTTCCAAAAGCGCTGGTTTGTTGACAGCCTGGATCTTACAGTCACTGTTGTCATTTTCCCAGCAATGGAGGAAAATAAGATTTCACTTGACCCCTGTTATCCAGACCTTCATGCATCCTCTTTCTATGAGATATTTCCTAACACAGCTTATGAACTGAAAGCTGAACAAACATTATTAAGTGGCTCCTAAATGGTTTTTAGTAAAGTGGATCATAAAAATTCAATTCCTCTCTTTCTCACCTGACCCTAAAATACTTGGTTTTAGTTTATTTTTGTCAACAGTTTCTTATTCTATACAATATTTAAGCAAAGGACTGTAAAAAGAAACGTAGAATTAGTTGTAGAGATAAAGACTATTGCAGTAGTATCTTAGTGGGTTGGGAATTTGGGTGTTAAGGCCTATAGGTAGAATTTTGTTGTTATTTAGTCACTAAGTCGTGTCTGACTCTTTGCGACCCCATGGATTGTAGCCCACCAGGCTCCTCTGTTCATGGGATTTCCTAGGCAAGAATATTGGAGTGGGTTGCCATTTCCTCTTAGAATTTTGTTAGAGGGTATCAAATATATCACAACTATGAACCTATCTCTAGAAATGCCAGTTTTATATAGAAAAGTGGCTAATTTTTGTTGAGATTCAGTTCCGTCTCTAATTTTGGTGCAGTTCAACAATGAATCTTTTGTTATATGTGCATACATAAACTTGTCATCTAAATAGCATTCCAATACTAAGGCTGTGGAAATATGCTTAGAACATAGAGACATATTTTTAGAGAAAGTGTTCATTCTCCCTGTCTGTCTAAATCATTCTTTTGAAAGCATTTTGTAGATTTTCTGAGTATGAAGGATGTTAGCTAGAAATCTAAATTATATTCCAGTGTCTTTGGAGTGTACCTGCCTTTCATACACCATCATCACTGCAAAAGAGGTAATTCTTGCTGCCTCATTTGTAATTCTGTCATATAAATGTTAAAGTTTCACAAATCGGCCATGACAGCTAATATTCTATTAACGTGGCCACACATCTCTTTGGTTAGTTTACATGCTTAATTAACCACATTTCATTTTCTTTCTGGCTTTCATAGCAGCTTCTCTTAATTTGAAATCAAGATCTATGAAAGAGAATGTTTCCTGAGGACTCGCCAATTCTCCTATCTTTAAAGAAATTTCTTCTCAAAGGACCCCAATTAGTCAACATTGAAGCCAAGAGAAGGAAAAGCGGCCCCTGATGTAGAAGGTGAATGCTGACGGGGACTCAAAAGCAAAACTTTTGAAGTATGCTTCTGTCACTGACCGTGTGGCCTGTGTGACTGTACTTCATCTTTCCTGGCCTCATTTCACTTGTCAGTTAAAACGGGCATACTATTTATGTCCACAGTGTCTTGTAAGTCATTCATTTTTCAATTTTCCTAACGAACACTTTGTTCATATTGAAGCGAGCCTGTACTACGAACAAATGATAGGCCACGATGAAAAACTCCCTTCACGAGAGCCCCAGGGACAGCTCAGTTTCCTATTCAGCGTCGTCTTCGCAGATGGATGAGCCCTGCACTGCTGCCCAAAGGTCAGTTTGCAAAGTATTTGCTGATTCAGCTGAAAGCATTAAGCCTGAAGTTTCAGTCTACCTGTGTTCAACACCTCCTCTCTCTGTGTTATGCTCAGTCATGTCTGACTCTTTGCTGCCCCATGGACTGTAGCCCGGCATGCTCTTCTGCCCATGGAATTTTCCAGGCAAGAATACTAGCGTGGGGTGCCATTTCCTACTCCAGGGAATCTTCCCAACCCAGGGGTCAAACCTGTGTCTTTAGCGTCTCTTGCATTGGCAGGTGGATTCTTTACCACTAGTGCCACTGGAAAGTCCCCTCTAGTACCTCCTAGAATAAAATCTGGGAACACTTGGGGAAGAATAAAATCTTGTTTTTTACTGAGAGCCAAAATTTTATGTTCCAGGACACTATTGTTCTGTAGCCATGCCAGAGAAATAAGATATTGGGTGTAACTCACTTGGCTTTCAAATGTTTCTTAGAACCACATGTGAGCAGCCTTTGGCCAGGCCACATCTCTTGGGCTGCACTCCTCTGAACAGACCTTGCCAAGCGAACGCGTGCCAGGGCCGCACTTGGCCGAGTGGTCCTCACCAGCAGAGGAGTGACCTGGTTACCGGAAGGGCTCCCTGTGGCTCCCAGTTAGTGAGGCGTGATGGGGCTGGAGGTACTGGCCTACTCACTGGTAGCCAGTTTTCAACATTTTCCTCACAATGTGCCACGTCAGCTAAACCTGTGAGGGTACGTAACATAGCCTCAAGCGTACCCCTGTTTCCTAGTTTGGTTTCAGAGCGGAAACCCAGTGCAGTGGTATTTCTCATTAGGCGATAGTGTAACACTTAGCAATTTGATTGAGAGAATGGGATCGTTTTATAGTCCAGTGGGCTCCTAATTCTCCCCAGATCTTTATAGCTCGGTCCTTACTAATTCAATAAGCAACCTGTATCATTGATATAGAAGACAAATAGGTTTCATAAGTGAAGTTCAAAAAAACTGCAGTGATAATAATATAACTGAGAACTGACTTTCATTTATTTTTTATCAGCAGCAGATTGTGTTTTTGGTAACTTCCATGCCAACAAACCAATATGGTCTTCTTCTGAAGGTGATAATTGAGATGACAAAATTGTGGCGTCTCCACTGACTGTGCTACCGTGGAAACACATATGTGTTTGTATGTGTGTGTGTTTATCCACTAAGTCACATCTGACTCTGTGACCCCGTGGGCTGTAGCCCACCAGGCTTTTCTGTCCATGGGATTTCCCAGGCAAGCGTGCTGGAGTGTTTTGCCATTTCTTCCTCCAGGGAATCTTCCTGACACATGGATCAAATTGAGAGCCCCAGTAGTTTAATTATACCAAGAGTTACTATTGGCGTAAGCAAGCACAGACACGAAGAATCTTCTGCAATACTTCTCACCACACACTTTGCCCCCAAACACTGCTTCCGCTTTGGGGAAAAAAAAAGTCACTTTTCTACAATAGCAGTTAATTAAATAACATCTGTCCCGTTAAACAACTGTACATTGAATAATAACTACATTAACAGAAAAAAAGCCTCTGAAGAATATCTCTTTGGCATCCTTTTCTTTGCCAAGGACTCTGGGAGCCATGCCAGGAAAATACCATAAAATTTCCTAGCCGAAAAGTTGTATCCTTCCTTCCCCACTCTGTGTCTCCATCGTCTATGCCATCAAAACAAACAAACAAACAAACAAAAAAGCACTTTATTATCTTACTAGAAATTTGAGGGCCTTTCTTTAGTTTCTTTGAAACTTGCCTTGTGTTTTCAGTGTGGTGGTTCTGTTTCAGTGGGATGATATTATAACCTCTTCATAAGACCATCATCTCTCTTTGTAGCGGATTTCCCACATTTTCAGTGATCTGTATTTTCCAGATATGGATGCAAACGCTTCATCGCTGTACTTCATGGGACTCTTATACCTGCCTTACTACACGTCGCATGGTCTCTTCCTTTCTCTGAATCTCAAAGCATAAGGAGGCAGGGCCATTTCTAAAATCAATTCCTGGCAGGAGAGAAAGGGCCTCCATGCATCAGGAAACCATTTCAAAGGTTAACAGTATATCCAAGGGCATTAATTAAACTTCTTTCTTAAATGAAGGCTCAGTGCTGTCAAAAGGTGGAGTGCATGAGGAGACAAGTCCAAAGCTATAGCTTCTTTCAGAAAAAAGAAATGAAGCTTTTCACAGACAAAGCCTATTAAGCACATTCACTTCCCGATTGTTAGATGTAACAAATAAGAGGGAGAGAGACTGCGGAAAGGCCCTTAGCTCAGGGAACAAAGGGCGCCTTCTATATTCTCTGTCACACTATGGTCTTGTTTCTAATTCAAAAAGCCCTGAAGATGGTGATAATTAAGCAAATGATTGATACCAAACCAGAGATGAATTTTTAGGTGCATTTGATATCAATTTTATTCAGGGAGACTATCTGTTTATTCCGTTTAGCACTGATCCCCACATAGGAGATTAAAAATGACATAGCCTTTGTTAAACAGTTTAAAAGAATTAGAGAATTTTCTTTCTGAGGCTTTGACTGATGAGATCCTTTGCCAACTTATGAGTGGAAAAAATTACAGAATAACTATCACAGTCACTTTATTTAGGGCATTTTTATATTTACATCTGCTATCAGCATTTGACAAAATGATGTCAAGGGCAAGGAAATAAACAGCCTGACTTTTGTTGTCACATGGGAACTAAGCCATATCAAGATGAAGTGCAGGCATTAGAAAATCATGAGGAAACTTTGGGCACACAGACAGCCGGAGAGGCTTATCCAGTCACAGGCAGTACAGTATCTCATATTTCTCAGATGTAAGTGAGTGGCATGTCAGAGATTAGGTAGAAAGTACATGATGCAGAACGAAAAATCCGCTTAAAATATGTCAGAAATTTTCAAAAGATTGTTTCGTTAAAATTTTTCATTTTTGTATTAAAATGATTCAACCTACTTTTAAGTAGAGACATACCATGCTCAGATGCTCAGTCATGTCCGACTCTTGCAGCCCCGTGGATCCTTCTCCAGGGGATCTTCCTGACCCAGGAATTGAACCCATGTCTCTGGCATTGGCAGGATTCTTTACCACTGAGGCACCTGGGAGGCCCAGTAGAGACATGATAGCTGCTAATGTTCCATGATACGATTGACATGAGAGAACAGCCAATCCCAAGTCTCAGCCTCAGACTGTTATTTTCGGTGTCAGGAGAATACTTTTCAAGCACCCATTCCCGGTGCATGTCCATTTCCCTTTCCCCTCTGGACTCATCTGGTCTCTGTCTCAGTGGCTCACACCCCCTTACAAACACAAAAAGTTGGGGGGCAAAATAGAGGAATAGAAGGGAGTGGGCTATTTTCAAGGTTGAGGGTGTCAGGGGTGGCCGCACCTGGATGATAGCTAAGTAGATGAAGGCCAGGAGGAAGCACAGGAGGGTCTGAACCTTGGCCAGGCACAGGTGATAGCATCGTAGGGAATTCAAAGCTCCAGAGGCTGGGCTACCGCGTGAGGGGCAGACAAGTCGGGAGGAGATGGAAAGGAGCTCCCGAGACTCAGAGACTTGCTTGGTTCCATCCCGAGTGTGTTTTCTGACTGAGACAGGATTGGCTTAGAGCATATTCCTGCAATAGTGGGAAGTGTCTGATCCAAAATGAATCAGGGAAATCCCAGCCCAAGGAGAAAGAGAGATGGAGGACCATGCTGGTGTTCATAATCCAGAGGAGAGACTAGAACTGTGGAATATATTGTAGAAACATGAAAGTCAGATGAGGTATCCAAGAATCCAGAATTGGAATACATGAAAATAAAAACCCCACAAAGGAGACCAGGAGAAGGAAGAGACAAACAAATAACACTATGAGTGGAAAGAGGTCCCTCCTCTAAAGAGAAATTTAAAAGATAATAGCAACACTATCAACAACTATATTCTTATGATTCTGAAATCTGAGCTGAAATGGCCAAATTCCTGAGAACATATAATGTGTAGAAGAGATCTAAAGAGAATTAAAAGCTTGAATAATTCTGTAAGTATTAAAATAATTAAATAAGTCTTCAAAAAACAGATAAGTAATAAAAATCTTCAATTAAAACTGCAGAATCGGATGATTATATAGGTGATTTCTACCAAATGTTCAAAATGTAGAGTATCCCTAATTTAATTTTTAATTTAACAAACTCTTCTTAATCGTCAGAAAAAGAGAGAATATCTGACTCACTTTATATCAAAAACAAAAAAAGCCATGTAAAAGGAAAATGTGCAGATCAATTTTACTTTATAATATAGGTGTAAAAATTCTAAAAATAATTTATATTCAAAAACTGGAAAATCAAATCCAATGTGTATTAAAAAAAGAAAATGTACCCAGACGAGATTGAGTTTATTTACAGCCAGCAAAGAGGATTTATATTAAAAAATATAATTCATATTAATAAACATTTAGATGGTAAATAAAATTAACATTGAGCTTTAACATGTTAGAGGCTCAGAGAAATCTTTTTATCGAAAAAACCTATTTAAATTTGTTCAACTGGGATTTTTTTCAGATTTTCTTTGAACACTTAATTATCGTTCTCCTTCTTGTTCATTCACTAAGTCATGTGTGACTCTTTGTGACCCTATGAACTGCAGCATGCCACGCTTCCCTGTCCTTCATTATCTCCCTGTGTTTGCTTAAACTCATGTCTATTTTGAGTCAGTGATGCCCTCCAGTCATCTCATTCTCTGTCGTCCCCTTCTCTTCTTGCCCTCAATCTTTCTCAGCATTAATTAGGGTCTTTTCCAATGAGTAGGTTCTTTGCATCAGGTGGCCAGAGTACTGGAACTTCAGCTTCAGCATCAGTCCTTTCAATGAATATTCAGGACATGAAGAATTACTTAAGCATTTGTTACTGAATATTTAAGCTGTAAATATACAAAAAATGTTTGAGTCTCTCCAGATAGATTCTATATATGTAATTTTTCTTTTAGAACATCATGGTGTGATGCATTAGAAGTGACTCTGGGGCAAGAGGCATGAGGAAGGAAACTGTAGCCCTTTCATTACTAAATGAGCTAAGGACTCTTTGACTTGTTTGCATCACATCTTTCTAAAATACAGAATTATAATCTTTATCATTTATTTCACCTCCCTAGAGTTTTGAGCTCTCTAGATTAGAAAAATATATTTTTTAACACTGAACAATTCATGCATATTTTGTATATTTTTTCTTTATGGTTTATTACAGGATATTGAGTATAGTTCCCTGTGCTATACAGTAGGACCTTGTTGTTTATCTGTCCAATGTATAATAATTTGTATCTGCTAACTCCAAACTCCCAATCCCTCCTGTCCTCACCTGCCTGCCACCAGCAACCACAAGTCTTGATGCCTGTGATTCTGTTCCTGTTTCATAGATAAGTTCTTTTGTGTCATATTTCAGATTCCACATATAAGCGACATCATATGGTGTTTATCTTTCTCTTTCTGACTTACTTTGGTTAGTATGATCATCACTGGATCCATTCATGTCATGTTGCAATTTTAAAAGATCCAAAAAAANGAGTAGGTTCTTTGCATCAGGTGGCCAGAGTACTGGAACTTCAGCTTCAGCATCAGTCCTTTCAATGAATATTCAGGACATGAAGAATTACTTAAGCATTTGTTACTGAATATTTAAGCTGTAAATATACAAAAAATGTTTGAGTCTCTCCAGATAGATTCTATATATGTAATTTTTCTTTTAGAACATCATGGTGTGATGCATTAGAAGTGACTCTGGGGCAAGAGGCATGAGGAAGGAAACTGTAGCCCTTTCATTACTAAATGAGCTAAGGACTCTTTGACTTGTTTGCATCACATCTTTCTAAAATACAGAATTATAATCTTTATCATTTATTTCACCTCCCTAGAGTTTTGAGCTCTCTAGATTAGAAAAATATATTTTTTAACACTGAACAATTCATGCATATTTTGTATATTTTTTCTTTATGGTTTATTACAGGATATTGAGTATAGTTCCCTGTGCTATACAGTAGGACCTTGTTGTTTATCTGTCCAATGTATAATAATTTGTATCTGCTAACTCCAAACTCCCAATCCCTCCTGTCCTCACCTGCCTGCCACCAGCAACCACAAGTCTTGATGCCTGTGATTCTGTTCCTGTTTCATAGATAAGTTCTTTTGTGTCATATTTCAGATTCCACATATAAGCGACATCATATGGTGTTTATCTTTCTCTTTCTGACTTACTTTGGTTAGTATGATCATCACTGGATCCATTCATGTCATGTTGCAATTTTAAAAGATCCAAAAAAATTTTTAAATCAATAGGGTAGAGGGTAGAATCAAGGTCCTTTTTTTTTTTTAATTTAAATTTTCCACTTATGCAGCCTTCTAATAGAGCAAAAATCTCATTTTCTGCTCTTTTCCCCAATTTGATCAAAAGGAATATGAAATTGTGGGGATGTATGCAGGGAGACATGTCAGTCTTGTCTTATTTACTTCAACGGTGAGGTATAAATTGAATTTGGGGCCCTCTCTTCAAGAATACACTATTTACTATCAAATAAGTTGATGTTAGTGGATCAGATATGGGTAAGGTTTTCTATGATAACCTTGTAAGGTGGGTTAGAGTGCTTCGGGGTTCTGGAATAATGGCTTGCTTTCTTTAATGTGTAAACTTGGCTTTTGTTTTTATCTCCTTTGAACACCCTTGGTTTGCTGGAGAGTCGGTATATTTTTTATGTAAAACTGAATGATCTGAGGACAGCTGAATCACTTATTACTGCCATTTTAACAGACACAGAAGAAGATCACATATTGACTTAGTGATTGTGATCATTATTGATTGTGAAGATAGACTACAAGCGGCAGTTAATATCGTTATGCCTGCTTCTTGGTTGAACTCACATGGCTTTCCTCATTGGTAACTGTGGCTTGCCCAAGTTTGAGGTGTAATTAAAAACTTGGAAACCGAGAAGATAATGAAAACCATTTTAAAATAGGAATGTGGCATATGTTAATGTAAATCAGCCATCCAAATTTCTTAATGAATTCATTCAGTACTTAGATAATTATTCAGATATGGAAATGGTGGAGCCATCCGATAATACCTCAAATGCATTAAAGAGCATCCATATATGTGGAAAAGATTATTATCCAAAATAATTAAAATTCAGCTGCAATTATAGAGTGAACACATTACCTCCTATGTCTCAGCACTGTTGCATTTCTTTTTTAAAGTGGGACTTATTTATTTTGTGATTACTCTGTGATAGTCAGTTATTTGCTGTGGGGCCCCTCATCATTGCTGTGAATTAATGAAACGGCTCTGTTGTCCTTAGTAATCAGCTGAGTAGAAAGGGAGGAAAAGACAACACATTCTGAGGGCTGCTCAGCACTACCTTTATCTGTCTTTAATATTTGTTAGCTAAATATGGAATTTTAATTCCCTCCCTAATTATCAAGGACTCTTTTGCTTAATGGGCATACCCCTCAGGCACGTTGGTTATTTGTACTCTATCTTTTCACCTTACTCTTTTGAGATGTATTTATAAACTGGCACAATAGTCTGCAAGCATTTCTATGGAAAAACAGAAAGAAAGAAAAAAACTTCACCAATATTAAATGGCATCTGAGAGTTTTGAGCCTTCTCCTGGGCATCTTCTGGGCTTCCCTGATGCTCAGAGGGTAAAGAGTCTGCCTGCAATGTGGGACACTCGGGTTCGATCCCTGGGTCAGGCAGATCCCCTGGAGAAGGAAATGGGCATCTTCAATGATGTTGTCTCATTTGATCCTCTGGGAAGCACCTCAGAAATAGCTATAAGGGAATGTGCTTTTTAAGGAGGAAATAGACTCGTTGGAGCATCCTATGTGTAGGTGGGTAGACTGAGATTCAAACTTAGGTCTGGTTGTTAAGCCCATTTTACTACTCAGCAAGTGACATTAGAATTTTTCCGACCTTTACCTTGTCCTGGAAGAACAGAGATGTTCAAGTTTATGTGCCTCTATTTTCCCTAGACTTTGTGAATATTGTGTAAGCTAATTTCTGTGGCAAACAAAATTCCTATGTTAATATCAATNTGGGTAAACTGAGATTCAAACTTAGGTCTGGTTGTTAAGCCCAGAGTTGTGACAGAAAAGCATCACGTTCCTTCACTTATCATGCATTGGCTTGGATTTGGCCATCTCATCAGCATTTCTCTTCCATTTTACTACTCAGCAAGTGACATTAGAATTTTTCCGACCTTTACCTTGTCCTGGAAGAACAGAAATGTTCAAGTTTATGTGCCTCTATATTCCCTAGACTTTGTGAATATTGTGTAAGCTAATTTCTGTGGCAAACAAAATTCCTATGTTAATATCAATGGGCATTTTCAACCCAAGTACAAACATCAGAAATCTGAGCTAAAATTAACCCTGCTGTGCTTCCCTGGTGGCTTGGATGGTAAAAATATGCCTGCAGTGTGGGAGACCTGGATTCAGGCCCTGAGTTGGGAAGATCCCCTGGAGGAGGNATGTTAATATCAATGGGCATTTTCAACCCAAGTACAAACATCAGAAATCTGAGCTAAAATTAACCCTGCTGTGCTTCCCTGGTGGCTTGGATGGTAAAAATATGCCTGCAGTGTGGGAGACCTGGATTCAGGCCCTGAGTTGGGAAGATCCCCTGGAGGAGGGCATGGCAACCCACTCCAGTATTCTTGCCTAGGGAATCCCATGGATAGAGGAGTCTGGCGGGCTATAATCCATGGGGTTGCAAAGAATCAGACACTAATGAACGACTAAGCACAGCATGTGTCTACACTCCAAAATATACTACCAAGCTAGGTAAAGACTTGTCATTTTGGTCAATTTCTCTATTGCCAATGTAATATTAATAATACCAACAGTAACTGCAATAATGAACTCTATGCTTTACTAATTGTGAAATATAGTCTAGGCTTTCACCCACACAGAAACATTGCTAAGTAGGTTATGACCATCCAAGTTTTCCAAATAAGAAGCAATATGGTATGTCATGGTTAAGAGATTCACTCAAAGTCTTACAGCTGGTAAGCGGCTGTATTAAACTAATATTTTAAAACTTGTCCAACCCCAGTTAACAGTATATATTTCCCTATTAGTTTTCTCCTAAAAACCTGCCCTTGGTATTGCGTTTATTGCATTTTAGTTTTGTTTCACCAAGAGTTATCATGGTGACTGCTGAAATGATTTTGAAATCAGTAGTAATTACTTATACAAAGAGGATTTTGAAAATTCACAATTCTTCACCAAACATCTCATTGAGAAATTAAAGATCTCACTCCTGCTTTGCACATGCGGGGAGAACAGAGCCTTATGCATTATAATCTGCCTTTCCCTGTTGGTTCCCACTGCATACCTTAAGAGAGTTACCTGTGGATGCCAAGACAGTATTGTTCAGAAAATGCTTTACAGGTAGGGCTGTGTCTTCCACAAATCCCACTGATTTGCAGATTGCGGTGCTACACACATAGATAACTGACTCTGAGAATGATGAATTCAGATTAAAACAAATGAAAATGCTATCTGCTGCATGGTTACATTATTAACCTCACTATGATCAATAATCAGATATGGGGATCTATCTATAGCTTTCAAAAAAGACCTTGATTAAGCCCAAGTATTAATTATGACAAGTCTGTAAATAGCCAAAACTTAAGCCAAACTGAAAATTACCATTCAAAAATCTTGAAAAGAGAACATTAATAAGAGGTCTTATTTGACATGGGTAAAAATGGGAAAGATTGAAGGTGGGAGGAGAAGGGGACAACAGAGGATGAGATGGTTGGATGGCATCACTAACTCAATGGAGATGAGTTTGGGTAAACTCTGGGGGTTGGTGATGGACAGGGANTTACTGGTTGGGGCATAGACTTGCATTACTGTGATATTGAATGGTTTGCCTTGGAAACAAACAGAGATCATTCTGTCATTTTTGAGATTGCATCCAAGTACTGCATTTTGGACTCTTGTTCCTCTGTCTGTGGTTAATTCTCCAGGCAAGAATACTGGAGTGGGTTGCCATTTTCTATTGTAAGGGATCTTCCCAACCCAAGGATTGAACTCAGGTCTCCTGCACTGCAGGCAGATTCTTTACCGTCTGAGCCACCAGGGAAGGCTGGTTTATTAGCTTCCTGTTTCTTAGAGTTGGCTGGATAAGAAAGCCAGCAGATATTAGTAACTTTTTTCTTTTTTTAATATTTTACTTTTATTTATTTATTTGACTGTGCCAGCTCTTGGTTGTGGCACACAAGGTCTTCAGTCTTTCTTGCGGCACATGGGACCTTTAATTGCAGCGTGTGAACTGCCAGCTGGGGCATATGGGATCCCGCCTCCAATCAGGGATGGAACCCCAGGCCCCCGCACGAGGAGCACAGAGTCTTAACCACTGGATCATCAGGGAAGTCCGTCTCTTCTTTTCTTTGTATGTAAACACTGCTTGCTTTAGTTTCTTGTGGCCATCTGGTGGTAAGATTCATTCTTGGGAGGCAAATAGATTCCACTTGGGTCTAGTTTGAACCATCTGCTCAGTTCACTTTACCAAATAATAACTGGTTTTTCTAGCTTAGCCTAGTTAATAACTAAGTGACCTTTTGACTTCCTTTTTATATCTGCCACTTAGATATCCCACTGGAGAAGGGATGACTGGGTCACGACAAGACTCAGGTGTCCTTTGAAACTCTGGACAAAATCATATCTTATTGCCCTTAAAAGAATCTCCATAGCCATATATGCTCCTCAATCAATAGGAAATAAGAAAATGATTCTCAGTTATAGATCTACACACAGTGATATAATTGCATAATCAGAACAACTAGATACATTCTACGTTTCATTTTTCAAATTGTTTCATGTTACTTGTGACTGATTTGATCATAATTTGCAATTTATATGAGATTCTTCCCCTTTCTTTACTGCAGCAGACTTATAGACATGATCCATTCAAACTGCATGGAGACCAGGCCATGGTCCCAGAGATCTCCTTGCTCATCAGAAGATAGAAACATTCATCTGAAAGCCTTTTAAGGCTTTCAAAGAATGGGAATCAATTATTTCTCCTCAGGGAGGAACTGGTAAAATTGGAGCAACTGTTTTATTATATATAACAAAAGCTTTTGAATAGAGCTATTGTCAGACTGTAGGAATAATTACCAGGGGAAATGCTAAGCTTCCTTCATTAAAGACATGTAGGAATTATCTCAGTTAGACAGAGTTCTTCCTGAAATAAACAGCATTACTTGTATGTAATTCTGTGTGTTTCCTTTCAAAATACTATGCCACGTTAATTCTTCTGTGATTATATTTGATTACTACATTTACCATAAAAGTTATAACTCTCCAATACATACAGTGATGGGAGTTTGTAGCCTATGTATTCCTTTCCTAGTAGAGTTAACGATGACACCATTACCCGAAATGCTCAATAAACCAACTGTTTCATTATACTCATTACTTGATCAACTAAACTGCTAGCTTCACAAAATGTAAAGGTTTGTACATAAATGGAAAGAGACTATGGTTTCTAGATGTTTTAGCCTCTTTACCTCAATTAAGAAAAATCCTCATAGTCTCATACATTTCCTGACACAAAACTGTGTGTGTGTGTGTGTGTGTGTGTGTGTGTGTGTGTGTGTGTGTGTGTGTTTGAGGGAAGGGGGAGAAGAAGGGGACAAAAGGATGACAGTCATTAACTTCTACAAATCATTTTTACTGTTTCAAAAATAAGAGGTCAGTTTGTTTCTGTAATACAAATATACAAAACACATACTTCTGTTTTATCTTTGTTTTCTTGGAAAAGAATATATCTACCTTAATTTTCCTTTCATCTTTGAAATCCCTTTTTTTCAGATAGTTGATCACACATTATGATTGTGTGGTGGCTTTGCAAATTTGCAGGTGGTTATTACAAATTGTATACTTTATTTCAGTTCCAAACCTCAAATGATACATAATTTCTTGGGTTATTATTATTCGGCAACTTAGCATTTTCTGAAGATTTGCTGCTTAACAATTATTTGGGTACATAATATGATAAAACATTTTCAGTAAGTTAGATAAGAATATAAATAGCGTTAACACAACAATTTGTTCTCTGAACCTCTGCTGATTTCATGAGGTTCTTTGGTGTTCATAAGTAAAATACTATAGTGCCTATCAAAGACTCACTTGACTTTTTCCAGATTTTCTTTTGCAAAAACTAAAACACTGTTCATTGAAAGTATACAACTTTTACTTAATGTAATATTGCCCAAATATAAAGTTTTTAAGCTTCAAATATTTTATTACAACTGATATGACTGATAAATAAATATAAATAATTCATGTGCATGCATTTATATGTATACATATGATAAACTTACAAAACAATATTAAAAATATGAAGATTGTTGTGCCCATCTGATGAGTAGGCATAGAGAGAAAAATGATTTCAGATGATATCTTTTCTAACACACTGAAGATTCAAACATGTACCCAAATCCAAATCAAATATTTAGAATGTTGGAAGGAAAAACAGTCATTTGTTTTCTTACACTTGTACTCTATCCAGTTCAAGATTGGAAGCAAAAATTATAAACTATGGGGAAATTGCTATGTTGGGTCATGGCGTCTAACCCCAAATTATAGACCATCTTTATCCTGATCATCATCTCTTATTTACTAACTAAATTACTTCCAGAAGTCAAATCATTCTTCAGTAGTAAATGAGACACTTAGGAAGATGCATATAGCATTTAGAACCCCTGAAAGAACCCCGTGCCCTGGGTGGGAGTGTTTTACTCTGCTTTGCTGCTTTCTGGGTCTTCACCAGACATCTTGGATGTATCTACCCAACTGGAAGAGCTGTCATAGCCATGCTTCTGAATATACTCAGTGATGGGGTCTCTCCACTTTCTAGCTCTGCAGTGCTGGGAGAATCTTAGTAATCTTGGGTATAGTCTCGACTTTGTCTCTCTACCTTTACAGTAGTAGCAAGACCGTCTTTTATGACCACGTAATGATGTTAAACCAGTTCTGCAGCCTAGGTCTCTAAAAGTAAACTACAAGATAACATATATTCTGAAGAGGAAGCATGGTTTTTGTGCTGCAGAGTTTTTCACAAAATATACTTTTAGGTAACTGTACAAATGCCGTGTATTTGGATTGGAATAAGAAATATTCAATTGACAAATTCCAGATGCTTATTTGCGGTCATGTTGATCTCTCCAAAAGTGAGGTTTTAATAAGAAAGACAGTTTTGAGGAACCACCTTCCTTTTTCTACCCTATTTTTCTCTGCATAGTAAAGTTTCATGAGTTTTTAGATGGAGATATATGGAGACTGCTGCAAAGATTTTGATGTGATGTCATATGATAACATATTTTTACTTTCAAATATTATATTTTAATTGAAAAGTTACAGTCTAACATCCTTGCAGTTTTACTTTTTCCTTTGTTTCTTTCTAATTCCCATCTTCCATCAACTTGGAACATACCCAAGTAGAGGAAATTGACATTATTAAGGTTTTCACTTTGTTCCAAGAATAGCTTTCCTCTTTTTTTCCTTCCTCCCTTTCTTCCCTTCCTCCCTCCTTTTCTCTTTCCCCCTTTATCTTCTGTTGTCTGTGTAAAGAATTCACCTTTTCTAATGTTATGCTTGGGAAATAAATGGAACTTCTAAGGGTTAGACAGAGCTAAGCCTGCACCTTTAAAACAAGTGAAAATGAAGAGTGCTAATTAATTCTGTTCAGATGTGCACGTGTGTAGAAAATGGCTTTATAGAGTTCAGCCTATTTGCTGGGCTTTTTGATTGAGGTTGTTGTTGTTGTTGTTGTTTTTTCCTTGCATATCAGGGTGATAGTTTCAAAAGTTCTTTTGCACCCATCAGTAACAGCCCACCACAGTAAAATGAATCTTTGGTTTGCTTCATCTGACTGCCCCGTTTGCCTTCCCTCAGATGCCATCAACACGAAAACTGAAACACAGCCAACTCTGGGTCAAAACATACAGACTAATTCCTGTAACGAAAGGAAACATTTCATGCCCGGCTTGACTCTCTACCTTCTGGTTTCTCTGGATCCACTCTAGCATTTTCTAGTGATGAAAAGGCAGTTCTTCTTAGGTTCTTATCACTGGGGCCTGCGGAGTTAAGAGGTGAGGAACAGGAATGCACTTTATGTTCCTCTTGAGTCCTGCAGTCATGGAAGAAGGTTGCAGGCTACCAAGAGGCTGAGTTCAACACCTTGCTCTACCCTTTTCAAAAAAAACGCTGTCTTTATGTAGCGTGACTGCCGAGGCCTCAGGGCAGTCAGCTGGTGCACCCTGGTTGAGCAAAGGTCATGAAGGGGTGAGTGGAGGATAGGGAAACCTTTTAATACATATTTTATATACTTCAGATCACGAATTGGAGCTCTACAAATATAGCAACATGAATATCTACCCCTGGGGCTATAATTCTGTTATTGAGTTTTCTGGTAAGAGCAGGAATCAAAAAATTAAGACTTAAAAAAAAAAAATACACCTGACTGATAGAAAAATGCATAAGTGTGGCACACTGGTTTTGTATGTTTTAAGCTAGACAAAGAAAAATAACCTTGGTTCTGTGTATGTCATCAAGAGAATAAATAAATAATCAAGAAAGTAAAAAAGCAACAGAGAAAAGAAATAGTCCAAGAAGGAAAAAAATGCTATATATACACGACCTACCCTTAACTTTATTTGTGGCACATGTGGCTTCTTATAACATTATTTTGAAACTGTTCAGGTTATGTCAAAGCTTCCATATTTAAATAAAAGTTTTAAATTCCCTAATGTGACCACTTTTTAAAAAGCCCAAGGATATTCTGATGCTTCAGTAAAATTCCAATACTTAAATATGTCGCTCCATTTATGTAATTACTATATATTGTCTTGCTGGGGAATTCTTGTCAGTTTCACTTTTATATGAGAGAAAGTTAATGTCTCACAGAGGTTTTAGCCTTTGGTCCTAGTTAATAGTCTTAGTAAAGAGTAAGCCCAGGGCTGAGGTAGTTCTCTTTGTATCTCTGAAACTCTTTTGTATGTTTGGAATTTATTTTTTATTACAAACTTTTTTTTTCATACAGTTTTATTGAGATTTAATAGCCATACATCACTGTATAAGTTTAAGGAATACAGCATAATGATATGACTTATCTGCATCATGAACGATGACCACAGTGAGTTTAGTGAACACCCCTCATCTCATATAGTTACAAAAGAGAGGAAAAAGAAAAAAAAAGTCCCTTGTGCTGAGAACTCTTAGGGTTTACTCCTTTAACTTTTATATATAACCTACATCATATATGTAATATATGAAAGGTATTCAATGGACATGAGTTTGAGCAGATTCCAGGAGATAGTGAAGGATAGGGAAGCCTGGTGAATTGCAGTTCATGGGATTACAGAGTTGGACATGACTTATCAACTAGACCATAACATAACATACAGCAGTATTGTTAAAGAATATATTTAAAGATTCAAAATGATTTATATTTATCTTTATTAAAGATAAATTATATTCATCATGTTGAACATTATATCCCTAGAGCTTATTTGTCTTGTAACTGGAAGTTTGTACCTTTTGATGGCCTTCCTCTAGTTCCCCATCCCTACCCCTGCTCACTTCTTTACCTTCTCCCCACCACCCTGTCCCCCTCTGGCAACACTTTTGTTCTCTGACACTGTTTCCATTTTGTTACGTTTGTTCATTTGTTTTGTTTTGTTTAGATTTCCACATATAGTGAAATCACATGCTATTTGGCTTTGACGTATTTTACGTAGTCCGTGTTTAGAATTTGTTGATGAATACAACTGTCCTTTTTCTTTCTTTTCATTGTAACATTGCCACAGTGACCACAAAAGAAGCAAGTTGACTCAGAGCTCTTTACTCTAAGACTTTCTCCTTGACCACTGACCTGTGTGTCTCTGAGCTCCAGCAAAGACCGGTGAGCTCCAGCAGCTCAACGCAATTGGAAGGATTATAAAGGAAGGGCCATATCGGACACAGAGCAAGGAATCCACGGAGCATCAATTAGCTGCAACATGCCAATAAAGAGGGGTCAGTGCTTCTCTGGCTCTGCCAGCATCTGCAGCCTCCCGTGCCCATGAGAGGTGTGTTAGACACATTGAACTTGGCTCAGCCTTTCTGCTCAGCTGGAAGCAAATTGTAACAGAGAGATACATACTGTGAGATGCATGACCTTGTACAGCAAGGTGGTAAAGAT
This sequence comes from Neotragus pygmaeus, assembly GCA_006410875.1. Lineage (NCBI taxonomy): Eukaryota > Metazoa > Chordata > Mammalia > Artiodactyla > Bovidae > Neotragus > Neotragus pygmaeus. The sequence goes on along the minus strand of SJYV01016857.1, from coordinate 1,326,005 downwards.
AAAAGGAGGGAAGTATTCTAGGCAGCTCATGCCTTTCAACTGAGAAGATGCTTGTATGTAGTAGCATTAAAAAAAACCAAACAAACAGGTGTGCATAGGTGTACAACAATACAGGGAAAAAAGAACAAGCAAAACTTATTAGGAAACTTTGGTATTTAATTCAAATTCACCCACTGACTCTAGTAAAAAAAAATATAACTGAATTGGTAATGGAGCAGAAATTAAAACTCATAACTTATGTTTTGTGCATTTTGCCAAGTTCACCAAATATCAGTGACTCTTTGGGTTGAACCATTTTGTCCCTTCTGCTGCAAATTCTTGCATTTTGATTCTATGTAGGCATACCAGGAATAGAGGCAAAAATGAAAGAAAACAAACAAAAATCACAAATTCAAAGGTACTAATATCATCATCACACGGAATTTCAAAATGAAGAAGCAGAAGAGAAATTCCTCCTCATTGTGTTCGTGTCTGTGCATAATATTTTAATTGAACCAAATTAAAACTGACAAACTATTTTTAAGAAGAATGAGATGGAAACAACACAGTGAGTGGTTTAAAGAAAATGAAAAGACTTGTGCTCGAGTAAAACCATCCTTACTTGAGAGGTAAAGCTGTTATAATGCAGGCAGTCACAAGATTTCCCATGCATTGTAAATACTGCTGCAGTGAATATTGGGGTGCATGTGTGTTTTTGAATTATGGTTTTCACTCAATATATACCCACTACACCAACTTACATTCCCACCAACAGGGTATGAGGGAAGTGTTTTCTCCACACCCTCTCCAGCATTTATTGTCTGTAGGTTTTTTGATGATAACCATTCTGACCAGTGTGATGTAATACCTCACTGTAGGTTTGATTTCCATTTCCAGTTATAAAAATAAAAGACTGTCTACGCCTTGGGATCTATAAACTCTGCCCTTTTCTAAGTGACTTGGGGGCAAAGTCACTAAAATTTTTTTAAAATTAGTTTTTACTAGAGTATAGTTGTCTTACAATGTTGTGTTAGTTTCAACTGCCCAGAAAAGTGAATCAGCTATATGTATACAAATAAACTTCTTTGAACCTTGTTTTCAATATAAATTTAAAAGATGGGAAATATTACACGTGAGAGTACACAGACTGGGAGGCAGGTTACTGGTGTGTGGTTCTATTATTATCGTTTATCAATAGATATCTGCACTCCATATCCCAGTGACTAAAAAACCTAAAGACATTGAAGCAGTGGCATCAGGGTTATTAGTACTTTTAGACAACTAGCTATAGTATTCTTGCCCCCTAACATCTGCAGCTCAGTGACAGAAGTTCAGAATTATTCCTGGCACCTTCTTGGAAGTATTTCTGAGTATTAAAAAGCAGAGATATCACATTGCTGACAAAGGTCCATCTAGTCAAAGCTATGGTTTTTCCAGTAGTCACGTACAGTTATGAGAGTTGGACCATAAAGCCTCAGCACTGAAGAATTGATGCTTTTGAACTGTGGTGTTGGAGAAGACTCTAGAGAGTCCCTTGGACTGCAAGGAGATCCAACCAGTCCATCCTAAAGGAGATCAGTCCTGGGTGTTCCTTGGAACGACTGATGCTGAAGCTGAAACTCCAATACTTTGGCCACCTGATGCAAAGAGCTGACTCATTTGAAAAGACCCTGATGCTGGGAAAGATTGAGAGCAGGAGGAGAAGGGGACAACAGAGGATCAGATGGTTGGGTGGCATCACTGATTCAATGGACATGAGTTTGAACAAACTTCGGGAGATAGTGAAGAATAGGGAAGCTTGGTGTGGTACAGTCCATGGGATCACAAAGAGTCAGACATGACTGAGCAACTGAACCACAGTGAGTGGAAAATGCTCTAAGAAGCTGCCCATCCTCACCCCATAAGCCTTTTCTAGGAGAGCAGTAAATGCCTACAGCTTTCTCGAACTCGCAGTCTCCCAACTACACTTACTACCTTTGTGGTCCCTTGGGAAGGCTTTGCTTCCTGGACCATGGTAGATCCCTGCCCCATTATTCACTTCACTCTCTGGCATAGTATGAGATTCTGATGTAGCTCTTTTTCTACAATCCAGATTCCAGAAAATTGAGATTTCCCAAGGGCCATTTCTCTTAGCTCTTATTGCTGTGCATATTCCAAATAGCAAAATTATCTCTGTGCAAATATCAGGCATCTTTCTGTGTGTGTATAGCATGTTAGAAATGCAAAAAAGTGAATGGTCAGAGTTTTTAAAAAAGCAACTAAGATGAAAACAAGTTATTAAAGTCTGGTTGGAATTATGAAAGAGACCTGCAGAGGAAATTCTAATTCAAGGGGCTGCTGACCCTCCATTCTTAGAACCCTGGAAATGCATGCGTTTTCTGATTCCTCTGAGTACATCTGCCCTGCCCCCTACCTGCACGCCACACTCTGAGCTGGACCGGCAGCTGCTGACTCAGTCCTCAACTGGCTGCACGTGGTGGAAGGAATGTTAATTATTGCCTATAATCTACACATTATCCCGGAGAAAATAACAAGGTAACTGCCTGTGTTTAAGAAATACATTTATGGAGGTGAGTGCTGCAGTCAAGGGAATGGGTGTTTTGCAGACAAGTATTTAGGCAGGAATGTGAACCCCCTACACAGGCACCCGAGACAGAGATTCATCAAGCCAGAGAATGTCAAGGCTAAGTTCTCATGCTGAAGGGATCTTAGCAAGTATCTGTTCCTTTCCCAGGTAAGGAATCTGAGGCTTGAAAAGACTTAAGTTATTTGTTCAGTTGAACAGCAATAGTAAAAGTTTAATGGAGGAGCAAAAGAAAAGAAAAAAAGCTCTGAAATTACCTTAAGGAGAGTTCTTCCTTAATATTATTAATTAGTTTTAATACTCCATTGACATAACTTATATTCGTCTTTTTCTCCCATTTCTTTGGGATGCGACACAGGTGAAGATTCCATTCCCTGTATCTCGTAGGTGCTGAAATACAGCTCCCTGTGTGCATTCTCCGTTCTCAGGGATAGCTGATCCTATCCTTGCAGTCCTGAACTTTTTAGCTTTCCTTACCACTCCAGTGTTCTTGGCCTGGAGAATCCCAGGGATGGGGGAGCCTGGTGGGCTGCCATCTATGGGGTCGCACAGAGGCAGACACGACTGAAGCGACTTAGCAGCAGCAGCAAGACATGGTAAATTACGGGACAAAAGGAGCTCCTTCTATTTGACAGCAGCACTTTGGGGAGGCTGAACCTGGACCTCTGACTCAAGGGTGAGTTATTATAAGCAAAACAGAAAAGGAAGGAAGAAGGTTTGCATTTCCCAGTGTTGAAGACAGTTTGTCAGGATGAAAGGCAGACGCAGCAACGTGTAGCGACTTGCTCTTCTATTTGACAATGGAGAGGGCGAGGGTTTACCCATGTTGTTTTCAAGGCATGACCTGGAATACAGCGTGACCCGGTGTTTCTGGAATGCAACTCTGTCTGAAAGGCCAAGAAAAGATGATAGGTTTTCAAGGCACATTTGGGTGTTCTCAGGCTCTCCTTCTGTAACCTGAATGGAGATATTCCTGAAAAGCTGTCTGCAGAGATAAAGAAATCTGGTTAAAATTCCATTATGTTTTTCTTTGGCCGGCACTCTATAATTGAAGATGTCTTCAGAACAGAAACAGATTGTTGCTTTGTGTGGGGGAAGAAAAAAGTACACATCACATTGGGGAGAATAGAAATGGAGAACCTTGCCACTTCCCAGTTAAGGAATACGTCACTCTCAGAGGTCCGACTGCCTCTGCCTCCTTCATCAAATCAGTTGTTCTGTTTTGCTGCCACCAGAGACAGCTTCCTAAATTGATCTGATCTTGCATCAATTCTCAAAATCCTTTGGGTTGCTTTTTTCTTATTAGAAAATTCAAATTTAGTTCTGTTATCTCATCTCTCTTCCCTTTCTATTGTCAAAATCTCTTTCCCCTACTAAGTCTCATTAAAAAACAAACAAACCAAAAAACCTATTTTTAATTCCATGGAGTGGGGGGTGGGAGGCGCAACACAATTTTTTTCTTTTGTCCAGACCGTTCTATCCATTCTTCAACGTTCTTTGCATCCTCCAAGGTCTAGTTGATCTGCTAGATCTCTCAACAAATAGATCTCTAATTTTCTTGCATGAAATGAATGTACCCATCCAGTCTGGATCCAGTTCTTAGGTGTGGGACACACACAGTCACACATGGCCCCAAGCTCAGAAGTGACCAGTGCCTAGCTTCACACTCTGCTGTTGAAATTTGAACAAGGGCCTCTGCATTCTCATTTTGCTCTGGACTTGAAAGTTATACAACCAGCCTTCTTCCTGAACTCCCGAAGTTAATTTAACAATGCTATGTTTTGCTCTAACAGTTATCCACACTGTTGTTCTGAGCTACTTCTGTGCATATTTACCCCCACTAGAGAAGGAGCTCTGGAGAGTCAAAGTTCTCCTTTGCTGTGTTTCCACAACACCTGGAAGAGCAGTTTCCACAGAGTGAAGATGTTGATGAGAAGGCAAGAAGACTGCTCAGAGCTGTTCAGAAAAGAATGAATCAAACCAACATCTACAGAGAATAAAGGTAAAAAGTTTTGCAGACTTAAATGCACCAATCACTTGTGCTTTGTACTGTTATAAGAAAACCCAATCTAATCCTTACAACATGAAGAATAGGTACTACTATGGCGCGATTTCTCCAGATGAGGAAACCAGGGCTTAAAGAGGGAAGGAGGCAGAGGTCACATCAGAAGTGACAGAGGGACTTCACTGGTGGTTCAGTGGTTAAGACTCCACGTTTCCACTGCATGGGACATAGGTTCCATCCCTGGTCAGAGATCTACCATCTCACATGCTGTGTGATATGGTAAAAATAAATAAATAACGTAGTCAGATCAAGAGAGTCAGGTCTGGCTCATATAAAGTCAATGAGCCTATGTTCTTAACTCCTAGAGGACAGTTAAAGTTTCAAGCAATTAAAAAAAAAAAACAAAAAAAAACCCCGAAGTAATTCTTTCTAGAACCAAGGCCAAAGCAACAAAATTGGTCTCTCTAGTAGTCCCGGCCCTGAGTTTATAAAATCTGCCTACAGACACACAGATTTAAGTTGTTGAACAAGTTTCTGGTAAGAAAGCGTTTTTTAGTTTACACAAACATTTTGCTATCTGCAGCCCCTCAGATGATTCCTTCAACAATGATACTATCTTTGTACTTTGACGTTGTTCTTGTGTTAGTTGCTCAGTTGTGTCAGACTCTTTGCAACCCCATGAACTGTAGCCTACCAGGCTCGTTTAGTCCATGGAATTCTCCAGGCAAGAATACTGGAGTGGTTGGCCATCCTCTTCTCAGGGAGTCTTCCCCAACCAGGGATAGAACCCAGGTCTCTTGCATTGCAGGCAGATTCTTTACTGTCTGAGCTACCAGGGAAGCCCACTTACCTTTTGGTAATAAAATTCCATTTGTAGAGAGAAAAAGCGTTTCAGAACATGAATACAGAAGATCTAAGGAGAAATGAATATTGTGAAATCAACTGAGCAAGCAAATCCAGTGAGAAGTCAAACCCGTGTCAGCTCTCATACCAAGGAAGGCCGTGGTTTTCCAGCATTCACAGGCGTGAACAAATTCAGGGAAACTGACTACTGAGAGTTAGTGCAAAAAGACATTTTAGTGAGTTGAGTCAATTAGCAGTTTCAACTCACCGATTATTAAATTATGTTTCCTATATAAACAAACTAGGCCTTCTGTTTTGCCCCTTAATCCAAATTTAAACCATGGATGAGATGCATACAGTGCCTTGAATGTATTACTTTAGGTAATATATGGTGGTAAAGAATGGTAAAGAATCTGCCTGCCAAGCAGGAGGCCTGGTTTGATCCCTAGACCAGGAAGATCACTTGGAGAAGGAAATGGCAACCCCTTCCAGTATTCTTGCCTGGGAAATCCCATGGACAGAGGAGCCTGGTGGGTTACAGTTCACAGGGTTGCAAGAGTTGGACACGACCTAGTGACCAAACTTATCCTGATGTGTTTAAGAATTTGCATTAAACACATCAGGATATCTCCAAACACAATATACATATGCCATAGCTCTGGATATATATTAATTTCTTTAGCACAGGGTTTTCAATAAAAACCTCACAGCATTTGTCTTCCCATTTTTAAGTCACTAAAATGTCCAAAATCCTTGGTCTTTTTACAGCTGTTGTCCATCCCAATCTTTTTCAGTAAAAGATACAGATTTTGCTGCCTCTTTCTGGAGGTACAATTATTACCATGCCCTTGAGCTTCCTGGGGCTTTGTTTTCAAAGTTATTGTTTTAATTCTTAAGTAAATTGGTTTTCTCCTCCCGGTCTCCAAAAGGCATAATATAAAGAAGTAGAAATTTGGCTTCTACTTGAACAGGAGTAAATACTATGCTAATATAGCATGTGTCCACTTTCATAATGTTGCTTTAAGCTATCTAGAGGCATCTTTATTCTCAATCCATGAATATCAAAGTTTGTTTTACAAAGTAATTTCTAAGTAACTCTAGAAATACATGTATCATGTTCCCATTTGGTCCTTGTTGGATATCTTTTTAATCCTAATTTTGGAAACTTAAAATCATGTGTACAAGGACGGATAATGGGTCCACATGGTTCTTACATCATATAAATGATGATTTTGTTTGCAGTGGAGAATTTACAAGCAGTATCAGATCTCTTTCTCACCCAAGTCTTGAGTTAGGATGTTTATCAATTTTCTAGCTAACTAATCATTTAGGAATAAAGACTCTTTTNGCTGTCAGACAGTGAGTCAGGATCTTTTACTTGTACTTTACAGTTTGCATTTACACCTCCTTGCATTTGATAAAAGCAATGTAGCAGACTCTGCCTATTGACAATGATGGCTCCTTTATTTTAATCAGTGCAGAGAAAAAAAGTAAAACTTGGCACAGTGGGGTGTAAAACCCCTTCCTTCTGCCATTTAAAATGTAGTAGTTATATGTGTAACCTTGTAGGACGACTTTGTGAGACAAAATGTCAGCATATCTAATCATTTGATTTACATGAGAAATTTTACTTCCCTTCTGTCGGGTTCAGTTTAGCAAATGAAGTTAAGAAAAAAATTATCTTCTCTATTTGCAAGCCTTGGTGATATAACCATTTATAAGCATGCCTATGTAATATTTAATTTAATGGGAGAAAATCAATGTCAATTTTCTCTCCACTCCAGTGAGGCTGAATTTTTCTTGCAGTAGGGTGCGGTCAGAATAAATGAACTGCAAAGAGAGCACTGACTGAGGAGTGGAATTGGTATTTCTGAATTCCTATTGGACTTCAATAATTGTAAATAATTTATCTCAAGTTTGCCTCCATCCTAGGTGGCATTTTTTAATTTCCTCTAGAAGTCTTTGAGCTGATTAGCTTTGCAGGTTTTCTCCCGCTGTGTGCCAGTGTCTTTAGTTAGATGTCACAAATTTGAAATAGGTTTTGTCCCTTTTGGTGAAAATAATTTGGAGTTCAACAAAGTAGACATCTTGGTACCTAGGTACTAGTCCTTCAGGTGGGAGTCTATTTAGGATACAAACAAACAGATGAAGTTATTATGGATAAGTATAAGGCGGCGTTTGGTAAGCTTTTTATATATAGAGTCAGATAGTAATTATTTATGGCTTTGGGAGCTGCACAGTTTCTGTAATGACTACTCAAGTCTGCCAGTGTNAAAAAAAAAAAAAAAGCACATCTTTGATTACCTTGGATAAATAGAAATAAAAATAACATTGAAAAGAAATTACAGTGTACCTAAGAATAGGCGAGGATTGTGGCAGTTGTTAAATATTATGATGATGGGTAGTATTATGATTTTGTTAGGTGATGTTATGAGGGAACAATATTAGGTCCTATTATTTTGCAAATGGGAAATTTGTGCAGAGTTACAGATTAGTAAGAAGTGAAGTTAGGATATACCTTTGTTCTGCCCGTTTTTTCTGTATTGTGCAACTCATGCATAGATCAGTACTTACCACATTGGGTGGAAGATAGAAAAAGTAAAAACAGAGAAAGGGGGAAAAAGCCCTACAGTTTAAATCCAATCAAATATTTGATTTTTAATCAAAGAGATTCAAAAGAGGTAAAGAACAGAGGTATCACTGGATTGCTGCCAAAATAACTGATCCTATTTTTTTATTCTTCTTAAGCCTGTGCATTTTAAACACCCAGTGAAAGAGAAGTTTAGTGATATATTGGCATGAAAATAGAAAATATTCGAGATCTAATATATTTACCTTGAGATAGAAATTATTGGCTTCATGTCTACTATGAACCAGGTATATTGTTAGACAAGAGGATAAAGATATGGTGCTTGCCTTTACTTGAGTATATCATGTCCCAACATTGTGAAGTATAATTTTTCACAGTATTTGGAAACAGGTGAAATAGGTATTAACACCAGAAAATATATATTTGAGATCAATTCTCACTTGGTAGCACTGACAATTAAGGCATGAGATAATTAATGATTTTACAAGAATAATCAATGTTTAGTTTTAAAGGATTTTCGAATAAAGACTATTTTAGGCTTTAAAAATTATTGTTTAAATTTTTAAAATTAAATGTGAACAGTGTGCTTATGCTTGTAGTTTTAGGATTATATGATTTTTGAATAGCCCCAATAACCAAGAATCAATCTCAGGTGATTTTAAATATTTGTCATAGTTTTTAGAGCAGTCAGTCATTTCATGACTTCATAAAATGGAAGTCATCAGTTTTCAGTAGCATGGTTTCAGGTCTGCAGTGTACATCTAAATTGCATTTACCCACAACTTACTATGTAAGTTTGATTAACTTAAGTGTGTGGTACTTTCTTTTTGTTAAAGTAAATGCAACAAATTAGTGTTCTAAATAGAAGGGGAAATAGAATTAGAGGAAGCAACCCAAATAGCCGAGGTTATCTGGGCTGCTTTTAAATGCTTTTTTTTCTTCTGTTTAAGTGAAATCTCATTTCTATAATTGAATTTTAAAAGGTTGTACCTAAATAATTAAGTTTCTCCCAGTTGGTATGTTCCTTTAGTAACATCTAAGTGTTATAGTGTTTTATATAGTCAATAAAGTGAAAGAAAGTGAAGTCGCTCAGTCATGTCTGACTCTTTGTGATCCCATGGACTGTAGCCTACCAGGCTCCTCCCTCCATGGGATTCTCCAAGCAAGAATACTGGAGTGGGTTGCCATGTCCTTCTCCAGGTGATCTTTCCAACCCAGGGATTGAACCCAGTTCTCCCGCATTTCAGGCAGATGCTTTTAACTGCTGAGCCAGTGGGTGGTGTGAAAGTCTTTTAGAGCAAGTAAGATTTATGCTTTTAATCCCCTCCCTCATCCCATCAGATTTTGTTGCCATAATATGAAAGCAGAATTTCAGATTGCTCGAATTTTTTTATACTGCCCTTTTTCTACTTCTGGAGGATGAACTTGCATCATTTTTCTTTCTTTCTTTTTTTTTTTTAATGAACTCTCTGAACATTCTAAATGTCAAAATAAACAGATCCTTTATAATCAGAAATAAACTTCTTCAGTTTTGAAAACAATCATTTTATTATTAAAACTTATCAGAATGATGTAGAACACTTATTATTTTAATGTGGAGATACATTATTCATTGTGGATGACTTGTTAGGGAAAATTAAGTCTGTTATCCTCTAGGGTTAACCACAGTGTTGTACTGGGTAGATAAGTGGATAAACTCTCACACCCTGGCATGGAAACTCTCAAATTCTGCCACCTGTTATCTGTTTTACCTGGGGCAAAACAGATACTCAGTGCTTTTTCTCCTTAGCTTCCTCTTCTGTAAATGGTTATAAAAATAGTAGCTACTTGGTAGAGTCGGTGTGAGGATTCAGTGCATTAATCTATGCAAAGCCCTTAGAACAAATCCTGACATTGTATCATGCTATATTCAATGTCATTAAGACCCTGATGCTGGGAAAGATTGAAGGCAGGAGGAGAGGGGACAACAGAGGATGAGATGGTTGGATGGCATCACTGGCTCGATGGATATGGGTTTGGGTGAACTCTGGGAGTTGGTGATGGACAGGGAAGCCTAGCTTGCTGCAGTTCATGGGTTTGCAAAGAATCGGACACGACTGAGCGACTGAACTGAACTGAAGACCCATAATAGAGTACGAGGCTTCTTGATGTTGCAGTGGTAAAGAATCCACCTACAATGCAAGAGACACAGGTTCAATTCCTGGTCAGGAAGACCCACTGGAGAAGAGAATAGCAACCTATTCCAGTAGTCTTGCTTGGGAAATCCCATGGACAGAGGATCCAGGTGGGCTACAGTCCATGGGGTTGCAAAAGAGTCAGACACAACTTAGTGACTAAACAACAACAATGGAGTATGAAACACTCTTGAAACATTAAGTCCAAAACCAGGTTATTACAGAAATATTAGGAATAATTGAAAACATTCTGTGGCATTTTCTCAGGCCCTCTTCTCTGTGGGATTACACAGCTCCAGAAGAGAGGGCAATTGAGTGTTGCCCTAAGGATGAAGATGGATAGTGCCAATGGATGCATGAACACCAGAAACATGCAGATAATAGAGGAAAGGAAAGACAAATGGCCAATTAACAATGAAAAGTCTTCAACCTTCACAATAACCGAGGAACTACAAATTAAAATAAGGACAAGAAATGATTCACTTACCAAATTAGCAAAGATTATCAAATAACATCTAAAATCCAAGGTTTCAAGGGTCAGAAGCACATTTTTATACTCCACTGATGAGAGAAAAAGTTAATCAGCCCTTTGAGACCTGTTTAGCAATATACTGGTAAATAGGCTTCCCTGGTGGCTCATATGGTTAAAGAATCCACCTGCAATGAAGGAGACCTTGGTTCGATCCCTGTGTTGGGAAGATTCCCTGGAGAAGGGAATGATTACCCACTCCAGTATTCTTGCCTGGAGAATTCCAGGGACAGAGGAGCCTGGCTGGCTGCAGCCCATGGGGTTGCACGGAGTCGGACAGGACTGAGCAACTAACACTAGAAATATAGGAAACGTTTAAATGCTCATAACCTGTGAATGAACAGTGCTCTTTTGGGGGACTTATGCTAAGGAAATAAGAAAGACATTCACACCAGCAATACTTTACAACCCTAAAAACTTGAAATAATCTAAATTTCTAACAAGATGTGATTAGTTTAATAAATTGGAGTACAACCACATGATGAATATGGTACAGTGATTATGGTGATTTTCATAAGTAGTTTGTAAAGGCTCAGATTAGACCAGGAGTGCTACTTAATCAATACTGATTAAGTTCCCCCAAGGTGCAGGGGACTCCATGGTGGTCGCCTCCTGGGTTTACTCGCCCCGTTCATTATCCATGTTGCCCCTCATTAACTAGTAACTTTGAGTCATAAAACTGAGCGTGATCTACGCAATCCTTTTTCCCTTTGGGTATCTGACTGTTGGAAGACTTCTGTTTTCTTGTTTCTCCCCAGTAAGAGAATCTTTCTCCAGAGTCCTGTTCTTTCCAGCCACATAAAAAAGCCTGTTTTATCCAGTACTGTCCAAGACAGGATTCTTAGTCTGCCTACCTCTGTGACTCAGTTGAAAGATTATGCAGCTATCATACCAAGCCACATACCAAGGCTCAGCTTTTATTAATTAAAAGGTATGTTGATTTCCCATCTCCCAGTCCTTTTTCCTATCTTTTTCAAAAACTTTGTGGGGAAGAAAAACGTTACCTTCCAGGGGACTCTATATACTCTCCTATATTGAAATTATATAATGACTGCCTTCAAAATGTAGACATTATTTTAAATGAACAAACACTTTTTAATGTCATGGTTTCTGTGGATGAGGAAAGTGAAAGTGAAGTAACTCAGTCGTGTCCAACTCTTCATGACTGTAGCCCATCAGGTTCCTCTGGCCATGGGATTTTTCCAGGCAAGAATACTGGAGTGGGTTGCCATTTTCTTCTCCAGGTGATCTTCCTGACTCAGGGATCGAACTCAGATCTCCTGCATTGCAGGCAAACTACCATCTGAGCTACCAGGGAATCCCTGTGGATGAGGAATCCAGGCACAATTAATCTGAATGCCAATGCGACAAGGTCTCTCAAAAGGTTGCGATCCATTTGAACTGCATCTATGGTCTTAGGTGATGGTTCAACAGGGGAGAATTCATTTTCAAGCACATTTATGTTGTCATCAGAATTCAGTATTCTTGCTGGCTGTTGGCAAGAGGTCTCCCTCAGCTCCTTGCCACAAGAAACCTCACCTAGAACAGCTCACATGTGGCAGGCAGCTGGCTTCGCTCAGAGTTTAAGGAGAGAGCAGGAGAGTGGTCCCAGACAGAAGCCACAGTCTCTTTGTAACCAGTTCTCGGAAGTAGCATTCCAATTACTTTTTTCCAGTTCCAATATTATTTTCTCTGGCAGTGAGTCACTAGTCACTTCTCTAGCATTAAGTCATGGTCCACACTCAAAGGTAGGAGATTACACAGGATGCAAATACCCGGAGGCTAGGATCACTGCAGACCGTTTTAGAGGCTGTCCACGCCCAACACTAACATTCACGTACCACCAGCCAAGCACACAGATTATCTCGCTTAATCTTTGTAACAGCCCAACAAGGCAGTTATGTGATTAGCCTATTTTTAAAATCAGGAAGCTGAGGCTCAAAGATGTTAAGTATGTGACTTAAGAGCTCACATTTCAGTAAGTGGCAGATCAGGGATTGGAACTGTGGCTGTCTACTTTCAGGCTGTATTCATTTAACTACTTAGAAACTATTAAGGAAAAACAAACTGCAGGCATAGGAGTACATTTCATGCTCTTATTTATGTTAAAAAAAATACACAGAAAAAGGTTAAAGAAAACATGTTCAAATGTTTTTAAAAAGCCATTTAACTTTTGGGTGAAGGGATTATGAATGGCTATTTTTTAATGTCAATATTTATATTCCAATGCTTATATTGCCCTTAAATTTATCTAATGTAGGGGAAAAGCCATGAAAAAAACCAAAAGCTATCTCTGTTCTAGTGAGGTTTGCATTGATGCACTAAGGGTGAAGCAGAGGGATTGTTCATCCTGAATGCAGGTAATAAAGGGTGCATTGTCTGTAGAGAATTAAAAAAAAAAAAAACCCACCAAAAGTCAATCAGTTTTAATATCACTCAATTCTGAACAATTTCAGTGATACTCTTCCTGGAGCATACTGCTGCCACCATCATTTCCCTCTTACCCATTTTATTAGTCTGGGGATAAAGAAAATAAACACATGATTAAGTTACTCACAATTAAGTCAGATAGAGGTAAATTTTACAAAAAATAAAGCAGAGCCTAAGGGGAGAGCAGATGATGGAAAAGGGTATATTTTAGCGAAGGCAATCAATGAAGACCTTCTCCAGAGGTAGTATATAGAGACCTGAATAAGTTGAGGGATTATGCATTGTTTTTATAATCAGAGAAACCACTGGCTGTTATTGTTGCTATTCAGTTACTAGGTCATGTCGGACTCTTTGTGACTGCACCACGTCAGACTTCCCCGTCCTTCACTATCTCCTGGACTTTGCTCAGATTCATGTCCATTGAGTTGGTGATGCCATCCAACAATCTTATCATCTATCACCCTCTTCTCCTCCTGCCCTCAGACTTGCCCAGCATTGGGGTCTTTTCCAATGAGTCGGCTCTTTGTATTAGGTGGCCAGAGCATTGGAGCTTCAGCTTCAGTATCAGTCCTTCCAATGAATATCAGGGTTGATTTCATTTAGGATTGACTTTGCTGTCCTACAATCTGTGGAAATTTTACCATCCAATCATTTTTACACTCAGTCCCTTAATCATTTCAGTTATTCCATTTTTATGGAGTGCCTACTATGTGGCAAGAAGTCTGCTAGACAAGGGGAATTTAAGAGTGAGTAAAACAAATATGCTTTCTTCACCCACTAGTTTCAGAATAGAGTGGGGAGCACAGTTCATCAGTGGGTGACTGAGAGATATACACTGATGAATGAACACACACACACACACACACACACACACACACACACACACACTATATATATATATATCCTTTTCATCATAGGCGACTGGAATGCAAAACTAGGAAGTCAAGAGATACCTGGAGTAACAGGCAACTTTGGCCTTGGAGTGCAAAATAAAACAGGGCAAAGACTGAAGGAGTTTTGCCAAGAGAACACACCAGTCATAGCAAACACCCTCTTCCAACAACACAAGAGAAGACTCTAAACATGGACATCACCAGCTGATCAACACTGAAATCAGACTGATTATGTTCTTTGGAGCCAAAGATGGAGCTCTATACACTCAACAAAAACAAGACTGGGAGATTACCCTGACTCAACTCATGAACTCCTTATTGCAAAATTCAGACTTAAATTGAAGACAGTAGGGAAAATCACTAGACCATTCAGGTATGACCTAAATCAAACCCCTTATAATTATACAGTGGAAGTGACAAATAGAATCAAGGGATTAGATCTGATAGAGTGGCTAATGAACTATGGACGGAGGTTTGTGACATTGTACAGGAGGCAGTGATCAAGACCATCCCCAAGAAAAAGANTTGGCCACCTGATGTGAAGAGTCAACTCATTGGACAAAACTCTGTTGCTGGGAAAGATTGAAGGCAGGAGGAAAAGGGGATGACGGAGGTTGAGATGGTTGGATGGCATCACCAACTCGATGGACATGAGTTTGAGCAAACTCCTGGAGGTGGTGAAGGACAGGGAAGCTTGGTGTGCTGCAGTCCATGGAGTTGCAAAGAGTCAGACACGACTGAGTGACTGAACAAACCAGCTCTGGATGTCAGAGCTTCTGGAATTCTGATACCCTCTGGCTCTGAATAGAACTCTGTGTCCCACCATGCATCTTGCTCAGTAATATGAGCAGCACAGTTTAGACCACATCTGCAGTTCGATGAAATTATGTATATTTTTACTAGATGAGTATGTAAGAATATTCTGGAGAGAAAAGTGCCAAGCTATATGGAGGTAAGAACACAAATGAAATTAAATAAATAATATTAATGCTTCACAGGCTGAGATGGTCTCATCCCAGGGCTTTTGTTTTTTAGTGTAGTCAAGAACACAGCACTGATTCTATTATCAAACAAACACCATGGCTGTTCCATATGTGTAGATATGGATTTCCCGGGAAGAACAGATAAGCTTTTTCCAGCAGATAATGAGGATCCTAGAAGATAACTGCACTTGTTTCCAGCTTACCACTTTGCTCAAAGACACACTGAGAAGCCAGTCAGTCCTTCCCCATTCTCTTCTGCAGTCCTGCTGATCTGGCCTGCCACATTCTCTTTTCATTCTTGGTATTTGTAAATCCTTTTTGCTCTTCGTAGAAATCACTTCCTCTCTGCTCTGGCCTCCAAAACCCCTCTTGCCCTCCATTAACCTGCTTAACTCCAGTTTACCCCTCAGGTCTTTCTCCAGGAAGGTTCCTCTGACCACTTCTCCTCCCAACTCCAAGGCAGCATGCAGAGTCTCCCATGCCTTTCCACAGGGCTCTCTGTCTTCCTTCCACCTGCTTAGCTGGGAGTCAAAGTACTAGGAAGTTCTTGAGGACAAAATTATTATCTCAGTCCGTGTTCAATGTCCAGGGCCTAGAATAGTACCATTTAGCCTTTGAATCCAGGACTGTTGTTGGGCCTTAGATTATTGTTTGTTCCAACTCACACTAATTGTATTTCCCTTTAAGATGAACTAATAGTATCTACTTTTGAAGGCCCTTTAGATAGAGCTCATAAAACACCAACTTGTCATCATTTCATTTGGAAATTATTTTACTTAAACCAGTGGTTTTCAACCAGGACAGGGGCTTTTTAGCTGTGGCTGGAGATGTTTTTGATAGTCGTAACTGGGGGTTATTGGTATCAAGTGAGTGAAGGCCAGGATGCTACTAAATATCCCATAATGCATAGGACAATGGCTCACAGCAAAAGCTGTTAATCATGACNCAACCAGGACAGGGGCTTTTTAGCTGTGGCTGGAGATGTTTTTGATAGTCGTAACTGGGGGTTATTGGTATCAAGTGAGTGAAGGCCAGGATGCTACTAAATATCCCATAATGCATAGGACAATGGCTCACAGCAAAAGCTGTTAATCATGACCCAAAGTGTTAATAGTGTAGAGTTTTAGAAACCCTGCTTTAAAACTATTCTCAGTCTTCCTTTGTAATGTGAGCCCATCATTTTTTCTTTGCCACAGCTCACCAGCTCTTTATGGCAGGCACTGGCCTTATTTCACATTGCACCTACAAGGCTTGATAGGGTAACAGGCCAGGTGTGGTTGGCAGTGAGATTTAGTGCATAAGACTAATGCACTTTGAACTGAGGCTGTAGATTCAGCCTCAGTTGCTTTTTTTTTTTAATGGATGGAGTAATTGTGAAACATGAATATTCTAAAATAATCACTTGCAAAATGTTCCTGAAATTGATTGAAATAAACAGATGTTCTATAAGAGTTAAATTAATTGTTTTCAGTTACCTTGGATTGGGTAGGAAACAGAAGCAGCAGAAATAATAAGATTCAGTTTACACCTTCTTTCTGTGCAGGCTGTAGGGTGGGGATTTACTTCTGAATGCTGTTGCTGTGCTAAATTTTCCAAACAAGCATGAGGAGAGCTTCTCAAAGCACTTGAAAAATATATTTTGACTTCTAGTTGTATAAGGAATGCTGCTAACCCTTGTGCGCTGGCAGATAGGTCACTCTGTAGTAGATATGTTTGAATCCTGCCTCAAAAAGGTTTGGCTCCTAATCATCTTGCAGTGATTTTAGTTATTCTTGATTTTTTTTTTTTTCTGTTCTACTCTATGAGTTATACAGAAACTCCTTTTTTACAGAAGGCAGCATTCTGCCATTGAGGGTTGGTTATTCCATTTGCTACCATTTTTCTCTCCCCACCCTAATTCTTTTTTATTCTATTAATACAACTAATTATCTTACAAGTGAATGCCTGGCAGTTCAAAGCAGGTTGAGTGTTTACCTGATGCCATAACTACTGGTGGTTTGATTAATCTCACCAGACCACTCTAGCATCTGAGTGTTCTTATTATAATTAATTTTAATGACTAGCCATATTGGTCAAAACAGCAGCTTTATTAGCCAATGCATACAGAGGAATATATGAGATATAAATTTTGAAATCTGGATTATGTGCCCTATTTTCACATTTATAATTAATGGTTTTCAAATATAAATAATGGAAAGTAGAGAGAAAACTGGGATAAGGGAAAATTCAATTATAATAGAAAGCCTATATGAGACACAGCTATATTGATTCAGCAGCACATTGCTGTGTATGAAGGAACTGATTCTTTCGACCTCTCCTCTTTGCCTTCTATTATGTTAGACTTGTGTAAGACTGGCTGCCTCCCTGTCAGCAAAATGCTGAAGTCCCAGGCTTTTTTTGTACATCACAGACAGACTAGAAGAGGAAATATTTCTCTTGAAAACTCTAAAAGAGCAAGATTTCTGTCTCAGAAATCCCAGCCAAACTCCTCGTGTGTCTTGTTGGCCCTATAATATATCCTATGCCCTTTTATAAGCAAGGTCTGATCAGGGTAATGTCAGAACTTTTTTACTTAAACCTGGATAACAGAATCAGTTTTAAGAACAAGGTGATGGTATTACCCTGATTGACTCTCAGTCAGTTCCCCTGGAAGCAGGCAGTATGTCTTGATCTGTGTTCTATGACCGTTGCCTATTTTGTGTGTCTATCTAACTAACCAGAGTGTGAATTCATTAGATCAGGGCTCCTGACTTATTCCTCTTTATATTTCCAGATCATAGTTCACATCCTTTTGCATCACAGACATTCCAAAGGTTTGATCATTGTGAACAAAAGAGCAGTTTCCAATGTAAACTGCTATTAGGTTTCTTTCCTTTTGTCGATTCCAAGATCACTCACTTGGCACCTACATGATACCAGGTGTATGGAGGTCCCCTGGGAATAAATAGATGATCAATGACCTGGCCTCTGATCTTAAGGAACATACAGTCTTAAAGAGAAAAAAAAGATAAGTATATAAACAATTTCAATTAAATGCAACTGCGCCGTTGCAGAGTGCAGCAGAGCTCACAGTCCAGGTTCCCTGGAGCTAACTAGGCTTCCCTGGAGCTGAGGAGGCAACCCGGAGGAAGCCACATCTGAATCTTGACCTGGGATATTTGTGGAATTTCTCCAGGAGCAGAGGGGCTGGAGGAGGTGCAGGAAGAAGGATGGTTCATTTTGAAAAAGGATATGACAGGGCCTGTTATGATGCTTATGAACTTTACAAAACCTCCCTGGAGCTGGTGAAGTATTACCCATGTTAGGTGGGAATGGCCAGTTGTTTTGATGAGGAGCTCACACCTCAGGGTGTATCCAGTTGATGGGGAAGATCATTCTTCAGAAGCAACTCCTACACGTGTTTCAGCTTGGTTATTTCCCATCACCAGCTGAGGGGCTTGTTGNGTGACCCCATGGACTATAGCCCACCAGGCTCCTCTGTCCATGGGATTTCCCAGGCAAGAATACTGGAGTGTGTTACCATTTCCTTCTCTGGGGGATCTTCCTGACCCAGGGATCGAACCTGCATCCCCTGCATTGGCAGGAGGGTTCTTTACCACTGAGCCACGAGGGAAGCTTTATTTCTTTAGTTTAATAACATGCAAGAAAATATGTATAGATTTCAACCTTTTTACTCATCTTCCAAGTTTCTGTCTGGTTGAAAGGAGACAACGGTTAGATTCGTAATTACCAGGCCTGTTCTTTTCTGGTTCCACATTGTGTTGGTTTCAGGTTTTCAAACTGCAAAGAATTTCATCTCTAGTCCAACTCTACCATGATAGAAAACCACACAGCCTTAGGAATTGCAAACGGAGCACATTTTGAGAGGGCAAAGAGGTTGCTTTCTCACAAAGGTTTTACCTACATGAAAGCCTGGAGCCAACCCTGCATAATTTATATACGCCTCTGAGAACAAGCCTGAAAAGAAGCCAGTGCTAATTGACTGAATTGACCATTCAGCTGGCTGCTCTGGTTTCATGGAAACCTGCTCACACATTCAATAAACTCACTGGGGGTAATACATTTTAAAAAATGATTATCTGATATCATATTGCCTATTGTCTGCTATCTACTTCGTCTCCAACTCCCTCCCTTGGACCCTAAATGGCTGCTTGACTAAATTTTTCTGTTTTCAATTAGTTTCACTGGTTCTTTGTTTACATGACCCGTTAATATCCCACAGTCAATGGAAATGGTGTTCAGTTGCCAAAGGGGCTGAAAAAATTCTCAAGAGATACAAAGATGATGGCAGAAAGAGGCTGCCTGTTCTNCTTGGACCCTAAATGGCTGCTTGACTAAATTTTTCTGTTTTCAATTAGTTTCACTGGTTCTTTGTTTACATGACCCGTTAATATCCCACAGTCAATGGAAATGGTGTTCAGTTGCCAAAGGGGCTGAAAAAATTCTCAAGAGATACAAAGATGATGGCAGAAAGAGGCTGCCTGTTCTACAAGGGGTCCTACAAAGGTAATGTCATTTTTCTCACTTCATATCCCAGAGCCAAAGTCTTCCATGGGACAAACCCAGCAATCATTGACATTTCCAAAGTGGCAGCACTAGTGATATGAAGAGCACTTCTCCTCTGATGGCGCTGGTGATTTTTAAGTCTGGGAACAGATTGGAGGCTGTATTCTTGGCCCGGTAGTGCTGTATTTGCACTTATTAATGCAGAAGTATGTAATAATTAAATTCGAGACCAGCAGCAACTGCTGCCATGAGAAACTTAGCTCCCAATTGTATACTCAAGGAAAGTCCAATTGCCCACTGAAAGGATTAGTAGATCCATATACCATCCTGAATCCTGGGCACTGTTTCAACCTTCCCCAAATTATGTAAGTTGATAATAAGGAGCAGCCTGAAACATTGGCAGAGTAAGTATGAGCAGGGAAAGCCAGAGCAGATGAAAATGTATTCTGTCTCTTTGAAACAGCTCTTTCCTTAGGATGTCTTTAAGATTGCAATTGATGGGATCACATCATGCTATGCTGGGTAGGCTTTACGAAGTCATTTTCCTAGGTTTTTAGTTTACACTGCAGAGCTGACTCAGGAAGCTAAGCCTCTATAGTAACTTCATGGTGGTTCATTAACTGTGTCACCTTGACTGGACCACAGGGAATCCAGATATTTGATCAAACATTACTCTGGCTGTCTGTGAGGGTGTTTCTGGATGAGATTAACATTGGAATCCATAGACTAGGTAAAGCAGATTGCCCTCCCTATATGTGTGAGTTCCATGCAGTCTGTCAAAGGACTGAGCAGAACAAAAACGCAGAAGAAGGGAGAATTCACTCTCCTTGTCTGAATGTCTTCTAGCTGGGCTAAAGGTTTTCTCCTGTCTGAGGACTCAGGGCAGCTCTCCTGGTTCTCAGGCCTTTGAGAAAAGGCCTGCAAAACTCAGACTGGGATTGTTCCTTAAGTTCTCTTGATGTCTCCAGCTTGCCAACTGCAGATCTTGAAATCTCAGCCTCCATAATCCCATGCATCATTTCTTTATAATAAATCTCACTTTTACCCCTCTCTCT